>JALPQD010000005.1:16255609-16645786 GCA_023101885.1 Typhlomys cinereus
CCACTGAATTACATTCCCAGTGAAATTAAGAACTTATATTTATTAAAAGATTCTATAAGAGGAGCGCAGGGATATAATTCAGTTGTATAGAGCTTGTCTAACACATCCTGGATTTGATTCCGGAGCACCAACCTCCCAAAAAAAAGAAAGCAAAAAACAATCTACAAACACCTTTCAAATATCCATAACCAACAAATTATATGTATACAAAATATATTTGAATTATTTAAGGTATTTTTATAATATGTAAAGTTTTAACAATTGATTTTATAATAGCAAAAAGGTAGAAAAAGAAAGAAGAAAGAAAAGGAAAGGAAAGAAAGAGAAGAGAAAAAAAAAGGATTCTCAATTAAAGCTGGCATGAATTTGCTCTGTGATCCTAACTGAATCTCTCTAAATTGTTATGTTACCCAATCACTTAATAATAGTTCCTTCCTCATAAGACTTGCGGAATTTAAATAACAGTATGTGTAACATACTCTGCTCTAGGACTGTCACACGGCAACAGTTGGACAGATAGTTAATGATTATAAGTGAACAATAGTGTGGGAGGCAGGTGAGAAGTCAACCCAGGCTCTTAAATCCTGTGACAAACAGGACTGTGGCCTGATAGCTTGGCAGAGGCCAAGTACCTCTAATTCAACTTCAAGTCGTTTCTCATATTCTTCACATTCACTCGGAGTACGTCCCAGGGGAGTCCCTGGCTTGGCCTCAGACTGGGATTCTGGGAGTAGATAGCACTCAGCTAAGATACTTTTCTTCCTTTACAAGCAAAACAAAACAAAACAAAACAAAACACAAAAGCTTTTACTCATGTTCTTTTTTCTTTTCTTGCTCTCCCTCCCTTTCCTTACTCCCTCCCTTCCCTCACTCCTTCCTTTCTCCCCATCTCCCTCCCTTTGTTTGCTCCTCCCTCTTTCTCTCCTCCTTCCATCTTCCCTCCTCCCTCCTCTCTTCTTCCTTCCTTCTTATCTTTTTCTTCCCTCTCTCCTTCCTTCCTTCCCTCCTTCCTTCCTTCCTTCCTTTCTTCCTTCTTCTTTCCTTCCTTCCTTCCTTCCTTCCTTCCTTCCTTCCTTTCTATGATATTGAACTCAGGACCTTGCACATCAGTCAAGCTTGGTATTCCTAAGTATCTTTAAAATTCGATGTGTGTATGTTCATATGTGCATATACTGCATAATCGGTACACACCTGGGTGGTACACATGTAGAGGTCAGAGGATAATCTCCAAGTGTTGGTCTCAGGCACATTCTACCTTTCATTTGAGGCAGGTTCTCTCACCGGCCTGGAACTTTGCCATGTAGCCCAGGCTAACTGGCCTTTGAGCTTCCGGGACCCACCTGTCTCAGCCTCCCATCTTCCCATCATAGATTACACATGCATGCCACTGAGCCTGGTTTTTCTCAAGGGTTTTGGGGATCTGAACATAGTTCATCATGCTTCTGAGGCAAGCACTTTACTGACCGAGCTATCTCCCAGTCTTGGACTTCCATTGTGTGTGTGCGTGTGTGTGCGTGAGAGGAGAGAGAGAGAGAGAGAGAGATCGCACTGTGTGTACCTGTGGAGGCCCGAGGGTGACTTCAGGGAACATCCTGAATTGTTTCTACCTCCTCTTTGCTTTGCTCTGGAGTCTCCCAGGCCCCATCTTCCAGTTCCAGAAGTACAGATCAAGGCCATTTCCATCTGGCATTTTTATGTGGGATCCAGGATCCAAATTGAGGTCCTTTTGCTTACAAGACAGAGGCTTAACTCCTGAGCCATCTCTCTGGTCCTGAACTTCCATTTTTAAATAAGAGAAACTATTTTAAAAAGCTTACCAGACTCTGACTCCTACATATTGAATCCAGGAACTCTTAATTCCTACCAGCTCTGGATCATGAAATTAAAGTGTCTATTTTTTTTATAATTTCAATAAGCATATGAAATAAAAACAAAATGAAAAGTATTAACCTCCACCCACAAAATAAATGGTGAACTGAAACCAATCCTAATGTCCAAAACACAGATCCAGGTCAGGTGGGGGAGCCAAGGGCTCCAGGTGGGGGACTCTTCCCAAGGAAGAGCTGACTCAGAAACCTCAGCCTGGCCATAGTGCAACCCCAAAAGCTTTTCAATAAAAGCCTGTGCTCAGCTGATCCGGTGTCTTAACTTTTTAATTCCAAAAATATAGTTCTTTTTTTAAATTTTTTTATTTATTATTTATTCAATTGTGCATGTATGCGTGTGTGCGTGTGTATGTATGTATGTGTGTGCATGTATGTGTAGAACCACCATGGACGCCTCCACCTCCTCCTTGTTTACTCTGCCCCAGGATTCACAGGCTCCGCCCTACCAGGACCAGAAACGCAGGCCGCCCCCGCTTCCGCCCGGCGTCTATACGTGGGATCTGGGATCCGAACTCAGGACCTTCTGCCTGCAAGGCAGAGGCTTTACCCCTGAGCCACCTCTCCAGCCCCCCAAAAGTATAGTTCTGCATGTTTCTTTAATTCTGGGACTTTGGTGGCGCGGATTTGTTTGCTTGTGTCAGGAGAGTTTAAGAGAAGGAAATTTGGTTCCTCTCCAAAAAACCGAGAGAGAGAGAAAAATCTCTTCGTATAGATGGCTCAGGCAACTTCTACCCAAAGGGCACTTGCAGTCCTGTAGCCCCATAGGTTGAGTTCATGGTCCCTGGAGTTGAGACAGAAGTCCTAGTCGCATTGTTCCAACTGGACAGCAAGTCCCTCAGTAGAAATCTGTAGAGGATGCCAAGGTCTGGGACCCGCTCTCTGAAGTGGGCAGTTGCGGGCATGACCTCTCCCCCACACTATGAGAGATGATTAATGCCTCCTACTTACTCTTGCTCAGTAATGGGCTCAGGCTGTCACATGGCCCAACTCGGGACTGGTTCTGGTGTTTTCCTGCATGTTCCTCTCTTGATTGTCTTAAGACCAATGAGGCATATTACCTGCAGATAATAACAAGACTGCTACAGGATTGCAGACCCTGAGCACAGTTTATAATTAACTGTACATGGAAACAATATTTGTGCACCATAAATTCACTCTGTGACGTTTCTATTCTTCTTATAGTTTCACAATGTGTAATCTGTTCTCACAGTGTGTGCTTAACTATTCTGTAAAAAAAAAGTTTTATTTTTAATGTGCTGTTTCATGATTTGGGAATAAATCCCAGTGCTAACTACAAATAAACTCGGCTTGGATCTTGAAATCCTCGTCCCTTTGACTCAGCCTGGATCAATTCCTACCGCTCCCACTCATGCTCCCACGGATGGTTTGAGACTGAGCCTTCTTCCAGGGAAGCTAGGGTCTCTGTTTAAGGGCCAGGGCTGAGGCCATTCTAGATCTGCTGAGCTGAAAGTTGGCATGGGGCTGCAGCTGGGACCTCAGGAGATCCTCAGCCTCATGAGTCCCCCATCTTATCCTCTTTCGCTCTGACTGCAACCTTGGCTCTCAGTCCCAGCACCTGGTCAAGGGTTGTCCATGGACTAGGGAGAAAAGACAACCAAGAATGTGTCTCTGAGACTGACAGCTGACTGGACACCAGCCCAGAGATCAAGCCAGGAACACCTACATTCTCCGAATCCACATGGCCAATGACTGTAGGGTTTCCATGGAGAATTTCATGGCAGGAATTTGCTCCATAGACTTGTGGGTTGTCTATTCCTTCCTGTGGGTCATGGCTAATATTCTGTCAATCTTCCAGTCTTTAAAACACCACAGTAATTTTTCTACGCCATGGGGAAAATTCACAGTGTGCAGTAGTTAGCCTGCATGGTTGCTGATAAGTCACCATCAAATGGCTTAAGGGAACAAGGGGTTTATTTCCTCTCACGATTGTCCAGTTACAGTTCTCAGTCCAACTTGACAGGAAGCTCACACCAACACCAGGGCCAAGGGACCTGGCCACACCATCTCTAAATAATGGCTGAGAGAGGGACGATCCTTACTTGCCAGACCAGCATGTCTAGCCAAGTGTACACAAGGATGCCAACTCTCTCAATCAGCTCTCAGTATTTTATTTCAGGGCCTAGTCCCACCCATCATGGGCTGGGCCTTCCCCATCAGTTAGACAATCTCCTGCAGGTTTGCTCTGGGCTTAACCTAACTCTACAAATGTACCCAGAGCTCAAACCCTCAACTGTCAAGTTGACACCTGTGGCCAACTATGACACTATGTCAGGAAAATATATTCAACATCATTCTCAAGATTACCATGCCTCTTTAGAGGTCTGTTCTTGGGTCTCAACTAATTGGACTTAAACACTAAGCCATGCCTCAAAGTGTCAACATTTTGGGGGAAAGTAAAGGCAAAGTTTGATGTCTGCATTAGAATATATGTGGAACCAGATCTGGTGTGCACATCTCTGTAGTTCTAGCTACTTGGGAAGCTAACACAAGGGAAGTCCTTAAAGTTCAGGAATTAGAGATAATCCTAATAAGATCCATAGAAGGAAAGGAAGGAAGAAAAAGGGAGGAAGAAGAGGGGAGGAAGGAAGAAAGAAAATCTGTGGAGTTGTCCTCATTTTCTTTAGTAGATTCTTTCCTTAAGGTTATATTTAGAAGTCCTCCCATGGAGCACCAATCAGAAATATATTGCACTTTAATTCTACCCTTTCCTTAATATGGCTCCAGATGAGTGATCAACGGATATATTATATAAGCCGTATGTGTAATTTTAAATCTTCTAGGACTAAAAAAGAAAAAAGAAGAAAACAAAGAAAATCTCTTTTTAAAAAAAGCCTTTAAAAAAAACTTTCTAAAAAAAAGTCACATTCAAATTAGCAAAGAAAAAACAGGTGAAATTATTTTTTTGGCATGAGTGGGTGCACATGTTTGTGCGGGTATGTGTATAAGAGGGTACTTGAATGTCCGCGCCTGTGGAGGTCCAAGGGTGACCTTGGGAATCATCCTGGATTGCTCTACCTTCTTATTGCTTTGCTCTGGAATTTCCTAAACTCTGGCTGCTAGGGTCAGAATTTCAGGCCACTGCCATATCCCCGCAGCTTTTTACATGGGATCTGGGGAACAGAACTCAGATCCTTTTGCTTGGGAGACAAAGGTTTTAACCCCTGAGTCATCTCCCCAGCCCTGAAATTTATTTTTAATAAAATATGTTATTTCATCCACAGGTTCAAAATATTACCATTTCTGCATACAATCCACAGAGTATTCATGTAATGTGTTGCATTCCCTTATTTGTATGACTTTCACAACTTCAGAGGTAGCAGGCACATTTGAAGGGCTCACGTAGTAGCCACTGGGGGTTAGACCCCAATTTCCCAGCTTGGCCTTCCAGATCCTTCTTTGATTCATCTCCAGCCACGGTCCCAGTCACATTTGTTCTTACTCTTGAGCAGAGAGATGGTAGAGAGCTTCCCTCGCTTTTTCTCTAATCCCAGAGATGGAAAGTGGCTTGTGTGACTCACATTAATGTTAGCGGCAACGCAGGGGCTCTCTTGGCTTCTAGGGCGAGTGGGACCATTCAAGCCAGAGAAGCACCATTCCTGTGAAACCAAGTCACTGCAGAGAATTTACAAATGAACAGTTCCCCTCTGATCGATGAGGGTTTAGATTTTCCGAACCTGGTTCTGAGAATCAGTCACCCAGAGCAGTCCCATGACCAGCTCTAGCAGGAAGTTGCTACTACCCTTGTGTTGCACAGAAATTTAGAAAGGTCACTCAGAGGACAAAGCTGGAGGATCCATAGAGGATACACTGCTAGCTCCCTGTTGCTGGTCCCCGAGGCCAGGACCTCCTCAGGTGTCCCTGTCTGTCAGACTGAACGAGAAACAGGGAAATGGGGTGACACAAAGACCTGAAGTCTTGTGAAAAGCAGGAGTCAAGTCTGATGGGTCCCAGGACAGAAGGTTTTTGGCTGTGAAAGAGCCCAAATTTTCCATGTGGAAATGCCGAATTCAGTCCTCCTTGGCTAGACTTTCCTGTTGACCATAATCCCTGGGGATCTTGCCAAAATGAGGATTCTGCTTCAGTAGGTTTGGGATGGGAACTTCAGGTCCATCATTCCTAACCATTTCCCAAATGAAAGTTACCAACTGGACTGGTCCAGGGACCACACATGCCTGTACCTCTGCCTCAGGTGAGTGGTGCAGCTCAAGATAGGCAAGGCTGAGGTGTTTGTCCCCACCGCGACGCTGGATGAAGCTGACAATGCTGACTACCACCATTCACTCATTTCACTCCATTTTACTCTTGTAGGGTGTGTGTGTGTGTGTGTGTGTGTGTGTGTGTGTGTGTGTGTGTGTTTGCATGGTATTTTCCTCAGGGCAGCCATCTTAGACTTTGCACCAGTCTAAGCTAAGGAGGATGGCAAAGAATCGCATCCCAGAGGAAGTCTCAGTATGAAAACGGCTTGTTGGGCTCAGGAAGTACCTAAAACTAGCAAACTTGAGGTAAGGGGCCTCTTTCCAGGATGTAGAAAAAAAACAGTAAACAACGGCCATGGGAGGAGACTGCCCTGCCAGCCAAGCAGATAAAAATGGGGGCAATGTTGAAGAACAACCTACCATTGCTGAGCAGGTCCCCTTCAGTCACAGAGGAGGAGGAGGCCCCAAAGCATAAAGAAGCTCAAAGAAACTGTTGAACAGTCAGTCAGTCTGGAAGCGCCTCGCTAAGGAGTTTGGAAAGAGACTCTGGGGCAATTCAAGTCTGAAGAAGACTCCACAGCAATCAAGTCTGGAAGAGATGCTGAGCAAGCCAGCCAAGAAGTCGGAGAGGGAGGCCAGGAAAAGCCCAGCAGTTGGAAAGAGACCCTGCAGCAATCCAGAAGCCCGGGGGAGACTTTCTTACCAAGTCATACAGCAAAGAGTTCCAGGGTGCAGCTTCTGTGAGCCCCACCCATGCTGAGGTGGATGCTCCGTGATGTAGCTGCTTTGAACCATTCATCCCTTAAGTAACCCCCCAAAACTCGCTGGTTCATTAAGTTGGACTTTGGTGTAACTGTTTCTTTGATTTGTCAACCAACTCCTATCTAGGGTGGAGAGACAGTTGCGTGGCATCTCCCCATGAAAAGTGTCCACATGACAGAAGTGCTGGAGCTGAACCCAGAGCCTGCACATACCAGACAAGCATCATTTAGTCTTCACCACAGCCCTGGGAGCAGGTGACTTCCATGTCTCTATTCACAAACGAGGAAACCAAGGCACAGTGGGACTGGGACTTACCTAAGTGGATAAGTGATGAAACTGGGATTTGAATCCATGCCTTGTGGCTCCAGAATTGGTGCTCTTAACATATTCCTACTGTATACATTTCAGTGAGGCAGTGTGACAGTCTCACCAGGCACTGAGGCTGGAGCGTGGGCGATAAATATGCCTGTGATCTATTGTCAAAATCCTTTCCAACTGTGATGAGCTCGCCAGAGTTTATTTTGGAGCACCTGTAAGCCTTCCCCTGACCACCTTGGCACATAAAACACCCTTTACTTCTAACAGCTTCAAAGCTGCTGTGTATTTATTTATTTTTAAATTAAAGTTCAGTTTTTTTTAAGGAATTCTGGAAGAGTGTTTTAAGCATGCATTTAAGGAATTTTATCTCTGACTTCCTCACTCTAGGGACCAGGCCCTATTTTAATGACCTTCAAACATTGTTGTCTGTTCCAAGGCGGATGGGGAGAAAAGTAGAACTAAGTTGGCTGGTCTGGCCCAGGATTTTCTGGTTTGTTCTATTGATCCATGAAGATCTGTGGTTCCAGGTGGCGGGGTTGAACGCTGCTTTCAAGTTCAGCGTAACCCAGCCTCTTGTTAGCTACTTGTCCCTGTCCCAGGCCTCCTTGGCTCTCGGCTGTCTCCACTGTCCACGAAGGATGTGGCTAAATGCCCTGGAGTGCTAACATTGATGTGGATTCTCTTTCCCATATTTTCCCAACAGCTGGCGACTTTATCAGTAATTGGCCTTGTAGAAAGAGCACCTGTGGCTAGGTCCTGCCAAATGAGGTCCCCAGAGAAGACCCAAACAAAGGTGAAGAATTCCTTGGTGAGCAAGTCAATTCCTTTTTTTTGGATTCTGGTCTCTCCAGCTTATCTTTCAACACTCATCTTTTCTCTTGGAGTCCCATATCTTAGATATTTATCTCTTAATTGTTTGGTTGCTGGGTTGCATGTGTGTTCTTATGTGTATGCAGGTACACATGCGTGTGCATTCATTTGGAAGTCAGAGTTCAACCTAGTGTATGTGTTGTTCCCAGTCTAGAGTATCCCTTATTCCTCAGGTTTCATCCATCTTTTTTGTTTTTGTGGTTCACATTATTTATTTATTTATGTATTTAGTGTGTGTGTATGTGTGTGTGTGTGTGTGTGTGTAGTCCAGAGTACAACTTGTGGCAGTTGGTTCTTTCCTACCATGTAGATTCTGGAGATAAAACTCAGGTGGTCAGACATGGTGACAAAGGTCTTGATCTACTGAACAGTCTCCCAATTCTTACCTTGTTTTTTGAGATTAGGTTCCCTCTTTGGTCTGGACATGCCCAGTACGCTGGACTGGTTGGACAGTAATTCCCAGGGGCGGAGGAGGGAGCCTATTTTTGTCTCCCTAGTGCTGGAATTAGAGTGTGCCACCATGCCTAGCTTCTTCTTTCCCCCAGTGGAACTCTGAGTATCGAATTCATGTTCTTGTGCTAGCGAGGCAAGTACTTCGCCAACTGAGCCAAGTTTGTTTGCTTGTTTATTGCAGTAGTGGAGGTCCATGCCTAAGGACCACGAACTCTGCCACTTGGATTCAGTCCTTTCACCTGGATATTTGCATCTTGTGTGACTTTCTTCAGTTCTGGCTTCTATGCTTCACCTCCTTCACTAGCTGTCTGCTGTCTACACAGCATGGAAGTTTCCATGGCTGTAGAGCCCTTCTGTTGTATTCGGTTCTCCAGATCTGCCCCCTTTCTCAGCTTGGGTTGACCGTTCTATCCTGCACCTTTCCTCTGGTCTCTCTACCTTGCACCAGCTCTTGCACAGCTGGGGGTGCCCTTCCCTCTGCAGACTCCCAAGGAGAGCTGCTTGGAAGGAGACTTTGATTCATCTGTGTAAAGCAAGACACCCGTGTTTGTGCTTCCACTGTTCCTAGAGCTGTCATCTTGTCACACGGATGCATTCAGGCACAAGTGACCAATTGCCTACCAGTGGCTTAAACAATAGGAGCATTGAAATATCAAGCAACCAGCAGCTTTATTCGACTGCTCATCTTTGTCAGCAAGGCCCCAGATCCATTCCCTTGTGTCACCCTCAGTGGGGGTGCGGGGGTTACCTTGCGTCATGACCACATATGATGGCTTTTTATGTTATTTGTTTTGGAAGGGGTGTGTGTGTGTGTGTGTGTGTGTGTGTGTGTGTACACTTGTGGAGTTCAGAGGCCAACTTCAGGTGTCTTCCTCTATCCTTATTACCTTGTTTTTTGACACAGTCTCCCAGTGAATCTAGAGCTCACTGTTTTGATTAGGTTGAGTCATAGTCAAATACCCATGTCAACCTGATGGCTGAGGGTTTGAATTCTGGACACATTTGTAGATACTTAGTAGTTAAGTTAAGCCCAGATCAAACCTGCAGGAGATAATCTAGTTGATGGGAAAAACCCAACCCTTGGTGGGTGAAACTAGGTCCTAGACAAATGAATAAAATATAGAGAGATGGTTGTGGAAGTTGACATCTTTGTGTATACTTGACCAGACATACTGGTCTGGCAAATAAAGATCGTCTCCTTTTCAACTGTTACGTGGGTAAGGTGTGACAAGTTCCCTTAGCCCTTTGGTGATGATTCATGATCTCCTGCCAAGGTGGACTAAGAACTGTGACTGGACAATGGTAAGAGAAAACAAACCATTTATTCTCTTAAGTTATTTGACGGTGATTTTATCAGCAACATGCAGAGTAACTGCAACAGCAAGCTGGTCAATGAGCCCCTGGGACCTGCCTGTCTCCCACATCTCCTGCTCCAGTGCTAGGGTTATAGGCACACACAACCATACTTCCCCCCCCCCCTTTCTTTTTTTACATAGATGCTGGGGACCTGAACCCAGGTTCTCATACTGCACGGCCAGCACGTGATCCACTGAGCCATCTCCCCAGCTGTGAGCAGCCCATTCTTTCACCTCAGCAGCCAAAAAAAGAGGGGAAAGAGCTGTCACTCATGAATGTCTCTCTTCTATTTAAAAAAATCTCTTTCAGAATCATCCAGGAAACATGACTCGGTCCCGGAGGCTAGGTATATTGCCACAATGAAATCAGGGTCCCCTTGGTCAAGAGATAAGGGGGAACGGACTTTGGGAAGATGTCTTGACTCAGTTTCCCTTGAACTTCACTGCCTCACTGGACCAACACTGCTGACATCAATTGGGAGCCGGCTAGAAATGCAACATCAGGCCTCACTTCAAGCACTTCAAGCACCAAGCAACTGCCAACACATACACATGAAAATAGGAAAAGGGGAAAAAAAAAATGAATCCAGTTTGAGGGATAGTCCTTCTATTGGAACTTCCAAGCCAGGCCAGTGAGAATGAGGGAAAAGCGCAGCCAGAGCAGCATGCAGAAACCAGCCTATTACTCTGCAACGGAGTGTATCTCCGCAGAGCTACAAAGTAAAGTCCTGACTATCCGTTGGCTCTCTTCTTACCCCCATCTCCCACTGCCAAAATTAACTCCACACTTCTAGGTTTTATCATTGACTTCGGTTAGGAACCAGAGATTGCCTATACCCTGCAGAAGGGAGCTTCGCCTAGTGTGAAGGATCAGGGAAGCCAGAGTTTGTAGACCTGAGTGCTCCGGGCGCAGGTAGCCGGGGGTACCCCATATCACTGGCAACCCCAAGGAATGACTCAGAGGAATGACTCCTTGAAGCAGTGGTTATGTCTCCACTGTCTCTATAGACTACTCAGCATATAGCAAGTTCTCGAGAGAACTGCTTAAATGGATGATGCTATAGTTTTTTGCTTATTTGTTTGCTTGCTTTGTTTTGTTTTGTTTCAACTCAGATCCAGGGCCTTGAACATGCAGGTGCTCTCTCAGTGAAACTCATACGGAGACTTCATTGCCATTACAATAGGGTCTTGGAGAGGATTTAAAGCCTTCTGGTTAGCAAGGCTTTGGCTCAGATTCTGGCACTTGTGCTTGTTTGTTCTTCTGCTTTCCACTGTGAGCAGAAGCATCACGAAACCCTAGTCAGTCATGTGCATGTGCAGTCATCACCTTGAATCATAACTTAAGTCCTCCCACAGTCTGAAATCAAGAAAAGTCATCTATTCACCTTTTGAATAGTTCTGCTGTAAGTAAGGCTTTTATGATAAGCCACCGCAAATACTTAACTTTTTTTTTTTTTTTGAGACTGGGTCTTATATAGATCAGACTGGTCTGAGTTTTTGATCCCCCTCCTCTGCTTCCCAAGTACTGGGATTACAGGCGTGTACCACTCACTAAGCTTCTGTCCTTCATAAGCTGCCCAGTATCCGCCTCTCTTATTGCAACAGACCACAGCTGAGACCCTTGGCAAGTGAGTTTCCCAGTGTGAATTCTTAACATTTGCTCTTGGTTTCCTTTTCTACCTTCAGTGTCATTGCCTTCACTCTACGAGCACTCTGGTCTTAATTACTTGAACTGGATGGCCACACTCAAAGCCTGATCCTCCCAAGTACCTGAGCTCAAAGACCTCTTTAGGGACCAGGCATGGTGGTACAAGCCTATAAACCCTAACACTCGGGAGCTGAGGCAGGAGGATCTCAAGTTTGAGAACAGCTTAGGCCACATTAAAAAAGACCCTGTCTCAAAACAAAACAAAACACCTCTTTTGTCCTTAACAAAAAAACTAAAGTCCTCCCACAGTCTGAAATCAAGAAAAGTCATGTATTCACCTTTTGAATAATTCTGCTGTACGTAAGGCTTTTATGGTGAGCCACCTCAAATACTTTTTTGGAAGTGGGTGTGGTATGAATAATAAACAAAAAGTGAATATCTGGAAATGTGGCTGTTTGTCCTTAATCTTAGAAAAAGGCGATTGCCTCCTTGATAAGCCCCACTGGCTATGAGTAAACAGGATGGTTGGCTCTGGCCAGACTCTGGAAGCCGAAGCTGTTGTGCAGAAGGTGAGGTCTGAGGGTCCATTTGAAGTTTGACTTTGTTTCTTGGTACAATTTGCTGCACAGAGCATGAATTCTGTAGAGGAAAAAAGTCTGTGTCCTCATCAAATGGCATCATAGCAACTGTCTGCATGGTGGGAAGATCCTTCTGTCTGAGCCTCAGAATTCTTGAGTGTATGCAGGAGTTTGAGTTAGCTTCAGAGAACCACTCAAACTTGGCTGGTGTGGTCTTAAGGGTTGGGTCTATGATATGCTTCTCTGTGGGGGCAGGAGTTGTCCATCATGGGTGACACACATAGATAGCATGCTGTCCTTTTCTGTCAGCCACTTAGTCCTTCCATAGAAGTAGGATCCACTGTCACCTGCCCGGTCTGTTCTCACCCCTTCCCCGTTTGAGAGATCAAGCTCAAGGCTTTCATATGATGACCAAGCACCCCACCTCTAAGCTAAACCCCCCAGCACAGATGTTCTTACCCCAGAGACTAGTCTTTCCTCAACAGAGGTTCAGTAACAGAGGGGCCTTGGCTCAGGGGACCAACCCTTCTATGTTCCAAGTGTGTTCAGTGGCCAGCCCTTGCCTATTCAGCCACAACTAGGACAGAGCAGAAAGAGATCAGGGAAAGGTACACAGTGGGGTGGGCATGGTCACCTCTCCAATGTTGAGGGCATCTTTTTAAAAAATTTAATTTGTGTGTGTGTGTGTGTGTGTGTGTGTGTGTGTGTGTGTGTGTGTGTGTGTATGTGGTGTATCAGAGGGCACTGTTTTGCCTGTAGAGGGCTAAGGGTCACTTCAGAAATCATCCTGGATTGCTTCTACCCCCTTGCTTTGTTCTGGAATTTCCCAGGCTCTGCCCACCAGGGCTGAAGTGCAGGTGGCTGCCATTTCTGCCTGGTGTTTTTAAGTGGGACGTGGGATCCAAACTCAGGACCGTCTGCATGTGAGGCAGAGTCTTAACTCTGGAGCCATCTCTGCAGCCCTGCTTAGGGCATCTGAAGGGACTTCTGACTGAGAGCACAGAGTGGCCACATGTTTTGGGGTTGTAGTTCTCTGTCTTTACACTTGCCCATCAGAGTCAGGCTTCCTCAGCTGCAGGGAGAACTGTCACTCATAAAGGATTCTTCTCCACCTTCCCTGGACTCCAGCGTAGCAATAGCTGCTTGACTTCTCAGGAGAAGAGTGGAAGAGGCTTTTGGCCCTTCTCAGTCCCGGCTCTTCTGGGTCTTGTGTCTTTATGGAACCAGAGGAAGGGTCACACTGCAGACCTGCCTCTAGGAGTCCAGACTCTCGTCCACTGCTCTCGAATGTCCCTGGAATCCCAGCGTGCATCAAGCAGTTGGCCAGTTTCTCTTTGCCTCTTAAATACAAAGATAAACCCAGAACTGTTAAGGCGCAGAAAACGCTGAATCAAAGTGCAGTCTTACGTCACAAAGAGCACTTTACAAAACACTCCCAGCTTAATTTATTTAGTTGCTGCCCCAAGTCAACAGCATGACACACTGTGCTTTCAGCTGAGGAACAGAGGCCCAAGAACATCATTTATTCAGCCAATCGACACAGATATGTAAAACCACGCAAACATGCTACGCCACGGTTTCTGAGTCAGAAGCCCTGAATCATATGTCTCTGCTCCTTCTCTCCTGAGTCTTACAGTCACAGGATTGGAGGAAGTTTGAGCCCTTCGGTGGAACAGACCAGGACCTGCTGGGTCCTGAGATGCAGCTATGTGGTTGCTGTTTCCCTGGTGTGGGACACTGTCTTGGTTACGTTAACAACATTTTTAAAACCTTGACTATAGGAACCTTCTAAGCCTCTATTCCATCTTCCTGTCTTTCTGTCCAGAAGATTTTCCAAAGGTTTCCATGCTCCACAGAGGCAAAGTTCTTATTCCCACCCACCCCCCACAGACTTCCCACATAGCCCACTATGGGGAGTAGTGGGAATCCGTGTCTTTATTGGAGGCTGCTCTTGGGAAAAGTCTGTTGGGGTGTCCAAGGAGGAATTCAGCCTAGGGCAGGGGTCTGGAGCCAATCTCCAGAGACTCTGAAAACTATGCCGTTAATGCTAAATGGAGAGGTCCGGACCCTCAGGAGGGGAACCAAGATGCCAGTTATACCTGCCTGTGAATTGAGATGTAGAGAAAAGAATGTAGAAGAAAGCACATTAAGTCAGACCTGGTGGAATTTCAGTTTCAGGGGAGGCTGAGGCAGGAGGATCACCAAGTTGAAGGTCAGCCTGGGCTAAAGAGTAAGATCAAGACGACTGGCCTGGTCAACTTATAAGACCTTGTCTCAGAATGAAAAATAAAAACTTCTTTAATATGGACCAATGGAAGACCAACATGCATAAGGTCCTAGGTTCAATCTCTTATAGTGAGGAAAAGATAGAGAGAAAAGAAATTTACTAAGAAATGAATGGGTTGCATTTCCAGAGGTTTATTGGTTAAATTTTTCTTCCTTATCAGTCATGGGCTTTCCAAGCTTTTCTTTTTCTTTCTTACTTTCATGTGTACATTTCACATGTGGGTGTGCAGGTATTCATATAAAAGTGCACTTGAGAGCTGGAGAGATGGCTCAGGGGTTAAGAGTCTGTCTCACAAGCACAAGGTCCTGAGTTTGAATCCCACGTCCCTTGTAAAAATGCCAGGTGGCAATGGTAGCAACCTGCACTTCTCACCCTGATGGGCGGAGGAGCCTGGGAAATCCTAGAGCAAAGCAAAAAGTGGGTAGAAGCAATCCAGGATGATTTCTAAAGTCACCCTTGGGTCTCCACAGGGACACACAGTACCCTTTGATACACACACACACACACACACACACACACACACACACACACACACACTGAATGAATAAAGTTTTTTTTTAAATGCACTTGAGAGTATGTGTGCCTATGGAGGCCCCAGGGTAACATGGGGGATCATCCTCGTTTTCTCTACCTCCGTATTGCTTTGCTCTGTCATTTCCCAGACTCCTCCTCCCACTGCCATACTTACCTGTCATTTTTATGTGGATCTATCTGAGCATCCAAACTCAGGTCCTTCTGTTGACAAGGCTTAGGTGTAACCCCAAGCATCTCTCCAGCTGGCCATCGTACATTTTGAGACAGAGACTCGCAGGGCTTGGAGCACGCTGTTTTGGCTAGGTTGGCTAGCCAGCAAGTCCCGGGGATCTGCTTGTCTCCATTCCCTGAGCAGTGAGATTACGCCACTGTACCCAGTTTATTACCTGGGTGCTAGGGACCCAAATCCAGGTCCTCACACAAGCATTCTACTCACTGAGCCACCTTTCCGGTTTCCAAGTGCATATCTTTCAAGCGATGTATAACAAGGGGAGAACAATGCCATCATTATATTAAGTAATAATTATATAACTTAACTTAGTGTAAGACCTACTACCCGAGTAGGGATTGGCAAGAAAAAGGTCTCCAGGGAGCAAGCTCTGCCAACCGTGTCCTTGCAGAAAACAGATCTCCCCAGGCCTAGAAGAGCTTGTTCAGAGGCCCTGGGTGATGTGGTTGATCTGTACCCTGCTCTGATTCCCCTAAAACAGATTCTGCCACTTTGAAATCAATTTCCTGTTCCTAATCTTATTATCCCCACAGTTGGCAGTCCCAGCCCCCAGAGCCCGAACAAACATTAAGCTGATTAGAGTCAGTTGATTGGGTTACTTTCCGCGCCTGGAGGATTATTTCTTCTCATGATAGGAGGGTGACTGAGGAGTCTTCCCCTTGTCCTCCCCTCCCAGGGATCTGCTATCTGACATTGGATGTGATTTTTCCCCTCCAAAGACTCCTACCTGCCAGGTGCTTCTGCCTAACCCCCATCTTCAGTGTATCATTTAAATCTTTTTTCCATATGGGTGTTTCATTTTCTCTTCTCCAAGACATTTATATTTATGGCAGAAAATTTATAGAAAAAAATTAGCAAAAAGGAGGAAAATCATCTAAGGTCCAATGACCACCAATAGCCAATACATTTTTTTGTCTCATACATATGTATGATATTAGTTGATGTATAAAATTGTCAAAATGAACTAATATCGGGCATACCATCTGAGGCAGGTTGTATATGTGTCTTGAATTTCTATTCAAAGCTATGAATATGGGAGTTGTTTACATTTAGTATTTTACTCATCTATTGAGAGACAGGAAGGGGATGCTTACACACATGCATGGCACACAGAGGTAGGACAACTTTCAGAAGTCATCTCTGCTTCTACTGTGTGGGCTTCCAGAGACTGGACTCAAGTTTGCAAGCAGGCGCCACCCACTGAGCCATCTTGCCAGCAACTCTATATGCATTTATCACATGGCTCTCCACCAGTCCATTCCCTTGTGCTTAGATGAGGGTTTCCTTTGTTATAAATAATGCTATAATGAACATCTTGCCAGTATTTGTTTAGGTCAAACTATAGGGGAAACATAGCTACTCTAAAAGAAACACATTTGTATTTTGTCGTTATTTATTGGTTTGTTTATTTATTTTTACAGTCTTGCTGTATTGCCTTGGTTGGCTTAGAATTCCTAGACCTACGTTCAAGCAGTCCTGCCTTAACGTCTGTGAGCAGTTGGGACTGGAATACCTCCGCATGCAGCAGGAACACAGTCATTTAACTCTGTCTCATTGAAACAGGGAAACCTATAGCCACAAGATAGTTAATCCTGGGTATCAACTTGACACACCAGGCATTAGCTAAGATCAACTGAGACCACCTGAAGAGATTATCTGGATCAATACATTTACAATACAAAGACCTCCCTAGATCTAACTGGAACTTCCCAGTGGCTGACCAGATAAAAGGCCTCACAGAACAGGAGACTGGGAAGAGGAGAGACTCTCTGAAGCTGTGCTAGAAACGCTCTTCTCTCCTGCCACCCGGTTTCTTCATTTCTTCGACCCTCCAGCCCTCCAACCCTCCAAGTCTTCACCTTGACTAGAGACGCTCTACGAATGCTCCAGCCTTCAGCCGTCACCCACGACTACTGGACTGAGCAGCTACTGGCAGCCGTTGTTGGACCACCTTGGCCATATCTCGTAAGCCAACTGAATAGATTCCCTTTTTATATATTCGTTCTGTTGATCCTGTGGCTCCAGAGAACCCTGACTAATAAGGCCGAGAGCCGTTCACTGTCCTCGTCTCTGGCGCCAGGAGCTGAAGCCTATAGTGTTGTTCTGCAGGAGCCTGGGGTCTCCGGACTCCTTGGGGGGTCAAGGCTACAGTCAAGTTCTGACTCTGAGCCTGTAGTGGTTCTGTGCTGCCTGACTCGCCCCTCTTCAGGGCTGAAGGTATTGAATGTTTTCATGACCTCTTGCTCACCTTTCCCGAACTGTCCCACATGAGCCTTCTCCATCTTGTCTCCTGAAACCTTCCCCCTGGGTCTTTGCTCTGTGCAGCTGGACAAGTATCTACCACACACCCGCCGCACAGATGTCTAGTCATTCAGACTCCTCAACCAACAGGAAATATTCATGGAGTGCTCAGTTGAGACAAAGCCCTGGGAAATACATAGATTGTCAGGAAAAAAAAAACTTCCCCTACCCTGTAGAGCCTGTCAACAAACTTATTAAATCCATATAGCAACAGCCAGATGATAGCAGATGAAGGAAGGGAGTCTCCACACAACGTGGTCCAGGGGGTCCCTCTGAGCAGCTGTTACGCCGATGTGTGTCTCTCCCTCTGTTTTACAGAAACTGTATCTTATTACACATGTCCTCAGGGGCAGCACAGAGCTGCGTACATGGACTGCCCAGTAGATGTGCCCTGAAATGAGTGGGCGGGATGTGGTAGCACATGCCTGTAGTCCCACACTCAGGAGCCAGAGCATAAGGTTCAAGATCAGCCTGAACTATAAGACTCTGAGAGAAAAGAAAAAAAAAGAAAAAAGAAAAAAAGAGGGGGAGGAGAGGGGAGGGGAGGGCAGGAGTGTAAATCAGGCATGGTAGTCCATGTTTGCAATCCCAGCATCTAGGAAGCCAAAGCAGAGGGATTGGTGAGAGAGAGAATCAAGGCCAGCCTGGGCTACATAGAGAGACCCTTCTCAAAAGAGAGAAGGAAGGGAGAGAGGGAGGGAGGAAGGGAGGGAAAGAGGGAGGAAGGGAGGGAAAGAGGGAGGAAGGGAGGGAAAGAGGGAGGGAGGAAGGGAGGAAGGGAGGAAGGGAGGAAGGGAGGAAGGGAGGAAGGGAGGAAGGAAGGAAGGAAGGAAGGAAGGAAGGAAGGAAGGAAGGAAGGAAGGAAGGAAGGAAGGAAGGAAGGAAGGAAGGAAGGAAAAGAAATTGGACATGGTGATATATGTCTGTAATTCCAGCACTTGGAAGGCTGAGGCAGAAACATTGGAATTAGCTAACTTGGATACATGAGATGCTATCTAGAGAGAGAGACAGACAGAAAAACACACAGAGATAAGTAGATGGTAGATGGATGGATAGGCAAGTTACTGGGAGCGATGGTCCCACCATCCTCTGTACTGTCTAGGATAAGGAGCCCTGAGTACAAAACCAGATTGTTCCCCAGGACCTTAACCTGTTACCTAAGAATGGGCAGGAGAGCAGAGACTTGAATTGTCCTCTGCACGCTGCTGGCCTTGGCATGTCCCTCAACTCTCAAATGTGGGAAATGAGGGTCACAGAGCAAGGATGCACCTGAGATCAGGTTTGCAAAGAGCTGGGCAGGAGGGTGGGCTCAGGAAAGGGGACCCACCAGCTGGGCTGCTCTATGGTGTCCAGAGTGGCCAAGGACAGTGGTGTTGGCCTCGCTGGCTCCCCTAGGGAGATCCCGGCAAGGGATCAGGGACACCCAACTTCAAGAGAGAAAGGATATGAGTGAGGGCATATTTTCTATGTGATTCCAAATTTTTACCCACATCCTGACTTCCTTAAAATAATTTTTAAACTAGCAATGATATAAAGGCATTAAAGGGATTTCTAAAGTAAAGAGAATGATCTTAGAAGTCAAAGATAATGGTGTTTAAAAAAAAAGATCAGACCACCTGAAGAGATTATCCAAATCAATATATTTACAATACAAAGAGCAGCCCTAGATCTAAATGGAAACTCCCAGATCTGATTGGAACCTCCCAGTAGCGGGCCAGATAAAAGGAACCACAGAACAAAGACTTGAAAAAATATTCTCCAGGATGTTTGCAGTGACTTAGCCTGTCTCCCACTTCAAGCCACCAGCCATTGTTGCCTCCACCATGAAAGAGTGTCTCTCCCCTCCGGAACTGTAAGTGAATAAATCTCCCTTTGTCCCTTAAGTTGTTTGACTTTGGGTGTTCTCTCACAGCAACAGAAAGAGTAACTATTACACATGGTTAGGTCACATGGGTTTTTTTGTTGCTGTTTTTTTAAAGATATTTTAATTTTGTGCCTGCTTTGGCAGCACATGTCCTAAAATTGGAACGATACAGAGAAGATCAGCATGGCCCTGCACAAGGATGACATGCAAATTTGTAAAGTGTTCCATATTTTGAAAGATATTTTAATTTTTTATGTGTGTGTGTACGTGTGTGTATGTGCATGCACGTGCGTGTAAAAGAGAGAGAGGGTACAGTTTCACAAATGTAGAAAAGTAACATATATTTATGGCAGGAAATACAAAATGTTCCTGAAAAACAAACACTTTTGGATTTATACCTTTTGTTTGCTTTTAAAATAAAGTACTTATGAGCTGGAACAATTAGGCACAGGTATCAACTTGACAGTTGAAGGTTTGAGCTCTGGGCACATTTGTAGAGAATTAGTGGTTGAGTTAAGCCCAGAGCAAACCTGCAGGAGATTGTCTAGCTGATGGGAAAGGCCTAGCCCATAGTGGGTGGGACTAGACCCTGGAATAAAGTACAGAGAGCCGATTGAGAAAGTTGGTATCCTTGTGTACACTTGGCCAGACATGCTGGTCTGGCAAGTAAGGATCGTCCCTCTCTCAGCCATTACTTAGAGATGGTGTGGCCAGTTCTCTCGGCCCTGGTGTTGGTGCATGCTCTCCCGGCAAGCTGGACTATAAACTGTAACCAGACGATTATAAGAAAATAAACACCTTATTCCTTTAAGCGGTTTGATGGTGATTTTATCAGCAACCATGCAGGCTGACTGCAACAGGGGTTAAGACTCTGTCTGACAAACACGAGTGGATAAGGAAACTGTGGTACATCTATACAATGGAGTACTACTCAGCCATCAAAAATGATGAATTACTGGAATTTGCCGGGAAATGGATGTCATTAGAAACAATTACATTAAGTGAAGTATCCCAAACCCAGAAAATTAAGCACCGTATGTATTCCCTAATAGGTGTTTCCTAGTACCAAACACACCCAGCCCACCTTGAGACACTCATAGGTAAATCTATGTATTACCTACAGTAATTGCAAGAATTATGAACAGGAGGGATGGGGTTGGAGGGCCACACCAGAAACAAGGAGAGAAGTGACCATGTTACAGTAGGGAAAATAGGCCTCCATCAAGGACTGCAACTAAGTAATGTGACACCTGGTTAAGTTCACAGACGTTCATTCCTGATCATTTGCAACTAAGGGGGGTATGATCTCACCAGAAGGGGAGGGCATATAGTCTGGCAGATAAAAGTAACCATTTTGCAAATGGGTGATTGACCCCTCCCTCACTGAGGTTTCCAACTTTTATTACATCTACCCTTGAATGTGCTCTTATAATAAGACTCCAGTTTAACAGCTTTTTGTCTCTGGCCAGGGGGTGACATACAGTGCCCAGCAGGATGGAGTGAAGGGCATTGCAGGAGCAGCAAAACTGAAAAAGAAAATCAACAAACCACAATCCAGAACTTCAGAGACTCTATATCAACCACCTAGAACTAGGCCAGACTAATCTCTCCCCATCCTGAAGCTCAGGGAAATTTACGGAAGAGGGGGCGGTAAGAGTGTAAGAGCAAAAGGATGGGAGGAGCAATGATTTGCAAGATACTCCACACAAGTTAGGGCCGAAGCAATCATAATTGGACTTTGCATGCCCTGCACAATGTCCAACACACTATTGACCTCACAAAGTCTAGCATCTGCTAAAGGCACCAAGATCCTTGGAGGCAAGGGATTGGTAGCCACAGTAGTGTTCCTATGCTTAAGGGGAACATGGGAAAGGGTTCAGAGAAATGCCACTGGGTCCTTGTACGTCATCGGAGAGGAGGGCCCAGAGGAGAGTCGGGGATGCACATTAAAGGAGTCTCTGGGAATTGGGGCAGGAGGCACTGGGGGATGGGGAGGGACGAGTGAGGGGAGGGGGAGCAGGAGGTTCGGGGGGGAGGAGGAGGGAGGGAGGGAACCGGTCTACCTATTAAGTTTGTATGAGCAGAAATAATAATAAAAATAATAAAAAAAAAAAGACTGTCTGACAAACAGAAAGTCCTCAGTTCAGATCCCAAGTCCTATGTAAAACTGCCAGGCAGAAACGGCAGCAGCCTGCACTTGCAGCCCTGATAGGCAGAGCAAAGGAAGAAGGAGGCAGAACCAATCCAGGATGATTCCTGAAGTCACCCTTGATCCTCCACAGGGACACACAGTGCCCTCTGATACAGACACACACATAAAATAAATAAAATATTTTTTAAATGTATGGGTCAGCGAGATGGTTCAGTAGGCTGTACACAAACCTGGCGAACTGAATTTGATCCCCAGAGTCCATACGAGCTGGCTACCAAATGATACTAAATAATTATGATGAATTTTCCTGAGAAGATAACACTGGCGTGCATATGTCTGTTTTTTAATATTATCAGTGAAGGCACTTATTGAAGTATTTATGAAAACAGCGAGTTGACATCTCACATTTGCTGTGGAAAAACCCAGCATAAAGAAAGCGATTAACAAAAGGTTGAGGGAAATTAGGAAAGGCTAAATTGGCAAAATGTTAATAGATTTTGTTGAAGCAGAGGAGTTCATTTTAGTATTCGCGTTACTTTTGCAGGTTTTAAAACTTCCCTGAACTGTAGGTTCAAGAAGGACCATCACTGGAAGCTTCCAGGTCCCCCCCTGCCCCGTGGGTCCCCCCACCCATCTGCTGTCCGCAGCCTCCTTCACTCTGACCTCCTCCCCACCAGCTTGCTGTTCTGCCTCTGTATTCTCTCCTTTCAGCTGCGCTGAGTTCTCCTGTTATCTGGTGTTCTGGCGTCACATTGCCAGAAAGGTAAGGCCTGCTGCGTTCCTGGCTCCCATTACCAGCATGTCTGATTCTCAAGTCAGCGTCCTGTGGAAGAAACTTGAATTACATTAACATTTTAAAGCTACAAAAATAACTACCACGAACTCAACTGAAGGAAGCGACGCCAACGTGGATTGAAGATTTTTGAGGAACCAAAAAAACCTTCTTGAACTTTAAAACTACATATGCAAAAACCAACTAGGTTGGAAGCATTCGGGTCTTGTTTTTACTGCTCATTTCTTAATGATTGTAAATTTAAATGTCCAGACAGCGAAAGTCTAGCAACTGTTCCTTAAACATCAGCACATCACACCAGTTTCTTTCTTTTTTTATTTTTTTATTATTATTTATTCAATTGTGCTCACAGCGTATGTATGTGCGAGTGCGCGTGCGCGCGCATGTGTGTGTGTGTGTGTGTGTGTGTGTGTGCGTGTGTGTGTGTGTCTGTGTGTATGTAGAACCATGGACGAATTTGTGAACCACCATGGACGCCTCCACCTCCTTCTGCCCGGGGATTCACAGGCTCCGCCCTACCAGGACCAGAAGCGCAGGCCGCCCCCACTTCCGCTTGGCGTCTATACGTGGGATCTGGGATCCGAACTCAGGACCTTCCGCCTGCAAGGCAGAGGCTTAACCCCTGAGCCACCTCTCCAGCCAACCAGTTTCTTAAAGAAGCAAGTAAACTTGGTATTTTTAATTTGTGTTCACACGGCAAGCGCAAGAGAGAAAACCTAGATCTGACATTCACTTCTGTATATGTGAATAGGGACACATTCTCGATAGATAAACCACACAGGTGTGTGGGGAGTAGTATGCTCTGAAATACCTGCCTGCAGAAAGCCTCCAACTTGAATAAATGGACATGGCTATTATAGGTCTTTGTGGTTCTTTCTACTACTTTATTCATTTATTTATTTGTTTGTTTGTTTGTTTGTTTATCTATTTCTGTAGTCGAGGAACTGCTGAACCAGGCAAGAAGCAAGGGGAAAGCAGATACCACCCTGCTTCCCTGCCCCAGCCTCCTTTCACTCTCTCCCTTCAGCCCTTCCTAGAGCGGGGCCTGAATCTCCCTCCCCAGTTCCTCTCTCCTTTTTACCGCACCCACTGGAAAAGCCAGACTTCTATCCTACTTTCACAGAGTCAACCTTGTATGTCTGGGTAGAAGTGGAGTTTGTCTGTTTTGAAGTCCACGTGATTTTGCTGAGCAGGTAACGGAACCATTCTGCAAGTATCTCACGTTCCTTCTTATACGTGTACCCCAGTTACTACCACTGTGCTGGCAAGTGGTTGTAAACATGGGTGCAGGGCTGGCCCCTGCCTGGAATCCTAGAACTTGCCCTAGAGGGCGAGGCAAGAGGAGTTTCAGACCTGCCAGTATGTAGTGAAACCCTGCTGAAAGAGAGAAGGAGACAGAGACAGAGATGGTGGAGAGGATGGTTGGGGAGGAGGGAGACACAGGCATGCACAGAGACAGAGACAGAAATAGAGATAGAGGGAGAGACAGAGAGATGGAGATAGTCATTTTTTATTTATTTTTCCAATGTTACAAGCATATTGAGTACTTATCACTGCCTTCCTCCATTCTCTTCTCTCCCATCCTCCAATCTTCCCTTCATCAATCCATCCCACTCTCCCCCCCCACCCTCCTGCCTGTATGCTTCTATGAACCCTAGGGTTCCCTCTGGCTTATCTACTCTTGTGGGGGTTCAGGCTTCTGTGGCATACCAAGCTGCCTCTCTTTTGGCCACCCCACCAGTATTTAGGAGCATTTCCCTTTGCTCATCCACCTCTAGTCTCCAAGGTTTCCACTGTATGTTCTTATCTCTCTTGAGTTCCTTGATAGTCTGTGGGGACACATAGGTATGTCAATCATTATGTAGTTCTGGTAAGGACAAGTCACTGTAGTAAGAGAGAGAATCTTAAAGTCCCTATTCATGAATGCAGAAGTCAATATCTAGTGTCGCCCCTGCAAGTATTTTGTGAGGCAGAGGTAATAGATACTGTCTTCTCATTGGCAGAGAACACATAGGGACCCGTGGTTGCAGATGACTGTCTCTCTTCTCCAGAGACTTGAGGCAAGATACGGAGTTTAAGGAGGGGAAAAAAAAAAAAAGAACTCACTAATTATTTAAAGAGCAGAGAGAGGAGACAAAAGAGGAGAGGGAGAAAAGAGAGCAGAGGAAGAAGACGAGGCGCAGTACTAAGATAGAACAAGACAGCGGCAGAGTAAGCCTGGCAGGTGCCACTGAGAGGCAGGGTGTGGAGAGGCGGGTGGAGCTGCCTGTCACCCAGGAGGGACAGTTGGTTCTAGAGAACACAGCTGGGAGGCGGGCAGGCCACAGAACCTATTTCTGGGGAGCAGGTGTATGGGGTGCAGGGGCAGGAAACACAAATCCCGGAGTTGGTTGTTTCCACTAGAGTCAGAGCTCTGAGTCCCGAGATCTTCACAAAACCCTGTGACCCCCGCCCACAGCCGTCCCCCTCACCCCCCAGCCCCGTATGTTTAGGCAGCAGTGCTGCATTTTTAGAGCAAATTTTAACTTGTAAGCTCTACCTGCTGAACCAGAATGTCTGGCCAAGGCCTGTTACATAACATCCTCAGACCTTTGTGTGCCAAGAGTAACCATGGGCCTGAGCCAAGGTGTAAGCTGGACCTAGCCAAGGCGGGCAGAGGTGGAAGGAATGAGCTCCCTGCGCTCCCAGAATCTGCTTGTGAAGGAAAGTGAGCAGGCAAGCCTTGTTCTACTCCCTCCATCCAGAGCCCTGCAGTGCTACTGCCGTGTCTTACTTAAGCTAGATGTAGGAAAGAACCTTGCCACAGAGAACAGGCCAGGATAGACCCATCCCTGAAGGTGTACGGAATTTCCCTGTTCCTTAAACAGGGTTCCTTAAACCGTTCATGATGGCCCATGAACTCCTGCCCCGAGAACAGCGTGGGCCTCGTGACTTCTGCAAGACCCTGCCTAGCCAGTGATTCATGGTGTGCTGGAAAGATCTCAGGTCAGGACCCACTTGCCCGATCACCTAAGTGCTTATTTGGAATGAGACCAAATCTCACAATGGGTTTTCAGAATTAAGATGAAGAGGTGAACTTATCATAGTCTCACTGGCCCTCAGGGCAGGCCTGAGCAGAGAGAAGTGGACCACCCTGGGTGGACGATAGATCTGCTGTGGAAACAGCCCAGAGTCTGCAGAAACCTCATTGAATGCCGGCAATCTGGGGCCGGGACATACACTGGGTAGCAGCAGTCCATCTCCTCTTGGTGTAGATGAACACTGAGAAGGGGGACACTTGACATAGTCCCAGACAAATAAGAAATCCATGGGAGGGGTGACAAGGACTTAATTCAGGGCCTTGAAGTCTTCATGAACTTCGGAGGAGTGAGGATAGGCCCAGCCATGGCTGCAAGCAGAGAAAGCACCTCAGTGGCCACCAGCACAGCGACGGACCTCCTAGGACCACCGCAGCAGCTGACCCCTGCTCCCTGATCTGACCAGGATCCCAAAATGGCTGCCCACCTTCTCCCACCTGCTGAGCAACTACCCACCAGTGGGCGGGCATCTTGGAGTACTTCCTCTACTTCCCCAGCCCTTCCTGCCATTCTCCGAGTCTTCCATTCAGCTTCTCTGGCCTGCCCTAATACCTTTCCCTGACGTTATAGATGTTTATCGGTCACAATTGGCCTTCATTATCTCCTGAAGCTGCCTCAGCTCAGCCCCCAGCATTCACCGGGACACCTGCCACAGCCCCTCACTGTCCCTCCAGCTCGGCCAACTCCTCCAGTCCCCTTGTACTTAGGCAGCAACTAAAGAGACTTACACTATAAGTCTGGTCTCTTGCCCCCCCCCCACCCCCCAGCTCCTTGGGAGAGTCCTCAAGTCCTTCAAGAGCTAACCTGCTCTCCCCATCCAAGTCCATCCTGTGCTCTGTACTCTAGACATGCTGTTCCCAGAATCCACCAAGCTTTTCCTAACTGATTTCCATAATTCTTTGTCTCTGCTTGTGGCACTTTTTAGACCCCAGTCTGCAGTCCCAGGCCACCAGGATTACACAGTAAGATCACCAGTTCAAAACAAACAAACAAACAACAACAACAAAAAAAAAAAAACAGAAAATGAAACAAGCCACAACTCCAATTTGTTGATTTTTTTTTTCAAATCAATACTTTTTTCCTACCGTAAAAACAGATATATAATATATTTACCATTATAACTTTTTTTGGGTGGGTGGGTGATAATAGGTATTGAGTCCGGGAGTTCACACTGCTACTGAGCTATATAGCCAGCCCTATTCTGACTTTGTGTGTGTGTGTGTGTGTGTGTGTGTGTGTGTGTGTGTGTGTGTGCACGCACACCCAACTGCATGACAGGGAGTCTGTTCTCTGTGTTGTATAATCATCACCCCCTATGTATTTCCAGAATTTTCTGTCGCTATGAATTTGCCTCTTCTGCATACCCTTGCAAGTGAAACCATAACCATTTTAGCCCTGTGTTCCTTCTCTGCGTAATACTTCGGACACATGTTGGAGTTTCATTTCTTCATTATGGCTTAATACAATTATGTGTCATGCTCCTAGCTGTTTTCTGTCTTCTGGCTACTGTGAATGATGCTGCTATGATCATTGGTGTCTTGACACCTCTTCCTCCAGGAAGACCTCGTAGGCAACCTCACGGGCAGAGCTGGCATTCCTACTCCCGGGCTGCCGTGATGGCTTGTGGTCTCCTGTGTCAACTACATATGTTTAAATGCCTTACGTCCATTGACCTGTGATGGTGAGCAGCCATCTTTGACAGTGGACATCGCCTCTTGGTGCTGCTTCTTGCATTGCACCTTCCACTTCAGTGTGGGTTGGCTTGCTATGGAGAGCTTCACAAGGCAAGGAACCGGCATCTTTAGCCAGCAGCCAGTGGGGACTTGAGGCAGGTCACCTTTCACGGTAAGCTCCGAAGAAGTTCTGCCCCAGTCACACCGCCGAGATGCTGCTGACGCCAACCTCTCCACCTCGTGAGGGGTCAGCCTGAGGCATCCGCTAAGCTTGGCATAGATCCTGCCCTGGAGAAACCATGAGAGAGCAAGTGTTCAAGAACCAGGGCTGCAGCTCAGTGGGACAGCGTTTGCCTGGAACGCACGAAGCCCTGGATTCCGTCCTCAGCACAGCAAGAGAACAATTACATTAAAACAGGTGCTCAAGAGTTGGGGAGATGATTCAATGGTCAAAGTATTTGCCACACAAGCAAAAAGATTGTAGTTCGAATCCCCAGATCTCACATAAATGCTGGGTGGATGTGGCATTCCCCCCCCCCCCGGTAATTCCAGACTTGAAGCAGGAAATTTCTAGAGCAAACTGTCTAGCCTGAATATTGTCAAGACGTGGATTTGAGTAGAGACCCTATCTCAAAAGAATAAGGGTTTGTCAGATCTTCCCCCTGTCCCAATTGCCAAGGAGCTCCAAGGCCCAGAAAGGAGACAGTGCTGTTGATTATTTTCCCCGTCTAATAAATTATCCCCAAAGATAGAGGCAATAACTCATTTGTTTTTGTTTTGCATTTTCATGTGTGAGTGTGTGTGTGTGTGTGTGTGTGTGTGTATGTGTGTGTGTGTGTGTGTGTGTGTGTGTATGCTTGCTGCATTCATGTGGAGGCCCAAGGTTGACATTGGGGCTCATCCTTGATTGCTCTTTCAACTTCGTGAAAGGAAGGAGGAGGGAAGCAGAAAGAGAAGGAAGAAGAAGAACAGAAGAAGGAAAAGGAGAGGGAGGAAGAGGAAGGGGAAAGTGAGAAGCCGAGAAATCCCATGCAGAGGACCAGGAGTCAGGACATCAGCCGTCTCGGCAGCAGCTCTGGAACATGATGGAATACAATGATCAAACCTTGGAGGAAAAATGACACCCAACCCAGGGCAAGAGGAGGTGAGAGAGAGTCTTAGAAAAGAACTCAAAACATCTCTCCCAGGCCAGAAGTGTCATTTGGGGAAAGAACTCTGATCTAGGGAATGTGAAGACCTGGGTTCAATTCCCAACTCTGGAAAACAAACAAACATAGTGACTAAATAGTTCAGACCAGGCAAATGTTGAGTTCTCAAGAGGTAGAGGCAGGAGGATGGAGAATACAAGAATTGTGGGCTACACAGCAAGACTCTGCCAACAATAATAAATAAATAATGAATGAATAGACCAAATACCCACATACAGCCTTCTTCTTCCTTAAAGATGTTCTCTGCCAACCAGGAGAGAAGACCTAGGGCCCAGGTGTCAAGAACTTACAAGGTGAGAAGCAAAGGGACCCTGGAGAGTCCCCCGATATCCATCTGAAGTGAAGCTGGCAGCTATCAGTCCAGACTAGAACAAATCAGAAGGTTCCGGGATTGATCCGTTTAAGCAGCTGGAATGTAGACCCTTAAATATTATTGACCAGAGATTCCGCAAACACTAAACAAAAAAAAAAAAGGTAAGATAATTATTAACTGGAAAAACTGTTGTACAGGAAAAAGTCTTGCGCATACATATTAGCTGTGACTTACTTACAAAGGATGAAAACAAAATTACCACATAACTAAGGCAAGAGGATGTAGAAACAGGAACTTCCATGTGTGGGAAGAGGGTGAGCAAAAAGGAGCCTGACCAGGGGCTGGTAAGATAGTTCAGTGGGTATGATGCCTGCTCAGTGACCTGGCATCTTGAGTTCAATTCCCAGAGCCCCACATAGTGGAAGGAGAAAACTGACTTCTGAACGTTATCCTTTGACCTCCATGCATGAGCACACCTCTACCTATCTGTCTGTCTGTCTGTCTGTCTCTGGATCTCTCCCTCTCTCTCTTTCAAGTAAATAAACAAATAAAATAAAAAGGAGTCAGTAATCACCTGCAGTAACAGTCTAGAAGAGTCTAGAAACCGAAAGTCAAAAGTGATTGCCTGGAGGAGCTGGACGTGGGGTTTCGGGATCTGGGTTGTAAGAAACTTTTTTTTGTTTTTTTTTATTTTGCTTTGGAATGAATCTTAGAAAACTATTTAACTCATAAAATGACATGCAAGTACAGGCAAGTGTAACTTCATAATGCAAATATAACTCTAAAACTCTAATTAAGATGAAATTCTCCCACAATTACTACACAGAAGTCACACAAGACATGCTCGCTCTTACAACTCCTACCATCTGAGTCTGCATCAGATCAGACAGACTGCTACACTTGCAGGTGGGTGTGAGGCAGTGGGATATATATTTGCAAACCGTCAAGGCTTAACCTAAACTGGTGAAAGCAGAAAAACGTCACAAAGAAGTTCAAAGGTCTCAGGCATGATCCGACCTGCTGTCCACAGGGACACTTCTGCCTGCATCTCATGCCCTCATTCCTGCTCAAGCAGGGTCCGCTCACTGTGGCCGGCTGGCCTCTGCAAGATGCAGGCTTCTGTCCTTCTTGGTAGCAATGCTGAGTGTCTGCTTGGTACCTACAACTAAATGCCTGGGGTCGACAACCACTGATCCAGCTTGGAGTTCATGCTGCACACAAAGGGACTTGGATTGCCCTGCGTCATATGTCAGCTGTGGACTAAGTGGGAGTAGAGTGGTCTCATGAAAGAACACAAGGGTACTGCACAAGACACAAAGACAGAGACATAGGCCAACAGAATGTTTCCTCCTAAAGACCATTCTTTCCTAGCAGTGCACGATTCATTGGCTTGTCACCTCTGCTTCAAAAGAGCCACTCAAGGAGTGAGGAAGGTCAAGTTGTTTGTTGCACATGCATGAGGACCTGAGTTGGAATCCTCAATACTCACAATAAAATAAGAAAATCTGGGTATGGCTGCCCATGCCTGTGGCTCCAGCAGAGACCAGAGGTTTATTTGGCATGCTGCCCTCCAGGGTAATTCCAGCTCCCTGAGAGACCCATTCTCAAAACATGAGGCAGACAGTGACAGATCAGGACACCTGAGAACCTCCTCAGGCCTCTGCATGGCCGTGCACACCTGCACGCACATGCACACGCACGCATGCACGCACGCGCACATACACGCACGCGCACGCACAGGCACGCGCACACAAGCCGTTCAACATTTTAATGTGTTCCACCTTTGCATGACTCCTCACTGAGGGGAAACAAACCTCGGCTCCTTGATTGTCCTTTGCTTGACAGTTTCCAGCATCCCCACCTTCCCGACTCTTTCTTTGGGTGCTGAGTGGCCTCCACATGTGGCATCCAGAGCTAAAGGAAGCTCCAGATGTTGACTGACCTATCCAGAGGCCAAATGAGATGCTGGTTTCCTGTCTCCTGGGCTTCAATGTCTTACTTTTCAGTGATTCTCCTGTGTACCCCCACTCAGCTGGCAGACAGCGCCTTTCATTCTGAACTGTCTGCAGGCTGGGAACTCTTCAGCTTCACTCATGCACTTGGTTCTTTGAAACTAAATAGAGGATTTTGTCCTCATTTAGTTGTGGCGCCTAATATTTGTTCCACTTTTGTAGTGGAACATTGAAATGTTTTTGTTGCTGTTGTTGTTTCTTTTTTGAACACAGAGTCTGTCTTCAGTATCAACCTTTTCTCCAGGTTTCAAGTAATTCGCCAACTTGACTGGCAGACCTCCTCTTTGCTTTCATCCAGGAGGATAATAAAATCCATTAAGTCAAGAATAAAATCCTCTGGCCCATTACTTGAGTACACACAACATGCTGACAGTAATTCCTGTTTCTAGCTGCGGTCATCCTGGCACCTATGAAACAACCCAGCCAAATTAGTTTTCCAGGGTTGCCAGACACATCCCCACAAAGTGGATGGCGTAAGACAACAGAAATCTATTCTCCCACTGTTTTGGAAGCCAGAAGTCGCAAGCCAAGGCCTTGGCAGGACTATGCTCTTCCTGAAGGTTCTGAGCAGTCTTCTCTGGCCTCTTCTTGCTCTTGTGGGTGGCCAAAAATTCTTGATGTCCCTTGGGGCTCAAGATTTTTTTCATCTCTCCATCTTCATATTCTGTGTCTTCTTTGAGACCCTGTGTCTAAATGCCTTTCCTCAAACAAGGACATCTGCCACTAGGTTTGGAGCTCGCGCCAATCTAGCAGGAGTTCTTTTTATTTGCAAATGAAGACAATTGCATAGATATCCAAGATTGGGAGGGACTTGGACATATCTTTTGGGGTATATTATCAGTCTTCATCATTTCCTTGTTTCCTTCATGACCTCCAGGCTCTGACTAACATTCCTGTCAGAAGCTTTCTAAAAGCCAGATGTCCAAGCCATCCCTCTGCCCACAGGCACGAGACATGCAGATCTAGTAAAGAAAGGGTGATGACCCTGGCTCTGGCTGCCTTCGGGAGCCTGGAGGGGACCTTTTCCCTTTCAGCTTTGCAAAGATTCAGATAGCATCTCATCCTGGGCAAAGGCACAGGAACAGCTCTTGGCTTTGAAATAAGCCAGACCTGTGTGACTTTGGACTAGATTATTCTCCTGCTCTTGTGCTCCATTTTCTTCATCTGTAAAGCGTGGACGATAAAACTTGCTGTCCTTGGTAGGATTCACACTTTTGAAGAGACTGCTGTCAGCTGGAAGTTGTATAAAGGTAGATCAAGATCCAGTCTCCCTGAGACAGGCTTGTCTTTGTGTTTGCTCGTTTTTTGAAGGATCAAACCTAAGGTCTAGTACATGTCAAACATATATCTTACCAGAGACCTACACGCTCAGCCTCTGACAATGTGTTTCTTAGCATCCCCCAACCTCATCTATAAAATGAAAACGCTGTCTGGCGGGGATTTTTTTGAGATCTCTGCACACCCAGCACAGAGACAGGGCACAATAAACATAATGTTTGCTTCTTGCGACATTTGCTGTCCTGAGAGCAAAAGCGTTTGGGCTGATATGACCCACTCAGAAAACTCAAAATAATTCCTTGGTCGCTGTTCTTTATTTCTCTATCCTTAAGAGAGACAGTGTTTTGTTTTGTTTTTTTCAGAGTCTGTGTTTATGGACTACAAGTTGCTTTTCAGAACAAATTGTTAGTTCTATCCAGCCTCTATATGTCCTTGCTCATTGAGTCAGTTGGTGCTTTAGAAAGTCCCCTCAGTTACTGTCTACCACGCTCAGCCTGCTCAGGAGGCAACTGCAAAGCAGGAAGTTAAGTAACAGCTCTGCTTCTGAGGGCTGCTAGCCGGCCTTCTCCGGGTTCTTCCTTGCCACAACAAAATCCTGTAGATTTCGAAAAATAAGTTCATAAGGTATTTGTTTATGAAGAAGTCCTGATTAAAAACTAAAACTATGAAATGACAGGCAAATCTGGTCTTTTTTTTTAAATAATTACTTTCTTTTAAGGACTTTAGCTTGATTCCTTTCCTTCCTTCTTTTCCTCCCTCCTTCCTTTCTTTCTCTTTCTTCTTTCTTGTTTCCTAAGAAAGAAGGGTGGATGGAGGTCAGAGGGTAACCTTCAGAAGTTGGTTCCCTCTTTCACTACGTTTCTAGGCATTGAACTTGGGTCATCACATTTGCCCTCTTCTTTTCCATTAATTCTTACCCCCCCACACACCTCCTCTGAAGCAGCTACTATTTACAGCGTTGACAAATAAAACTGCAACCTTGGAGTTTAAAGGTAATTGTTGCATTTAAGAACAATTCTAGAAACGGGAAACACTTCATTCCATACACTAGAATATGGGCTTCGATAACTCAAGCAAAGAAGTGTTGTTTTATACATAAAAGATGGCTTGAAGAAACCAGAAACATATATTAAAAAGTAGGTTGGTAGTTTTAAAGTTGCTTTCCTAGTAAGGCAGAGACAGAAAGAAAACAGTCGCCTTAGCACAGGCTGCATCTTTTGTAAAAGCATTAAAACACAGGGAATTTGGTTTTCTTTTCTATCGTCTTATTAGTACATATTAATTAAATAATTATGGAATTCACTATGACATTTCATTTCCATTTAGATTGAAAAAAAGGAATTTTGCTTTTATTTCTCTCGTGCTAATTCTTAGAAGGTGAGATAACAGCTTAGCTTATGTTTGACTTTTGGCCTGAGTGACTCCATTTTGATTTAGACTGATCTGCTGAGGCCTCGGGAAGCACAACTTAGTCTAAAACAATGATCTTCCTTATTATTCGTTTAGCTGTGTTTTTGATGTATATGTTCAATTAAAGAATATAGGCATTTCTATCCCTTCATTTGCATTTAAACATACACAATATACTATTCTTTGAGTGATTTCACCTAAGTAGCACCATGCACCACACATGGTTTGGTGACTTTTATTTTTTACACACCCCATTTTGAGCTTTCTCCCCCTTTGAGATCCACAAAATTGGTTGGCCCTTTTATTGCACGATCACCCACGGGTATGCTCTGATTGCTTATGCTCAAATTCCCACCTTTCAGCTTTTTTGAGAGTCCTGGACCCGACTCTTCTCTCAGTGCTGGGAGTTGCTGAAGAGTCAGGGCAGCTTACAGGAAGCCTCATAGGGCGACACACTTCCTCTGGTTGGAGAGACCCCACATCACGGGGCGTTCTCACTTTGAAGTCCCGCCACCCACAAACCCTAACAGTTTTGGTTCAAGATCAAGGACTTCCCCACAAAGCCAGCTGCCTCTGGCGCAGGAAAGTCCAGCAGAGCCCCAGCGGTGTGCTGAGGCCCACAGTTCCACCCTGTTGGGCAAACTCTAGTCAATTCTGCTGTCCTATCACAGGTAGAAGAGAAGTAAAATAAACACAATAAATAGGCTAAAGGCTCCCAAATAAAAAGACAGTAGTAAAACAAAACAAACATATAAAAAGATTACACCCTTTGGACCAGACCTTGATCTAAATTTGCATTCTCCAGGAACAAGCGGAGTGCACATGCCCAGACCACACCCTCTTCCTACAGGATTCCTCCTTCCTCCTGCCGGGGGCCTGGACTCCTTCTGAGCCTTTGTCCAGCCGATTCACACTGAACTTCTAAATCAGAGACAACACATTTGAATTCTATCAGAAAAAGCAATTTCTTAGTTGTTAGGGGTAAGTAGATATAAGCAACTGTTTACGTAAAGGGTGAATTATTATTAATGCGGATTTGTTTGCTCGTTTATTTACTTATTTGAGAAAAAGGCAGAGAGACAGTGAGGTGTACCCATGCACGCTGCAGCGAGAGATGGTGCCTGTGTGGAGGTCAGAGGACCACTTTTAGAAATTAGTTCTTTCTTCCCACCATATGGGCTTCCAGGGATCAAACTTAGGTTGCCAGATTTTGGAGCAGGCATCTTACTTATTACCTTGCAGTCCTAGACTATGCTAATTTGTTTTTTTTTTCTTTCCAATTTCCGTGATGTACACATTCCTACCATGCCCAATATTAAGTTACTAATGGTTTACTATTCAACTGGCAAGTTAACTCAGTCAGTGTTCAGAAAATAGCATACTGTTTGGAAACTCTTCATCTTCATAACCTTTATCTAAGAATTTCTAATGTAGACCACCGATCTCTGCAAAAATCATATGGAATTAAAATTCAGTAAAGTACTGTAATGTTCATCATATTGGTAAATTGTCATGTGCTGTTTGAGCTCACTGAGAAGATGCTGTGAACGCGGTTTGTCTCTCACACACACACACACACACACACACACACACACACACCACACTTCAAATCCAAGCATACTTATGCCAGTGTCCTTGGACAGTCCGCATCCTGGGTCAGGCTGACCTCTTTAAAGCAGGATTATAGCAGCTATGCTCGGATGTGTCTCTCAAGGTCTTGGAAGGTCTTTGGAATTCCTGAAGGTCATCCCCCACTGCTGAATCACTCTGCTGAGAACCAACTCCAATCCTCCCAGAGATAAAATGGCCAACTTCCCTATGAAGGGATTATGGAGATGAGCTCTCCATATCCAACAAACCACTTGATTTCTAGCCCACATGGACCCAAGAGCAACTGGATTGGGCTCCAATGGGAGTTAACCAAGGAGAAAAAGCCAATTTCCTGGGCTTGTCTAGGTGTATAAATATGCCTGGCCCTGGCAGCCATCTTTGGTGCCCTAGCTCCTCATGGCATTAGTGCCATGAGTCTGTTTCTTGCCTGCTTCTCATGGAGGCGCCCTATCCGCTCATGGCATTCTAGTGCCATGGGTCTGTTTCTTGTTCCTTGCTCCTCATGGATTCCATGCCTAGGCTCCATGAGTTCTCCGGTGTCCTAGCCCCTCATGGCACTCAGGTGCCATGAGTCTATTTCTAGATCCACGAGTTCTCCAGCATCCTAGCTCCTCATAGCACTCCACATCTGGAGTCTATGAGTTCCAACCTTTCTCTCCTCTAATAAACTCCACCCTAATCCTCTACATGTGTTCTGGTTTCAGTCTTCGACTTCAGAACACAAGAACCCTACAACATTGGGACAGTCGTTTCCTGTCCCTGCATCATCTTGACTCCATAACTGGGAAAGGGAAAAACAGAAGCAGCTAAGGGGATTTTAAAAAATTGAGAATAGCCATAAGACAAACCATTTCAGACAGATGTTACTGTTATGTATCTTATATAAAATGCCTGTGCTAAGAAGGATAGAAGCTCACGGTGGAGCGTAGACAGAATGGGGGGACCTCTCTGTTAGGAATTCCAACATGACTATTCCACTAGCACTTCCTCAGACATTTCTGCTAGATAGTCCTGTCTGTCTGATGCTATCTATCTGCTATCTTTGATCTTTTTCTTGGAGCCTTTATATCAGAACGAACACTATCCTCTGTCCAGGACTCTCTACTTTACCCCAAAGGAACAACCCCTGCAGACAGGGAGGAGTTGACTTTAATCTTCCACTAGAGATAAGGTGGTCAACCTCCCCAACTCTTTGCTTGTGAAAGAATATGGAGATTAGTTCTCCATTGTAGATAAGCCCTACCTTGGGGTTAGGCACAATATCAATTGGGTTGGGCCCCAAGGTAAATAGACCAATGAGGCATAGAGGATCAAAAGAGCTCCAATCAGGTTTACAAAAACAAGCTAACCAATGGGGAAAGGTCATCTTTCCCCGGTTTGCCTAAGTGTATAAATATACCTGATCTTGGCAGCCGTTTTTTGGCACCTGCGCCTCACAGCACACCACAATGGAGTCCCTGAGTTCTTTCCCAGCTCCATGCCTCTCATGGATTTAATGCCTGGAATCCATGAGCTCTCTGGGGCGCCTGCCTCTCATGGCACTCCACGTCTGGAGTTCATGAGTTTTATTCTTCTCCTCTAATAAACTATCTTAATCCTCTACCCATGTTCTGGTTTCAATCTGCGACTCTGAACACAAGAACCCGGATACATACATACAGACTCTTGGAGAGTCAATCCCATAACATATTGACTGAATGGTTGGAGCTTCTCTAGTTGATTTCTGCTGGATGTTAAGCCTCTGGTTTGATGATGTTACTTCTATTTGCTGTGTTACTTGGGCAACTCGAGTCACCTTTGTTAGGTGTAATGAGCATCCAATGTGATGATGTTTTGCTGTCGATCTGCTGCCTCTATCTGCTACTTGCTATTTATTCTTTTACTTTTGCCAGCTATTTATTTAATAACTCATGGCTATCATCATCATCGTTCTCTGGACTGTGAGAAACAAGTATTCATTTTGTGTATATATATGTTTATGTGTGTGTGCATGTTTATTGTGTGGAGGTGCACATGTATTGCACATGTATTCTCCAGAAGGTAAGGACTAATCCACCTCAAGGCACACCCCCTGAGACCACCTTCCTCCAGCAAGGCTCGACCTCTCTAAGGTGCCATAACCTCCCCAAACTCATGAGACTATGGGGGACACATTTCAAACCATGACAGGGCCTGTTGCAGTTAGCCTGCAGGATTGCTGATAAAATCACCATCAAATGGCTTAAGGGAACAAGGGGTTTATTTTCTCTTACAATTGTCCAGTCACAGTTTGTCCAGTTTGGCAGGAGAGCTTGCACCATCACCAAAGGGCTGAGGGAACTGTCCACACCATATCCATGTAACAGCTGAGAGCGGGACAATCCTAACTTGCCAGACCAACATGTCTGGCCAAGTGTACAAAAGGATGCAAACTTTCTCAATCAGCTCTGGGTATTTTATTCCAGGGCCTAGTCCTACCCACTATGGGTTGGATTTTCCTCATCAGCTAGACAATCTCCTACAGGTTTACTTTGGGCTTAACTCAACTACTAATTCTCTACAAATGTGCCCAGAGCTCAAACACCCAACTATCAAGTTGACTCCTGTGTCTAACCATGACAGGGCCCCACTGCAGATGTCCCCTGCAGGTGTCCTCAAAAGCTCACTGAGCAAATTCACAGGGAAAAAAACAGATTCCTATTGGTAAAATAACTTGCCAATGACCACAGGTCATAAGCGAGGTCTCAACTCAGGACCTCCATGTGCACATGTTCATGAGTGTGTATGTGTGTGAGCGTGTATGTTTTGCTGGGAATTAAACCTAGGGCTTCATACATGCTAAGCAGGCACTCTTCTCTGAGCAACACCTCAGCCCCTTAACTGAGGACTTCACCAGAATTCAGCCTCCTTCCAAACATACTAAAAGGGACCCGTGAGATAGTGTGGGTGAGGGCACTTGCACACAAGCCTGGTGACCTGAGTTCTGTCCCCAGAGCCTACATGGTGGAAGAAGACCTCTGACCTCCACAGGCATGGGACACATGCTTGTGTGCTGGCCCTTTCTCTCTTGTTCTCTCTCATAAATAAATAATAAAGTTTTTTTAATGAAGAATTTCATCAAAAGGCTCAGTGTGGAACTTTCATAGATGTGGCTCTTCTCTCTCTCTCTCTCTCTCCTCTCCCTCTCTCTCCTCTCTCTGGACAGAAGCTGACTTGGCAGACCATAGGTTGAGCTCCCTCTGAGCACAGGGCCCAGTGGGGACTGTTATCTGGCAACATCTTGATACCAGCAGAAACTCTTAATTGCCCCTTTTTGCTGCCAGCCTGGGAAGGCTTCTGAGACAGGAGTTGGTGAAACCGGCAAAGCTGTCAGAACCACTGCGAGTCAGGTCAGGAGGCTGCGGTGTCACATGGGGGTGACAGGCTCACAGCTGCTGGTGTGCAATAGAAGGGAGATTCCCAAAGCCAAGCCCCAGCGTGACCCTGGTTACATAACCCTGAGGTCAGCTGAGTAGGTGGCAGTTTCCACAGAAGCTTCCCACATGGAAGGAGTCCGCTCTATTGCCAACTGCCTCAGATTGTGTCTCTGGAGCATGGCGGGGGGTGGGGGTGTCCCCTCATTCAGCAGTAATGCCACAGCCAACCTCAACCTGGCAGAAGGCTATGCCTCTCCCAGGTCCTTTGCTCGGGACGGCTTACAGACATTTTCCATGGGTCAGCGACTCCTCGAGCAGCCTATGTGCAGCGTCAGCTCAGGTGTGGGCCGAGAACAAGGCATGGGATTCCCTCACGTTCACGTCCTCTGTCCAGTCCTGTCCTGCTGTAGAAGCCACGGCCAGGGCGCATGTCCCAAAATAACTCTCTGGTGGCCTGAGAGCCCAGCCTCCAAGGTCACAGTTGGAGACTGAGAATCCTGGAGAGGCTCAGTTCTCACACCCTGCAGGGCATGTCCCCTAGGGCAGCAGAGCTGGCACCCTGGTGGGGGGCACGGGGTAGCGAGGAGGAAGAGGACAACAGGCAGGCCCTCATTGTGCAGAAGAGGCGCACAAGTGCTTTCTACTGCAAAACTGTATATGGATTAAGAACCCTCCATCTGGCAAGAGCAGATAGAACTGGATAGAAGCACAGCGGGGCTCTGGGCTTCGGGTCTGCGGCTCTCTCTCCACCAAGGAATCAAGCATGAAAGTCAAGACGGCAGGAGGTGTGTGTGTGTGTGTGTGTGTGTGTGTGTGTTACGGTGGGTACTATGTGGATGTGTGATGTATGCTGTGTGACAGTAATGTATATGTTATATACGTGAAGTATGTTGCATGTATAAAGTATATCATATGATATGTGCCACATGTGCACTGTGGGAGGCACAAGTGCTGCAATGTGTGTGTTTGTTACACGTTGTTATTGGTGGTGGTGGTGGTGTGTGTGTGTGTGTGTAGGAATTTTGTGCTATTTTTTGGTATAGAAATGTAAGTCAGAGTGTATGATGAGAAAGTGATCTAGCAGGATTAAGCAAAGAAATTAGACGGATGGGGGAACAGGAACGGAAACACAGGGTGATCTGAGGGTGAACTAAAACAAGGATGCCCTGGGGCCCGGGTCTGGGTAAAGCCGAGAGAAACCCTGAGGGTGCCCCACCCCTCCTGCTTGTGGAAGGCGGTCGGAAGTACTTGCTGTGGAAATGAATATGGCCGGGAGGGACGGAAAACCTGACTTGCAGGTGCGAAAGCCCACAGTGGCTTCTCTGTTCTCTAGTGGAAGTCTGCAGCGGGCGCGGCCGGCGTGGGGAGCAGCTCTGTCCCTAGGCTTTCCAGCGCCAGCCTTCCCTGTGGGCCCGTGGCTTGTCTTTCCAGACAAGAGGAGCCTTGTCGAAGTAGGAGACCGTGGAAGGCGACCCACCCTCTAAGCAAGTTGGTCTAATTCTGTCCCGCTGGCCAAGATCGTCACGTGTCCTCCTCCCTCCCCCAGCTCATGGGTTGCTGTGACCCACGATGTGTCTGGATGACCCACTCTGTCACCCCAACAGAATCAGAGTTCTGTCACTCAAGAAGACGAGGAAACAGCTCTTGAGAAGAAAATCAAGTCCTGAGCGTAAAGATGATATTTCAAAGCTGAGCTGAGCCCCAGATGTTCATGAAGCCTCCCTTGGCTATGCGAGACCCCAAAGCCCGAATCCTGCCGCTTGATGCAATGTCTCAGCCACTGTTCGCCCATAGAAAGGGGGACTGGAGAGATGGCTCAGGGGTTAAGACTCTGTCTCTCAAGCAGAAGGTCCTGAGTTCCGGGTCCCAGGTCCCAGGTGAAAAAAACGCCAGGTGAAACTGAGGGCAGCCTGCACTTCTGACCCTAGTGGGCAGAGTCTGGAAAATCCCAGAGTGAACCAAAAAGGAGGTAAAAGCAATTCTCGATGATTCCCAAAGTCACCCTTGGTCTGCCCACAGGGACCCACAATTCCCTCTCTCTCACACACACACACAAGAAAGAGAGAAAGAGAGAAAGAAAGGAAAGAAAGACACAAACAAACTGAAAGGGAAGGAACAAAGGAAGGGAAGGAAATGTAGAAGAACATAGAGAAAGAAAAGAAAAGAAAGAAGAGTATGTATGTGTCTTGGACAAGTTCAAAAACTGAGCCAACAGGTTGGGTTAGGCCAAGCAGAAATATAGAGTCCTGTCTGACTCTACATCTCACATGTACTACACAAGGGTCAAAGTGTTACAGCTAAGGGCGAGTGGCACAACTTGCTTCTCTAGCATCCATGGGGACCTAGGTTCAAACTCCAGCAGCACAAAGCCAAACTGCCCAAGCTTTTCTCATGCTTATTTTATGCAAAACAAAACAAAACACCAAGACCTTCCTCAGCTTGCTGGTCCTCATCTCTGTGGCTGCCCCCATGTGGGAAGTTGGTCCAGACTCCAAACTGTTACTCCTCTCTGGTCCTTCCCCAAGACCAAAACGCTAGTAAGGAGGACCTGAGGCCACCAGACCTAAGCAAATCCCCATCCTTCTGCTCGCAGCAGGGCTCTGGCTCTTGGAGCTCCTGAAGAGGAAAACCTTGGGAGGGTGTAGGATTAAACAGATCAGTGCCCGGAAGCAACGGGTGTTCAACAAATCACAGTGCCTTCCTAGGGGTGGCACAATGTGGAAGTTCAGCCAGGGACCAGCCCTGACCTTAGGAAACCCTTCTCCCCTTGTTCCTCTCGTGCTTTCTGGGTAACATTCCAACTGGAGTCATCTATTTTGATTTCCTTTCCTGCTCACAGCCTGACCCGGCTTGGAGCCCTCAGTAGTTACTTCAGCTAGCAATTAGGGAGTGTCTACCCAGTGCCAGGCACCCTGCTGCTCAGAGACCTTGTCCCTGTCCCTTGGGAGTTTGCAGGGTAACTGTAACAAAGGCAAACAAATAACTAAGGCAGATGGTGAGAACTGTGGAGTGACATTTTAGTAAATTTTCAGTTGCTACAATGGAATACCTGAAGCCTGGTACTTTATATAGACAAGAGATTTGCTTAGCTCATCAGCCTGGATTATCAAAAGCATGGAGCTGGCTTCTGCTCAGTTGTGAGGTTCCCTCCCGAGTTCATAAGCAACATGGTAGAAGGGATCATGGCAGAACAGGTATGACCAGAACAGATAGAGATAAGAAACAGAAATTTCAGGGACCAGGGTTGTGCTTGTGTTTGTTGTTGGATTTTGTAGGATTAAGTAGCAAACCCAGAGCCTACATGCGTTATGTCTCTACAATTGAGTTAAAAGCCTCAACCTAGACTGGAGAGATAGCTCAGGGGTTAAGACTTTGCCTCACAAGCAGAAGGTCCTGAGTTCAGATACCAGGTCCCACATAAAAATGCCAGACAGAAATGAATGGGTGACCTACACTTCCGGCCCTGGTGGGCAGAACCAGGGAAATCCCAGAGCAAAGCAAAAAGGAAATAGAAGCAATCCAGGAGGATGATTCCCAAAGTCACCCTGGGTCCCCCACAGGGACACATGGTGCCTTCTAATACACTGATATATGCATACTCATACACACATAATAAATAAAATATTTTTTTAAAAAAGTCCTACCTTGGGGCTGGAGAGATGGCTCAAGGGTCAAACCTCTGCTTTGCAGGTGGAAGGTATGACCTTCAGATCCTAGACCCCACGTATAGACGCCGGGCAGAAGTGGGGGCAGCCTGGTTTCTGGTCCTGGTAGGGCAGAGCCTGTGAATCCCGGGGCAGAGTAAACAAGGAAGAGGTGGAGGCGTCCATGGTGGTTCCCGAATTCGCCCGTGGTTCTACACACACACACACAATTGAATAAATAATAATAAAAAAAATTTTTAAAAGTCCCACCTTGGCTCCCTTTCTTTTTTAAAAACGATGTCTATTTATCATATCTCATACATGTATACAACATACCTTTTTTTTTTTTTTTTTTTTTAAATTTTTTTTTATTATTATTTATTCAACTCTGCGCATGTGCGTGTGTATGTGCGTGTGTGTGTGTGTCTGTGTGTGTGTAGAACCACGGACGAATTCGCGAACCACCATGGATGTCTCCACCTCCTTCTGCCCCGGGATTCACAGGCTCCGCCCTACCAGGACCAGAAGCGCAGGCCGCCCCCGCTTCCGCCTAGCGTCTATACGTGGGATCTGGGATCCGAACTCAGGACCTTCCGCCTGCAAGACGGAGGAACATACCTTGACCATATTCATTCCCATTCTTCTCTTCTCTTCTCTTAGTGGCCCCCATAGCAGTCAGGCCACTATTGCTCCAGTGGGCACACCTTGGCACATCTTTACGGTTACTCTTTTCATAACATATCATTCTCTCTGAAATTACCCAGGATTCCACAAGAACTGGTTCCCTTACTGCCATCATGTCCCTTTTATTTTTCTTACACTGAATCCCATTAGTGCTGCCCACATACATATGGATGTGGGGATAGCCCTACTAGAGCAGGGGCTATCTACCAGCAGCCACACCCTAGGGAAAAAGAAAAAAAAAAAAAAAAGACTCTCACTCTTCCTCCACTGCCGTCATCTGCCATTGGCTTCTCAGTTGTACGTGAGGCCTTGTAAGCCACTGTCCTATCGTGTCTGCTTGGATCTTATGCAGATCATCGCAGTTGCTGTGAGCTCATGAGAGACAGCATTTCATAACACTTATCCCCATTCTGCACCTCTTACATTCTATCCACTCCTCCTTCTGCAATGTTCCCTGAGCCTCAGGAGGGGTGGGGTTATCAGAGTGAGTTGATACAGATGTCTCATTTAGAGTTGAGTACTCAGCAGTCATTTACCTTGGTACTTTGACCAGTATACAAAAAGTCTCTTCAGTAACCACTGCCTACTGCAGAAAGAAGCTTTTCAGACCACGGCTGAGAGCAGCTCTGATCTACAGGAGTAAACAAATATTTAGAAGGCCGTTTGACAATACATCCATTTAGCATACATGTTCTCCTCAAGGGGCTGTGACCTCCCCAGACATGGAACCATGACACTCCAATCTATGGGCCTGTGGTCAAGTTTATAATACTAGACATGAATTTCTTCAGATCCACTCAGAAAGCATGGACCACTTCCGTAATAGCCATACCAGTATTGTACAGTTCATAGTTAGAGTCAGGTGTCAACTTGACCATTGAGGGTTCGAACTCTGGGCACATTTGCAGAGAATTAGTAGTTGAGTTAAGCCCAGAACCTACAAGAAATTGTCTATTTGATGGGGAAGGCCCAACCCATGGTGAGTGGGACTAGTGCGCGGGCAGGTGAATAAGGAGGAGGGAACTGGTTGAGAAAGTTGGCGACCTTCTGCACACTTGGTCAGACATGCTGGTCTGGCAAGCAAGGTTCATCCTCTCTCAGCCATTATGTGAATATGGAGTGGCCAGTTCCCTCAGCCCTCGGTGTTGGTGTGAGCTGTCCTGCCAAGTTGGACAAGGAGCTATAACCAGACAATTTTATGAGAAAAATAAAACCTCCTTGTTTCCTTAAGTTGTTTTGCCATGATTTATCAACAACCATGCACGGTAACTGCAACACACCAGTAAACATATCTTTGGGGTTACTCTCTTCATAACAAATTATTCTCTCTGGAATTACCTTGAATTCCATGAGAACCATCTTATACCTTCATAGAATGATGTAAGTATCTGTCACTGGACCCCTTTCTTTGTTAATTTAATTTAACTTATTTTATTTGAGAGAAAGAGCAAGAGCGCATACATACCAAGGTGTACAGGTAGCGGTCAGAGCACAAGTTGGGGAGTCGGTTCTCTCCTTTTACCATGTGGACTTCCAAGAATTGAAGTCAGGTCATCAGGTTTGTGAACAGTCAACTTACCTACTGAGCTATCTTATGGACCCTGGACCCCATTTCCTTTTTAAAATTTTTTAAATTTTCTATTTATCTTTTTTTTTTTTTTTTTTTACTTATTTCTGTGTGTGTGTGTGTGTGTGTGTGTGTGTGTCCCTGTGGAGGACCAAGGGTGACTTTGGGAATCATCCTGAATTGCTTCTATCTCCTTCTTGCTTCTCTCTGGGGTTTCCCAAGCTCTGCCCTCTAGGGCAGGAAGTGCAGGCCACTGCCATTTCTGCCTGGTGTTTTAACGTGAGGCCTGGCCAAACTCAGGACCTTCTGCTTGGGAAACAGAGTTTTAACCCCTGAGCCATCTCTTCAACACTAGACCCCCATTTCTTAAAGATTCTACTACAGGGTCAGGGAGAGAGCTTAGCAGTTAAGGTGCCTGTTTGCAAACCCAGAGACCTGAGTCCAGTATCCAAAAGCCAAAACCCCACATTCTCTCTCTCTCTCTCAAATAAACAAATTAAAAAAAAAAAAAAGACTCCACTACCTCTCAGCACTGGGATTCTAGAAACCGATCTCCTTGCGCATAAATCCCGGGGCAGGCTGTTGTAGAACACTCTCCTCCAAGCATAGTGGCCATTACCGTCTTCATGGGAGCAGCTGCGACTTTCAAAAGACGTTCAGGGTTGGGCCTGTTGGTGGCCCCCACCAGAGACAGTGAAGGTCTCAGCCAGCACCCATCAGTGGTGTGTAATTCTGCCGCAGTTACAGGCGGTCCTAGGAGGTGCTGGAGACAGGGAGGCTCAGAGGTTAACTGGGAGAGGGACTGAGTGGGGCAGCCATGGGCTGGGGTCAGACTTCCAGGATGCAGTTGTTTGGGTGTAGCCTCTCCCTTGTGTTCCTGCAATTAATCAAATAAACTCCTTGGCTCATCAAGCTAGATATGGGTAGAAGAGTTATTTGTCATGGATCCTCTGGGTGAGTAGACGTGTGTTCACGTCTCCCCAGGAAAAGTCCATGCAGAAGGAATACATGCGAACCATATCTAAACACAAGAGCTGCATTCAACACGCCGACTTCAGAGGGGCCAGAGGGCACCTGGGGATCTGGGGTAGATCATGCTTTCTTTGAGGGAACAGTCCTGCCACCAGGACCCCATACATGGCATGTAGAACCCCTAAAAAAAAAAAACCGTTAAGAGCCAGGCATGTTGGTGCATTCAGTGTAATTCCAGCACTCAGGAGACTGAAGCAAGACTATGGGTTCGAAGCCAGGCTGGACTACATAGGGGGTTCAAGCCCAGCTCCCCATCCCCCCCCAAAATAACCAAGAATTTCACTGACAGCAGAGCATTCAGTTCTTCTAAGCACAGCGCCCCACATGCGCAACTGTGCCGTTCATACACTCACACGCTAGCCAGGATTCCACCATTCGCTGAGAGCAGAGAAGACCGTGCCCGCAGGAATACCCCATGGGGGATGGACTAGCGGGTCCCTCTGAGGTCTGTATGTGTCCAGGTTTTTATGTTCAGAACACCCACAGAGGATTAAGACAGACTCTGTTAGAGGACAGAAAGAAGGGAACTCGGATGCGAAGGGCAAGGGAGTCAAAGATGGCTGCCAGGTCAGGATTAGTTATAGGCCTCGACAGACCTGGAAAAATGGCTTTTCCTCATTGGTTGGCTCTAGTTTCTGCAAACATGATGGGTGCTTTTGGTCCTCTACATTTCATTGGTCTGCTCATTTTGGGGTCCAAGCCAGTCGATCTAGTGTCTAACCTCAAGGTAGGACTTATCTGTAAAGGAGAACTAATCTTGATGTCCTTTCATGAACACAGAGAGAGAGAGAGAGTTGGGTGAAGTTGGCTACTTTATCTCTGTGAAGGATTAGAGTCAGGTCCTCCAGATGAATAGGTGTGGGGTGTGTTCCTTCAGGGTAATCCCAGCAGTGGGGGACGACCTGCCAAGACCTTCAGAGATCGTCTCCGCATGGCTGCTCTAAAACTGCCTAATTCAACTGCTCACCCAGTGTCATAGCACTCACCTCTGGGGAGTCTTTCCTATCTGGTGACAGACAGCCAGGGAGATTGTGTGGGGTGCGGTGGGTTTCCACAAGCCAGGCTGGACCATTTCCCAGCACAGGAAAGTGTCCGCCGGGGTAACATCCAGGCACTAGGCAACAACCTGCTCGCTGCAAACCCCCAGCAGAAGGTTCCGAGGCCAGGAAACAATCCCAGATAAAGCAAGTTCCACGTGTGGCGGAGGACCCCGGATTCTGTGCAGTCTTTAGGAGCATCTTTGACTGGGGAACCTCCCTTCATCCTCAGAGGCCGGTAGGAGAAACTTAGGAGCCACAGACAGAACTCGCTGGGAGGGACACAAGAAGCAAGAAATAAATGCCCCCGGGAACTGTCCTGCTTGCCAGGTGGGCCTGAAGGCAGACCTTCGCAGTCACGGCTACTCGCTGGCTTGGCCTTTCCCTCCGCTCAGGCCTTCCCCGAGGCGGGTGCGTGAGGAAAAAGTGAGGGGCTGTATTTTTCAGATCCTTCCAGGGCATCATAGACAAAATGTGACTCCCTCTTCCTTCCTTTCCTCCCTCCTTCCTTCATTCCCTCCCTATTTCCTCCCTTCCCCTTTCCTTCATTACTTTATCATTTCTTTCCTTCCCTTTCTGCCTTTCCTTCCCTCCTCCTTTCCTTCCCTGCTTCCCTTCCAATAGGCATCCCACTCCTCTCTCCCTCCACTTTCAGGCCAAAGCTTCTGCTTGATGACCTTTACCCCCCAATAGCTGATGATGCCTGATTCTTGGTGCAAGCGGGGTCAACGTCAAAGACACTTCTCGGGCTGGGCAAAGGTCCTGGAAATCACCTTCACACCCTGCCCCCTCAACCCACCTACCAACCCTGAGGGCATAAAATCCGAAATTTCTCTCTTCCAGCTCTCTTCTCTCTTCTCTTTTTTCTTCTCCTTTCCCTCTTCCCATGATTTCCCTGGCAGTTCTGGAACTCCATTAAAAACTCCATCTAGTCCGTGGTGCTGTGCATTTTGGGGGTAAATACCTTACACCTTCCTACCTCTTTCTTTCCTCTCTTCTTCTCTCTTCTCTCTTCTCTCTTCTCTCTTCTCTCTTCTTCTTCTTCTTCTTCTTCTTCTTCTTCTTCTTCTTCTTCTTCTTCTTTCTCTCTCTCTCTCATATCCAAGCTGGCCTCTAATTTGCTATGTAGCTGAGGATGACCTTGAATTCACCATCTCGGTGCCTCTGCCACAGGCCTGCTCTGGAACCCGCTGACGAGTCTCTTTCCTGTGAGGAGTCTCTTTGCACTGAACCTAGAAGTCTGTATTCAGCCCTCAGAAGCAAAGTGTTACATTTGTCTTATGTCATTTGAAAATGCTGCTCTGTGGGCTGCTCTAAACACAAAATAATTTTAAAAAATTAAGTATTGCAAGGGTGCAGAGAAGTTGAAATCCTTGGGTGTTGTCAATAGGGATAGGAAACGGTATGGGCACTGTGGGAAAAACATGTTGAGTACTTAAAAAAATTAAACATGGAGAGGCTGGAACTCAATCAGGGGTTCAGCACATGCTTGGCATACATGAGACCCCAAGTTCCATACTGAGTACAACCAAAAAAAAAAAAAAAAAAAGAAAGGAAGGAGAAAGAGAGAGATCCTAAATATTGAGAAACCGCATGGTCTAGCCATAATAAAATTAAATAATAAAACTAAAAGCAGTGTATTGAGTTGCTTTTATATCCATGTTCATAACAAAGTAGCAGCATCTTTGTTGTTTTGGTTTACTCTCCACCCTTTATCTTGGGAACAGTTATCTTAAAGCATAGAAGAGATATTTTAAAGCTGTTGCTTTTAACGAAAAATATAATCCGTAGCCTACACCCCAAAAGATCAAAGCATCTAAGGAAGCACGCAAGAAAGAGCTAGCCATGTCTTCTGTGTATGTGACTTGAAAGAATGCAACTGAGTTACCCTTCCAAACCTCATTTTTTCCCATTCAGAAAAATTACAGCACTTTTACACTCCACCCGTGTAGCTCAAAGGAGAGAGAGGCAGGACTAGCGAGGCGCCTGGTAAGGGCGCTTGAACTTTCCAGAATAAAACTTCTATGACTCCGTAAAACTAGTGAAGATAGTAAATGTATTTAATGACATTGTCATGGTTTGATATGTGTCCCCTGCAGTCTCGTATGTTTGACAAGGTTAGCAAGGTGGAGCCTTGCCAGAGGAAGGCCATCACAGGGAATGGGCCTGGAGGTGGATTGTCCCACCCTACTTCCTGGAGGAGTCTGCTCTTGCAGCAGGACCCTTACAACCCCCAGATGTCTGTAGTGACCTAGGCCTCCTCCTGCTTCTGCCAGCCAGTCATGAAAGTCTGTATCTCCCCTCTGAACCGGAAGAAGAAGAAATCTCCTTTTCTCCCTTAAATTACTTGACTTTGGGCGTTTGCTCATAGTTAACACAAGAGTAACTAATACAGACATATTCATTATTTTCTGCATATGAAAGGTTTATTTAAAATCGAGAATGTCTAAAATCTAAAAAGATGTTGGCTAAATATATCTCATAAATTATAATAAAAAACTTGTAGAGAAAAAGTCACCTATAACGCCACTACCTAGAAGCAAAATACTAACAATATGTCTCCCTACATGATGAACATATAAATGTATATCTATTTACCTACCTATTACCTATCCACTTACCTATTATTTATCTATTGATTATCTATCTTATAGCTATTATCTATCAATTTATCATTTATTATCTATCAACTTATTACCTATCTATCCACACACATATTATTATCTATCTACCCATTTATCATCTATATCTTATCTGTCTTTATCTTTTATCTCTATTCATTAGATACAGTTAAATATACAACTTTTTCTCTTGACTATTATAAGTACTTCTAAGATCTTCTACCATATTTTTTTTTTTTTTTGGAGACAGGGTCTCCTTACATAGTGCAACTGATCTCAACCTTTCAATCCTCCTGCCTTAGTCTCCCATTGCTGGGATCACAGATGCAAACAGCATCTTTGCTTTAAGGATTTGCTTTAAGGGTTTCATGGTGGTTGACCATATGGACATAACATTCTAAGCTGTTTAGAGGTCACCGGCTCCTGCCCATTACACACTGCTCATAGACATGTCTTGCCCAGTGTTCTGTTCTTTCCCAGTGTTTGAAAGACCCTAGATTTTCTCTCCCCAGGCTTTGGCTATTCTGATGCCTGCAGGTACTAGTGATCTAAAAACCCCAGTTTAAGCACAGCAAAGTGGGGACTCTGTGTCTTTGTGGGCTCTGAAGAAATCTTGCTAGATATTCTGCACACTGCTTCTGCAACCTTTCATTCTACAGTGAGCAAATAAGGGTCTCAGAGCAAGAAACGGTGTGGCGGTCTTTTCTCTTGACGGACAAGCAGACCAGAGATTCGCCTGGCCCATCACCCGGGGATGTGTGTCTGTGGTCACGAATTCGCCGACCTTCTGTGCCAAATGCCAGGTTCCAGAACAGCTGTGGGGTCAGTCTGGGACATCTCCGGCACAGACTTTGGTGACGGCTGCCTCACACTGACATCCTGGCACTCAGAAGGAACCGGTGACATTCTCTCTATGGCAGCACTTCTGACTCCTCTCCTCTGATCAACTTGGAAACATGCCTTTAGTTATCTTAGCCCTGCAATTTTTGGAGTGGATGAGGTCAGAGAAGTGGATGAGACCCAGACTTGCCAAGGGAAAGAAAATAAGTTGGGAAAGGGGTTAAAATATGGATTTCTCCCTCCCCCTCACACCTTCTCTAAGCACCTGTTGCTGGCCAACATGGGGATCGGTATCCAAGAATCCTGGATAATGACCTCAGGGAAGAGGCAGTGGCTGTGTGGAGTGAAGGGAACATTACACTTGAGTTGGGGTGATGCGTCCCACTCCGAGTTGCCCTAGCTGTGCATACTTAAGTAGGTGAGTCATTTAACCTATCTGAATTTAGCTCTTTCCGTGCAAAATGGGAAAACTGCCCTCATTTTTTTTTAGTCATCACCCTACTTTCCTCCCTCCCTGTACAGCAAAACTCCCCCAAATGCACTTCATATTCCTCTTCTGAGTCCCTTTTTAAAGATTGGCACACATTAAAAATTGCCTCAAGTAAAAATAGTAACTGGTCCTAGTGGCACTTGGAGGGAAGCCATTTCCTGCTACATGGCAAGTTTGAGGCCAGCCTGGGCTACATGAGACTCTGTCTCAAAAGAAAATAAAGAAAAAGAAAAAGAAAAAGGATAGGAGAGGAAAATATATGATTGATTTGATATGATATGATATGATATGATATGATATGATATGATATGATATGATATGATATGATGATGTATAATATAATGTATGTAGGGCTTGGGCAGATGGCTCAGTTAACAAAGTGCTTGCCAGGCTAGCATGAGGAACTGAGTTCAGATCCCCAGAACCCACATAAAAGTCATGCACAATGGTGCAGATGGGTAACCCCAGTGCTGTGGGGCAGAGACAGACAGACCTCTGGAGTTCATTGCCCAGGCCAGTCAATCAAGTTCCAGGTTCAGTGAGAAACTTTGTCTCAAAAAATAAAAAGGAGGAGCTGACAGAATAACTCAGGGGGTAAGGCCCCTGCTCACAAACCTGGTGACCGACCTGAGTTTGAACCCCAGAAGCCCACATGGTGGAAGGAGAAAACTGACTTCTAAAAGTTGTCCTCTGACCTCCACTTGTGCTCCCTATATGCATATGTGCATGTGCTCTCCTCTCTCTCTCTCTCTTTAATTCTCTCACTCAAATAAATAAATAAAATATTTTAAAAAATAAAGAGGAAGGGGCAGTAAAAGTGTAAGAACCTAAAGATGGGAAGGTCCACTATTGGACAAGACCTTCCATCAAGACAGGACTGCTGCATCTGGGAACTCACTATAGTGAGACTTGTCCTTTCCAGGCCTGCATATTGACTGACTACCAACATGCCCCCATAGACTATCAAGGAACACAAGAGAGATAAGAACATACAGTGGAGCACCTGCCCCTCATGGCACTCCACATGTGGCGTCTGTGAGTTCATTCCTAGCTTCTTGCTCCTCCTGGATTCCATGCCTGGAGTCCATGAGTTCTCCAGGGCGCTCCCCTCATGGCACTCCACGTGTGGACTCCATGAGTTCCATTCTTTCTCTCCTCTAATAAACTCCACCTTAATCCTAATGACAACAACAAAAGAACATAAGTCAAAACATTAGGGACTAGAGCTAGATTAGTGAAAGGAAATGCCCCTATCAGTGGGTTTGCCTGAGGAGGGGCAACTTGGTATGCCACAGAGGCCTGAACTCCTACAAGAGTAGACAAACCAGAAGGAACCCTGGGGTCTATAGAAGCAGTAAGGCAGAGAGGTGGGAGGGAGCTGGGTGAATTCAAATCAAGCTTTTATCATTCCCTTTCATTAAACTTTAAGTACTTGTGTATCTCTGAATTCTACAGTATGAATCCTTCCCCCCCCCCCTCTTGTGGATTGAATTGTGTCTCTCTACAGAAGTATCCTAAGCCTGGTGCTTCATTCAAAATGTGACCATATTTGGAGAAAGGGTCTTTGCAGGGGAGAAGAGGTTGAAATGAGGTCACTGGAATAGTCCCCAATCCAACAGGACTGGTGATCTTATCAAAGGAGAAATTTTGGCCACACACCTTTCTCTGGCATCTTCTGAGGGGGCAGGGCCCTACAAACCTCCATCTGGGTGCCCAGCCTCCAGAATGGTGAGGCACACACTGTTCAGTGAGCTGCCCAGTGGGTAATTCTTTGCTGTGCATCACTCGATACCACTCTACACTTGAACTTCATTTGTAAATAAATGAAAATGAGATTATTTGTTTTCTCAGCCAGATTTTTTAAATGTTTGTCTATTTATTTGAAAAGAGAGAGAGCAGAGAAAACACATGCATGCCACAGTACACGGGTGAAGTCAGACGACAACTTTCCTTCCACCAAGTTGGCTTCTAGAGCCACCGTGTTCTACATTGTGTTCTAAATTGAACACAGATCACTAGGTTTTTAAGCATGTGCCTCACCTACTGAGCTATCTCATTAGTCGAGGAGCCAGATTTTAGATAGATAAGAGATATAGATAGATAGATGACAGACAGAGAGACAGAAAGACAGACAGACAGACAATGATAGATAGATAGATAGATAGATAGATAGATAGATAGATAGATAGATAGATAGATAGATAGATAGATAGAGATAGACCCTAGCATCCATTTGACTTAGGAAACGTTGTCTGGCTTGCTCACAGGTTTGGTTTTTTGTTTTGTTTTCTTTTGTTTATTTGTTTTTGGGTTTTTTTTTTTGCTTTGATTTTTGAAACTGGGTCTTACTGTGTGTCCCCAACTTCATGATCCTCCTGCTTCTGTCTGCTGTGTTGGGATGACAGTGTATGTCACCATACCGAGCCTACTTACAGTTTTGTTTGTTTGTTTTGCTTGTTTTGTACATGCTAAAAGATGCAGTGTTGAATCTCTTGACCCAGACAACCCTAGGAGGTGAACTGCCACTCAGGTCAAGAAGCCAATGCAAGTTTAACCTGGTAACAGCAGCCAGAGCAATAAAGCTCTTAGCAAGAGAGCGTAATTACTCTCCCAAGGGAGTGGAGCTGAAAGCCACCAACAGGCAGTGAGAGTTCTCTCTGCCCTACTTTCTCGAGAATGTGGGATTACAAGTCTTTTGTTTATGCCAATTTGATGAGTGGTTTTTTTGTGCTTCCCTGGTTGCTAGTGGTGTCTGAGTATATTTTATTCCTTCTGGCGATACCTATTTTGTTTACCACAAACATTCACTTACATTTTCCTTGCCCTTTCTCTTACTTCTAGGTGTACTTTGAACTCTCTCCCGCACTCATTATGTTTTACAGATATCTTGCTATCCTATGACAAGTCTCGCTTTATTATTTATTTATTTATTTATCTGTGTATCTTAAATAGATGTACAGGTGTGTCAGTACAGATGTGTGTATAGGAGAGGACACTTAAGTGTGTATGCCTGTGGAGGCTCAAAAGTGACATGGGGAATCATCTTGGGTTATGCTGCCTGATTATCACTTTGCTCTGTGTTTCCCAGGCTCCCCCTTCCAAGGTTGGAACCTGAAGCCACTGCTATTTCCACCCAGCATTTTCATATGGGATCTGGGATCCGAACTCAGGTCCTTTTTACTTGTGAGGCTAAGGCTGTAACCCCTGAGCCATCTCTTCAAGCCCTGACATGTCTTTCTGTTTCATTTATAACACCCTCTTACAAACACAAACGTTTCTTTCCTCTTAAGTAAGCCTTGCTCTTTCTTCTTTTTAGAGCAGCTTCAGGTCACAGCAAAGTTACGCAGAAGGTACAAAAAGTTCCCAGATACCTGCGGCTGGAATCGCTCCTGCTGTTTGATGTGCACTCTGGCCAAGAGGCGGAACTTAGGCCAGCCCAGGGCAGGTGCCTGCTACCCTGGGATCCTGGCCAGAAGCCACTGAGTTCCAGAATGTCAGCTTTGGGAGAGACTCTGGAGCGGACAAGAAGGCAAAGGGACTTTAGGACATGCCTGGGGATGGCAGACACACTCAGGGTCTTGATTGTGCTGTTGATTCCACAGATGCACACATATGGCAAAATTCATTGAAGGGCAGGTAGCTCAGCTGATAAGGTGCCTGCTCTGAGGTCTGACCACCTGAGTTTTCTATGGTGGGAGGAGAAAGCCATTTTCCAGGTTATCCTCTGACCTCCACCCATGCACTATGGCGTGTATGTGTGTGCTCTCTCTATATATCTTTCCATCTTTCTATGCCACTTCTTCTCTCTAAAATTAATTTTGTTTAAAAAAGTCTGCAAATTGAATACTTTTATTTTTATTTATTTTATTGATGTATTGTGTGTGTGTGGTGTGTGTGTGTGTGTGTGTGTGTGCGCATATATATATATATCACCAAACCTAGAGCTCACCATTTTGGCTATATCACTTGGCACGCCAGCAAGCGCTGTCCCTCTAACCCTTACTCTCACCAGGATTCCACCTGTCCACATGTGCTCAGCCCTAGAGATACAAACAAGCACCATTTCACTCAGCTTCTGTGTGCATAGTGGGGATCCAAATTCAGCTCCTCAACTTATACAGTAAGTACTTACTCACTGAGCCCCACACACACACCTTCGATGTGTACAATTTAGGTAATGATATCTCAGCTAAAATTTGCAAGTAGATGATAACTTTCAGTGTGTGTGTGTGTGTGTGTGTGTGTGTGTGTGTGCTGATAGAAGAAAAACTTGACTAGAGAGATGGCTAGGGGTTAAGACCCTGCCTCACAAGGAGAAGGTCCTGAGTTCAGACCCTAGGTCTCATGTAAAACAAACAAACAAACAAATATCAGGCAGAAACAGCAGCGACTTGCACTTCCGACCCTGGTGGGTGAAACCTGAGAAATCCCAGAGCGAAGCAAGAAGCAAGGGCACATAGTGCCTTCTGATACACACACACACACACACACACACACACACACACACACACACACATGCAATAAAAGTAAAATTTCCCCCAAAACATAGCTGGGCATACGACACAGTGCCAACTGCTCAGAAGGCTGAGGTGCAAGGATCACCGGAACTTTCTAATAAAATCAAAGCATTTATTCCAAATAAAAGCAATTCCCAATGCTGAGACATCTGGGCAGATCAGCAGCAGTAGCCATGAAACAGGCTCAACATGAGGAGTGTTGGCCATGCTGGAACCCCAAGAACTGGAAAAGTCTTGGGCTTCAGAGGCCAGTCCCGGAGCAAACTGACTGTCCACCTGCTCTGCCCCTTGCTTGAGACTTGGCCTCGGACTTGTCAAGCGACTCTGTGATATCTCAGTTTCCCCAATTGGGAGGCTGAATGACAGCTGAGCCAGTACAGAAACTCTCAGCAGTTCCCACGACACCACCAAGCCAGGAATTACAGCCACTCTTCCCACCCTGTCTTAGCTTCAGGGTATTAGAGAGAATACAATGGGCTTTAACAAGATTTGCTGGTTTTTTTTTTTTTTTTAAAGAAAAAAAAGAAAGTGGACTAATCTCTGAAAATACAGTTTCTGGAATTGAAAGTTTTTGAGGTTTCACTTAACGGCTATCAGAGATCTCTCTGGACACCAACCACAAGCAGCCCCTGTGCCCTGCCCACCCCACTAGCAGGTGCGCCCCTCCTTCCTCTGTGGTGAGTTACCCTTATCACCTCTCCTGCCGCTGACACCGCTTTGCCAGAACAGAGACCTGATCTAGCACTTTGCTTCTCTTTGTTCCTCTTCTGCAGACCCTGGAGTAACCACCACCTCGTCATCTTGCCCCAAAAGACATCTTCAGCTTGGCTCCTGTTAGGCGCACGGGAAGAACCTAACTGCTTTGGCCTCATTTGTTTCCACCTCTGCCCAGCAGGGCTGGTTTTTCCTGCTTGATCTGGCTCTTGTGAAAGTTCAGCTGAGAACAAATGTACATGTGCCTTGTAATTTGGACACCAAGCCTCTCGCCAACAGTCCAGTTGGTACTGTCCCCTGGACAAGGACGCCGTCTCTGACTGACGATGGGCTCTCGCTCACAGGAATGACCATGCCTTTTGCCCTGACCACTATTCCAAAGTTGAGGCTCTTCGGGTCTGTGGCTAGCCAGCGAAGCTTCTGAAACACGTTCCTCTCCTCCTTTGGAGGGCTCCAAGTTCTTGGAGGCCAAGGTCCCTCATTCATCTTGCTGTTTCACCCCTCTGTTTATACCTTGCTCACATGAATCCACGCTGAGCACGGATCTGCTCATTATCGATTAGTTCTCTTAGGAAGAAGAGAGGGAGTCAGACAGGGTCTCAGGCTAGCCTCCAGCTCACTCTGTAGCTGAACCTGACCTTGAACTTCTGATCCCCCTGCTTCTACTTCCTCTCAAGTGCTGGGATGACCAACCCGTGCTGCCAAGCCTGGTTATTCGTTTTGAACTAGGTTGACCTCTCACCCCCACCTATATAGCAGTTATTAAACTTTATGGGAAGTAACAAAACAGAAGAATCATTACAAAGGTGAGGAACATACCCCAGAGCTTCAGAAGAAGCTCCAAGGGAAAGATCCGCAGCTACTGTTCCAGCAGGACAGGGTCTCAGCCCCCCACCATGAATGGGGAGTGTCCTGGGGGTTATGTGAGGGCTGTAACCAGGCTGTGGGGGTTTGATGAAGTTTGTGGCTGATTCTTTGGCTCCAATTGTCCTCATCTATTGGCAGATCAGGCGTCACCGTGCCACAGAGGCCCAAATGCCAGGTGGGAGTGAGTTCAGTCCCCTAGGCATATCTAGAACCTGGAATGGCGTCACCTGGCAGGCCTCTGCCTGTCTTTGGACTCTGCCTGGTTCTCCCTTGTGCTGTGTCCCCGCCCTATTCCCAGTCTGCTATCTGTCCTGCCACAGACGCGTCAGCGGGCAGCTGCAACGGCTTTTAGTTGGAAGACAAGCCCTAGCCTGGTGCCCTCACCTCAGGGAGGAGGGCTGAACTCTGGGCCCAGAGACTGAGCTGCCTGGCTGAACTGTCCAGGGGGGATCCTTCTCCAGGTCATCGCCAACAACAGCGACTTTAGGCGGCTGGCCTTGAGATGGTGACGCCTCATCTGAGGGGGCTGTCGCCAGAGCTAGGAGGGAAAGCAACCTCCTAACCTGTTGTCACTCAAGTTCCTGCTGCAGTTTTACATATGGTCATCACATCCCACCACCTATGCTGCCAGATTAACTCTACGACATCTCCCTTTGTAGTAAGGTAATGTTGCTAAAGAGCACCAAGCATGGGCAGGCGCTTACGAGCCGCAACCCTTCTTGATGCTTTTAAGTGATTTGTCATGAATGTCTCCAGGCCCAGAAAGAAAGCTCGGCAGGTAAGGTGCCTGCCTGCAAACCTACTAACCTGAGTTTAATTCCCAGAAGTCCACATGGTGGAAGGGAAGAAATGACTTCTGAAAGTAGTCTTCGGATCTCCAACTATGCATCATAGCATGTATGCAATGTCATCTCTCCCCCCCTTTGCAAATAAGCAAAATGTTTCATTTAGTTTGGTGTGGTTAAAAAAATAGTTTTCATGCCGGAGAGATGGCTGAGAGGTTAAAACTTTTGCCTTGCAAGATCCCAGATTCCAGGTAAAAAGACAGAGCATAAATGGTGGTGGCCTGCACTTCTGGCCCTGCAAAATGGAGGCTGCCTTAGTAACAGGTGGTCTGCCTCAGCCTGCGCAGAAGCTGTAGACCTTGAGGAAACCTCTGTCCCAGGGGAGTGGCAAGTCCCCTGGGAAGCTAGGGTCACGGTGTGATCCTCAGAATCCGGGACATACAAAGACATGTGTAGAATGTGAGGCCAGATGTCACCCCATCCTTGGGGAGGGAGCTCCCTGGTACTATCGTCACAACACACACCTCACCAGGAGAGAAGGTGAGGGCAGATTCATGTCTCTCCCTGGCTCAGGCCTCCAGCCCTGTAGCCAGACTCTCTCCACGCGCTCAGTCACCATCCTGACGAAGACTTGAGGATCTGAGTTTTGGGGACTGCAGTTTTTATCTCTTCAGACGCAGATTAACTAAGAAGTACAATGGGCCTACACAGCATTACTACTCAACTATGCCTTCAGGATAGAGAGCTTGGGACATATTCAGCCACTCCAGAACTGGAGGAGGCTAAGACATGAACTCTCAGGTTAGCATGGGGGCGTGTCGGGGTATTTACTGAGCACTTGTTACCTGCCCACACATTACTACGCCAAAATCCCATAGCGATTTGTAAGGGATGGCCCACTGGTCAAGAGAAGAAAGTTAAGAAAGTAGGCTGTAATAGTTCACACTTGAAATCCTAGCACTTTTTTTTTTTATCATTTTTCACTTGATTTGTCATATATCATTTGCCTAGGGAAAAGCCCCTTAACCACTGGCTAGGATCCCCATCAATTAGATAATCTCCTGCAGGTTTGCTTAGGACCCGCCTTAGCTATCAGTTCTTCACAGATATGCCCTAAACTCAGTCTTCAACTGTCAAATTGACATCTGTATCTAACTCTCATATTGGGACACAATGATACCAACACAAGTAACTCCAGGATTCTTTTATGTGCTGCAGTGTTTCTTCTTTTTCCCTCTTCTAGACTAAGCATGGAACCCAGAGCCTCAGCCAGACAGGAAAGCCCTCGGCCACTGAGCCACATCCCCAAGCACAGAGTCCTTTAACATGAAAGGAAATGAAACCATAACACACGAGATGCTAAAAGAAAATCAACAGCATACGTGCTCTTTTCCGGGTGCTGTGAAGCCCTCCTGAAAACCTCAAGTCAGACAAAGAATGGACACACTCTCTTCTGCCTTTCTGTTTTAAAAATATAAGGAAAAATAGAATAAAATAAAATAAATCAAAAAATAAAAGTAAAGAAAAGAGGCAGAAGCCAGTGGGAACAGACTGAGGAAAAAAGGCAAACTCAGCTGACCAGATAGGAAGCTGGAGTGGAAGAAGCAGGTCCCCAGAGCCAGTTCAGCGCAGGGAACCGTGGTGCCGAAAGAGACCTTACGCCACATCCTGCTGAAGAAGGTGCTTCATGGACAGAGCTGCAGCCTCCACTGAGAGATACGGAAGGTTCTGGATCTGCCCATGGCTAAGGCATCAGGGATATGTGGAAGTCCAAGAACCAAGACAGAGAAACAATTCTGCTGAGAAATTTTCCTCAGAGCAGGGACATTTTTCCCAGGGATGGGACAAAAGAAATAGGTTTAAATTCCTGGCATCACAGATAAAGCAATTGGGGGGAGGGTAGGATGTGATGCGCCTGTGCCACAGGGCGGCCAGAGCACCGTCAGGTCAAAACTGAGGCAGAGGGAAGCTCACCAGCTGCAATGACACTGAGCAGCCATGTAGGCGTCCCGGTGCCCCGCTGAGTCTCTCTCCTGCAGCACACGCCGTGCCCCTGCCCACTCGGGGAGCTGCGTTGAATGAATGGCTCGCACCTGGCACAAGAGGGAACATGTGACCCATCCATGCCACCTCTTCAAGTCATCAAATATGCCCATTTGCTCCCATCCTTCCCCAATATGGAGGCGCAGGCAGCAACTCTGCCCAGAGCTTCTTTGTTCCTGACCAGGAGGCTGCAGCTGACGCTGTGGGAGGCTTTTCGTGATTCATCCCATGACAGAGACAAGAGGCAGGATTCTAATTCAAGATCAGAGCCCACAGCTGGCAGGGGCTGTGGGTGGTGCTCTCTCGCCTCTGCAGAGCCCCCAAGGAAAGGGGCTGAGGTTGTGCTGGGGCTTGGCTGGCCAGGTCTGCACAGGGTGGGCAGCTCAAGTCATGCCAGTAAAGTTGCCCAGGGGCACCTGGTCCTTATTATCCTCAGGTAACATGAGAAAAAGCAAGAGATCCGGTTCCACATTCCTTTTCTGTAGACGGAACAGGCCTGGAAAAGGGAAGAGCTTTTCATAGTCACTCAGCAAGGCAGGAGAAGGGCTGGTCTGGAAATCAAGTGTCTAACACCCACAGCTAGAATTCCCCTAGTGAGGAAACTCTTACTCAGTTGCTATATTTGATCAATGTGTTTTCAGTATTTAAAAATGTATGCATACATAATTTTAAAATAGCACTTAATTTATACTATAAATGAATGCTTTCTTTAGAAAAATTCATTCATTGCTGTTTTTGAGACACTTGATGGTTATTCGACGTTTGATGAATGAATGAATGAATGAATGAATGAATGAATGAGTGAGTGAATAAATCTTCCCACCATCCAATTCAGGCTTAGGCTTTTCTGTCTGTCTGTCTATCTGTCTGTCTCTATCTATCTATCTATCTATCTATCTATCTATCTATCTATCTGTCAATCGATCGTGTGTGTGTGTGTGTGTGTGTGTGTGTGTGTGTGTGTGTGTGTGTGTATCGATGCCATTGTATGCACAAGTGAAGGTCAGAGGACAACTTTCAGTAGTCGGTTCTCTCCTTTCACCAGGAATTGAACTCAGGTCATCAATCTTGGCAGTTAACACCTTTCCCATTGACCCAATTCATTAGTCCCAGGCTTCACGCTTGTTAACATTTATTCTCTGGGTGACAACCATTAGCTGTCACCTCACATCACCCCCTCTCCCAGGACCCACCTTCCCTACCCCACCACAGTGGCAAAACACTTGATTGGACAAGAAGAGCAAACGAAGCTGCCAAAGGAGTCCTGTAACTCCCGCCCTGGGCTTCCCTCACCCTGCACCCTGGCTTAGGCATCTGCTCTGCCAACTCCTTACACCAACCAGTGCTCCTCTCACCCAGTGGCTGCTCATGCCCCAGTGCTGGGACCAGGAATGGCTTGGAGCACCTGAGGACCCTTTCTGCCAGGGGCTCATTCAGACATAGAAAATGAAGGCACAGGGCTGGAGAAATGAGTCAGGGGTAAAGACTCTGCCTCACAAGCAGAAGGTCTGGAGTTCAGATCTCAAGTCCTGTGTAAAAATGCCAGACCAAAACAAGGCTGAGGCTACATTCCAGTTCTGGTGGGCAGAGCCTGGAAAATCCCAGAGCAAAGCAAGAAGGAGGTAGAATCAATCCAGGATGATTCCCGAAGTTACCCTTGGTCCTCCACAAGCATACACAGTACCGTCTGATACACACACACACACACACACACACACACACACACACACACTCGTGCATGCACAAAATAAGTAAATAAAATAAAACAAAAGAAAACGAAGGCTGAGAAGCTAGGGCACCGGGTGGGCATGAGGGTCTACACACCTGCTCAGCAGGACCCAGCGCTGCTCAAGGCAAGGAAATAAGAGACACCTCTAGGAGCAGGGCACAGCCCCAAGGCCCTGACCCGGAGAATTCACAGTGGTAACCTAGAGTCAGGACGAGTCACGTGACTCTCACAGGTGCGGTCAAGGGAGAAGGCTTTCCAAGAAAAGGATGAGGTCGACATGTTTTTGCAGCTGGAGATCAAGGAAAAGTGACTTCAAAACACCAAAACAAAAAAACCAGGCCTTGGGATGTAGCTCAGTGACATGTTCATAATACTCACAAGACCCTTAGTTTTTCTCTCCAGCACCGCAAAAGAAAACAAAGAGATAAAAGCAGAAAAAGCAACTTCATTTTTAGGTGACGAAGTAAAATTCACCCCAACACCAAACCATAATAGAACTCAGGCTGCCGACCATGAGGCCTTGGGCCAGTGGGCACTGAGCCTGGGGGGGGTGCACCTGGAAGGGTGTGGACCTTCCACCAATCCTTATGGATAAATGCCCGAGACCCCACTGAGCAGAAACAGGGTGGGACGGAAACCAAATAAATTGCTCCTTTTCAGGAATGTCTGGATTTGGGCTTTTCTTTCCTACAGCAGGATATTTAAAGAAAACAAACCTTTACAGGCTTCCAGTGCAAAGCAAAGGCTCTTCTGTGTGTCTGCTTCTGCTTAGAACAAGTTTCCTTTACTCTGCTCTGGATTGTGTCCAAGGCAGCAGAGCCTCATGGCCTAGTCAGGCCCAAGTCCTTGTGCACGGGCAGAGCCAGTCGGGCAAAGCCAAGTCTTGCAAGTCCTGCAGAGATACCACCTCAGGGAACTGTATTAGGGGATTTAGGGCTCCAGACTGTTCTGCCAGCTGGCACACGAGGGGCCCATTTCTGCCCCCAAGCCCAAGCCTGACCCACTCCTTCTTCTCGACATAGATAGTTGGCAGGAAGAGAAAGAACTGGAAAGGTCACCCCAGGAAGGTGACCCCTGCTTGGTACTTAGGAGTTAATGAGCTAGCCCATCATCAGGCTCAGCTACTCCCCAGTGATCTAAATCTAGAGAGTATGAAAGGGCCAAAGAAGGGAAGTGGAGACAAGAGAGAACTAGAATCTGGGCTGGGGGTCCACCTCAATGATCCCAGTTATCTGGGAGGCTGAGGCAGGAAGATCACAAGTTCAGGGTCTACCTGGACCACACAGCAATATCAAAGCCAGCCTTATGTAACTTCTAGCAAAAAACCATCTCAAAATAAAAGGAGAAAAGAGGGGGGGTGCTAAGGACATAGCTTAGTGGAGCTTACCTTACCTAGCAAACATGAAGCCCTGGGCTCAATACCCATTACAAGAGAGGGGAAGGAAGGGAAGGAATTGAAGGGGGAGAAATAGAGAGAGAGAGAGAGAGAGAGAGAGATCTGAATCCCCAGAGAACACTGACTTGCCCACTGCCCCTTTCACAAATACTCTCTCAGCCTCTTTGTCCCTGCCAGAAAAAGGAGGAGTCCACAGTGTGCCTCCACCATGCAGACTGATTCAGTAAACACATAGCATATGTAAAGCAAATCATTCACGGGCTTCAGTCTCTGTGGCCAGACAAGGAAGGCTGACTCTGAGGGACAGGGAGGGGTGGGGGGGACCATGCAGCAAGGAGCATCAGATCCTGTTTCCCACCCCACATCCCCTTGTCCTCTTCCAAGCACCTCATTGCCCTGCTAGGAAGGAGTCAACAAGAAGATGTCTTTCTACCTTTTTTCTCAGAGGCTTACAAGGAGAGGACTAGAAGCTAGTACCCAGCCAGGCTGTTCTCACTTGGTGACTTCTTGCCTGCTTTGCTATAGGGGACAGATGAGATCAGATCAGATGAGATCCTAAGTCAATTTAGGCAAAGGAGCTCAAACTCGTCATGGGCTAAGTCCTGCTGTATACCTCAACACCGAGCTCAAGCCAAGGCCCTGCTCACTGAGTGAAGAATTTCAGGAGTGCAGTGTGTGGCAGCACAGGCCCGTCACCCCACTTCCTGTGGCAGGAAGATCATAAGTTCAAGGCCTGTCTGAACTGAGGAGTGAGTTCAAGATCATCCTGAGTAACTTAGCCAGACTGTAAGGATTGTAGCTTAGTGGTAGGGTACTTTCATGGCATGCATGAGGTCCTGAGTTTGATCCCCAGCAACACAGATACAGAGAGGGGGAGGGGATAGGAATCCCAGGAGCTCAGGGGCAGGGGTAGCCTGCCTGGGGACTGTCCGGGGTCACACCTACACAGGTACCAGCTGCACCATCCTGTTACACTCGCTTAAGGAATAAATGAACATTAGCCCAATATCTGGCACTCGGACAAGGTTCGAGGCGACTTCGTAATTACTGTCGTCAGTCATCCTATGATCCTGCCTAAATGAGCCAAGCAGCTATCCCTCTAGGCCCTTCCTGTTGATAGACCAGGGCCCGGCTTAGCCTTCTCACCCTGGGGTGTAGAAAAGACACTGGCTTGTGATGGCGGATAGCCTTGCCTGGCCTTTCACAAGCTGTGTGTGACTTCTGCCCAACTTGCACTGTCTTGGTTTCCTTTGCCCAAGAAATAAGAGAGGTGGTTAGATTTCAGTAAGCTCCTCGTAGTTTGGATATCTCTGATTTCCACAGCAAAATGGTCCAGTCAGAAATCAGCTGGGAAATGGGTGCCTGACTGAGTTGGTTGCAGGAGCCCCAGGCAGAGGCAGACAAAGGTGCCCTGTGTTCTCGCAGCCTGCAGGTGACATGCTTATACCAGGACCCTGGGGATTCCAAGAAACACAGACGTTACTACCTGAAAGTCGTCGGTTGGCTTTGTGTTCCTAGAAGCTGCCCTCCAGGAAAAGCTGGGTGGGCCAAGAGAGACAGAAGGAGAGTAGGAAAGTGTAGAAAAGAGTGTGATAGGAGAGGAAGGAAGACATGGGGAGGGAGGGAAGGTGAATAGGGCTGGAGAGGGGCAGAGTGGTGAGCGAAGATGGGGCAGAAGTCTGGGACACAGAGAAGCTCCAGGGAGAAGACGGATGACAGCCAGGGGCAGCAGCAGCTGCGGAGGCTGCCCAGTCATCATGCAACGCTTTCCTCCAGCCTAAGGCTCCGTGAACTTTCTTAACAGGAATGTGGAGCCACAGCCCTGTGAGCGCTCTTTCTCTCTCTCTCTCCTCTCTCTCTCTCTCTGTCTCTCTCTCTCTCTCAGCCACATAGGTTGATAAACAACACAAACTTCCCCAACGAGGCTGCACAGCCTTCCCCGTCGTTACCCATCCACAAAGGGATTCCACTCCAAACTATGCAGGAGTGGGCTGCTGCCACCACCTTGGTGTCTGTATCCTAAGCAGGTCATTCCTGCCTCCCTCAGCCTGAGTCACACTATAATGATGCTCACCACCCTTGATGAGGAACCTCCCCGACGGCACTGGAGCCCAGTTCTGACCTCAACCGACCCTATGGCTAATGACCATTCATCTCGCTTTGTGAAGAGGGAAACTCGCAGTCTTGACTTTAGAGTCTATGTCTCAATCACACTGGACACTGATCAAATGTGATGGGTCCAGAAAGTGTCTCGGGAAGGGTCCCAGGGCTGGTGTCTGTGCGCAGGAGCAGCTGTGTAACCTGGGAGGGGGGAGGGTTAATGGTTTCTTCAGAGCTGTTTTTCCCAGCTCTAAACCTAGAATGGCAGCTTCGCCAAGTTGAGAGGATCAATGGAGAGAGATATGAACCTCCAAGCACAGGCCCAGACAGAGCAGCGACTAGTAAAGGTTTTGTCACCCTGAGCAGCCCATTTCTTCAGCTCCAGTCTACTTCCTTCTGTTCACAGGGATAGGGACCCACTGTGGAACACTCTCCTGGGAGCCCGGCAAAAATCTCAGGAGCCCTTGAGGAATGACCAGGAAGATGCCCGCAGCCCTGCAAGATGTTAGGATTCTGGTCTGGGATTCCCCCACTGCAGTAGCCTCCTCTGTCCCATGAGTCCCCACCCTGCCCCACCTTCAGCCATTTGCAGGGCCCCCTTGGGTGGGGTGGTGAGGCCAGAGCAGGGCGGGGTGAGAAAGAGGCAGCAGGACCACTATCAGGATGCCCAGACTGGAGCGCAGTCGGAGGCCTCCTTATCGTCCCCCCAGCCTGTCTGGATGCACTACCCTGTTCACAGGCTGGCACAGAAGAACGGGCCCTGCGGTCACTGCCCAGCTGCCTGGGAACCACAGAGCCACCAGACTTGCGGCCACTGCTGCCTTTAGGTCATCTTGGGCACCACTGCACTGCCTAGCTCCAGACCCCAGTGAAACTGGAGGTTTGGGGTCATCAGATGGGAGGGGCCCAAGCCCCTGTCTTCAGAAAGGCAGAAGTCTAGGAGTGTAATTGACTACTATGGGTGTCTAAGGGCTGAACAGAGGGAATTGACTTCTAGTTTGCAGCACAGCCCAATTAATGGGATATGTTTTATCCCATGTTTCCTGACCTTCCAGAAAGTCAGGGGACCACCAATGAAGGAAGGTCCTGGCTGGTCCTTGCAGGTTGTAGGAGTCATCAGGGTAGGAGCCCCTGGGGACTCCCATGTTGTGATGTGGCCATGTCATCAGTCCTGGGCTCTGGCCCTTCTGCTGAAGGTGGCAGTGCTTTCTGGGCATGTGGACAGCAGGTCCCATAATGGGGTTCTGATAACAGACTTGCCTTATCTGTGGGCCAACGACTGGGTGGGGTACATCTGAGAACCAAGAGCAAGTTCAGCGGAAAGGAGGAGGGATAGAGAGGGGACAGGTACACCCCAACTGAAGCCTCCCACTACTGTAACTGGAGGGTTGGGAGAAGCAGAGAGGAGTAACAAATGGGGGGGATGGGTTAGGACCCCTTAGCCTGTAAGGATACCCAGAAATTTCCAAGTGGGAGGAGCAGAAAGAGCCATAATTTTCATCCTAGAGCAGGAGTGATTACCTTTGGAGAAGGGAGTCTTTTGAGAATGTTAAGAAATTTATATTCTTGGGCTGGAGAGGTGGCTCAGGGGTTAAGCCTCCGCCTTGCAGGCGGAAGGTCCTGAGTTCGGATCCCAGATCCCACGTATAGACGCCAGGCAGAAGCCTGGCGGCCTGCGCTTCTGGTCCTGGTAGGGCGGAGCCTGTGAATCCCGGGGCAGAAGGAGATGGAGGAGTCCATGGTGGTTCGCGAATTCGTCCGTGGTTCTACACATACACAGACACACGCACACACAGACGCGCGCGCGCACATACACACGCACATGCACACAGTTGAATAAATAATTAAAAAAAGTCTTTAAAAAAAAAAAAGAAATTTATATTCTTGACCAGTAGGAAAACTGAGAGCCAAGATGACTTAGGACTTGAAAGGCCCCCCTGAGAGTAGATGAGTCCCCTGCACACCTGGAGGCCAGGACCCAATAAATACAGTTCTGAATCAGGCAGGACAACAAAAGAATGCCCCCTCAAAAAAACCCCACTGGAGCTGGGACTTAAGCAGCACTCCCAAACGAAGCACTTGCATGATTGGCACCCAGACCTTGGAGCCAGGCTCCTGAGATTGGAGTGAGGGGCAAGCCTCGTGGCTGCCCAGTTGTTGCCACCCTCCCCAATGCCCCACACACACACATGAGAGGAGACCCAAAAGTGACCTCAGGGACTCAAAAGTATCCTTCCTGCTTTCCCTGCCATGTAACCATCAACTTCTGATGCTTTAAGGCAGGATCAAACTACACTACTCTCCACATGACCCAATAAACCCCAAGGATTCCAAATTGAGCAACCGTAATAATTGAGAAAACGTTTGAACCTCAGAGGGGTTTGTGATGTTGAAACGAGTTACCCAGGAGCCCAGAGTGATGAGGGTCTAGGGATTGAACGAGAGCTGCCGGGCCCTTCCAGGGATAGCAGGGGAATGGGAAAATCGACCTTTCATCTAGAAAACTGGAAAGAGGCCTGTAACACCCAAGGTCTCACTGCAGCCACGAGCAGAGTTTGATATTCCTCCATCTTACAAACCCTAAGGCCGTCCTCTCAGGACGATGGACCTCACAAGAAATGGATCATAATCAGCCCTTCACTCTCTAGAAAGGGGGAAGGGGGGAGGGAATCACCAGTGAGCCGTGGTTGCAGAAGAGATGCAACCTTGCACCTAGCCCAAGACCGAGGACTCCTTTGTCCACCCTGTCTCTGGAAGAGTTGCTGGGAAGGTGCCCACACCCACTCGGAGAGCCAGCCAACCCACAGGGTCCAGGACCGCAGTGCAGGACCACACGCCGCTGCGATTCACGCGCCGCCGGCGCCGCCTGCAGCCACACGAAGGTACTGTAAGGAGGAGGCTGCATCCTCCCCCGCGCGGGCGGCCAGCACTGGGGTGTTTTTTCTTTTTCACTTTTATTTATATTTTTCCCACGTCATCTCCAGCCACCCGTGGAGCAGGTACGGCCGGTCACTTCAGCTGATACTGTCGACCCTATGTCCAGACGACAGACTCGTCGTCGTGCTTTAGATCGCAGCCAGGCGGCCGTGAACCTGCGCTTGGGGTCTGCAGGGGTCGGGCTCACTCAGCCCAGGAGGTCTTTGTCCCGCTGTCCCCGCGCCCCTCGCACAGGACAGACACGCGTGGCGGCGAGCAACACACAAACTTTAATGATCGCGGAGTGGGGGTAGGGGACCCGCCGCGGCCGGCCACAGACCCCGCGCAGGCTCAGACGTTGATGCGCACGTCTTCCTGGCTCCGGGTGCGGAGCGGCGACCGCGCAGCTCGTCGGGGCACGTCGCGCCTCAGAGACACCCGTGGGCTGGCCTGCAGCTGAACACAGAGTGGGCGCTGCCGGGCTCCCCCTGCCGCCCCCAGCAGCTCCCAGCCACGCCCCCTGGGCCCCTAGAGGTGGAGCTCAGGGAGGGCGGGCACCGTGGCAGTCACTGCCTAGGGGCGCTGTAGGGTGACGCGGGCCCATCACAATCCCGATGCTCCGCCTTGCCTGTGTTTCACCAAAAATGGGATCTCGAAGGAAAAAATTCCTTTAAATAAAGGAATTTTCCAAACAGAATCAACTGTGACGCTCAACTCTGTCCAAAAGGCTGAGGACACGGCCCAAGGCAAGTCTGTGCGGCAGTGCCCAGGGATTCCTAGCATATTCCGGAGACCTGGGCGCTCCCTCGCAGGGCCCTGCAGGTATGTATTCCTCCTCCCCGTCCCCTGACTACTGCAGCTTCAGGGCCAGGCTCACCTCCTGGGGGCCCCTCTCCCAGCATCCCACACCCCTCCTTACCTCCTGGCGCCCTGCAGCCTCTCCACCCCCCGGGGGTCCCTTTCCTGGCACGTAGAGACCCAGAGGCTGGGGATGGGGCCCAGAGGAGCCCGGAGGATAAGGTGCAGAGGGACACCTCGGAGAGTGCTGTATTGGCTCGGGGACCCAGTCTGGTCCCACCTCTCTCTGCAGAAAGACAACTTCCGACATGTACCTGGGGAGCGACAGACCACAGGCAAGGGGGTCACTGCCCTCCTTAAGCCAGGTCTCCCCCACACCTCCTCAGGGAGCAACCCTGCAGCTAGTTGAGACCAAGCTCACTGTAGAGTGCAGCTCCCTCAACACCATGTCTTGAGGCAAGAATCAACGGGGGGCTCCCACAGGTCTCAGAGGAAACCGTGAATTCACACAATAAAACCATCAGGTTTAAGAACTGGGATCCCGCAGGACCCCCTTCATCCCACCAGCCCTGGGGTCCACCCGTCCCTCTGGTGTAGCCACCTACTTGGGTCCCAGAGGTGCACACATCCTTAAATACCAGTTGCTCACACAGCCTTGGCTGAAGGAGGTGTTTCCCTCCATGTATCTGCACTGGAAGGGGAGGGAGGAGATGGTCAGAACCACGGCCTCCCTCATTCAGCCAACATCAGTCTCAGCAAGTCTCCAAGAGCAGGGAAGCCAGTGTGAGCCGGGCCTTCTGCCTTCCTGGGCTCCAGACCCTCAGAAGACCAGGGTGGTGTCTCCAGAGGTCTCTGTGTGAGGCACACAGCCCTAACTGTGTCCCACACACACACGTGTGTATGTGTTCTCTCCCAAAAAGGAATCATGTTTTAGAAGGTAAGAAAACAATCCAGTTTTTAAATGGGCAAAAGATCAGTGCAGACACCTCCTTAGGAATATACAGAGGGCAGATAAGAGTCTGAAAAGATGTGAAAAGCATTACAAGGAAAATGCTGTTAGGAATCCCAATGCGCCCACTACTACTTACTCGACTGACTAAAATTTCAAAACCAGAAAGTAAAAGAACCTTGACAGTGCCAGAGGGCGACGAGGACTCAGAGTAACTGGAATTTTCATACAGTGTTGGGAATGGAAAGTGGTAGTCTGGACACTAATTTGGTGGGCTTCTTACAAAACCACACACACAAGCAATTCCACTTCTAAGAATCTGGCCATGAATACCTTGTTCTCAAAGGAGCGCTCATTGCCACTCACTGACAAGGCCTGGACCAGCAGCAGCAGGAAGAGTGGTACGGAGAAGCCCACAGCCGGTATAGACACCAGGACGCTGCAGCATGCAGCAGCTAAGGAGCCAAAACTAGGCTGGCACAACCCTTCTGACTGCACAAACTCCACACCCTCTGGCCTCACCCCCTATGACCACAGCCGCAACCCCACGTGACCACGCCCGAAATATCCACATCCCTATTGTCCTGCCCCTTTCTCCCACCCTGACTCTGTCTCTCCAGAGCCATGCTCCCTCCAAACCCTGGACATCTGCTCCCCTCCATTCTTACCAGCCCACGCTACCCACCTTGCCTTCACCCTGAATGTCTCCTTTAATTCATTCATTCATGCATTCTATGACACTACTAGGTTCCTATCGGTCCTTCGTCTCTCTAACTCTGCTCACCTCCCTGTTCCCGCCCCTCATCTATCAGCTCCACCCTCTGACACCCCAGCCCTTGCCTGTCCTGCCACCTCCCCACTGTTCCCCTCGAGGGACCCTGGGGTCTGTGTGGATACGCCATGGCCTTGTCTATGGAGAAGGGCAGGTGGCTGGTGTGGATCAGGAAGTCCAGGCAGGTGGCCAGCACCGCCCCCGAGTAGAAGCAGAGGGACAGGAGCAGCAGCATGAACATGCGGAAGTTGCGGTGACCGATGCAGTTGTTGACCCACTTGCAGTGGTGATCAAAGTCCTGTGAGAGAGAGGGCAGGGCTCCGAGGGTCAGTTCCTGAAATCCTGGGCCTCCTTCACCAACTGTGCCCTCTAGGCCCACCTAACGTTTGCCCCCATCCCAATGGTTCCCACCCCCAAGGAGAACCCGAGTGACCAAAGCCACTCATTTCTGTCATTAAAGCACAGTTAGCAGCCATGACCCTGTGGTCTTCTGAGCGTGTCCTGGTGTAGCCTTGAGTAAGACACGCTGGCTCTAAACTTCACTTTCTCTTATTGGATGAAAATGAAAATATGGCCCTTGCCTAATCAATCCCTCTTTCCCCCACATTTATAAACCAAGAACAGGTGTGGTATTCTGCCACCCTCTGCCTTCAGTATGATGGTAAGACTCATGGTCCTCGCCCAGGTCTGGGAGATGGCTTGGCGCGTGGGCAGACAAGGAGGTGCTCACCTCCACACAGATGTTGCACTGGGAGCAGTGGTAGGTGCCAGGTGGGCGATGGAAGCAGCAGGTGGGGCACCACTGCAGGCGGAACGCCTGCTGGTTCACACACACCACATGCACCGTCAGGGGATTTTCTTCCACGGAGCCTGAGAGGGAGAGGGTGGGGCATTGGCTCTGGAAGCTCCACAGCATCACTGAGCCGGGTCGGGAGAAGCAAGATGCGAGCAAGCACATCTCTCAGAGGCTGGTGCCTGCAAGGAAGGGAAAGGCATTCCAGCTCGAGTTGTCTGTGTGGGACTCACACACTTGAACCCATGATCGGGACTCGAACTTGTGTGTGTACGGGGAAGGGGGAAGAACAGACTGTGTGCTGGGGACCAGCTGGCTTGTCTCCCTGCCTGGACAGCCCTGCCTTCCAGAGCCTTTGCCAAGTCTCCAGCGCTCTTTCTCTTCACGCTTTGGTGGGCGGGGAAATAAAATGTCAGGACCTGAGCAGTAACTACAGGGGGTGGAGTCCTGAGGCTAGAGGGGGCCCCAGTTTTGGGGGGTGTCACCTCCTTCCCCCAGGGGGCTGAGACCTCACCTCGATGTAAGGTTCCAGGGTCTGAGAAGTTGAGTGAAATAAGACTGAAGAAGGTGAGGAGGAAGAGGAGGCCTGTGACCAAGGCAAAGCCCCACTCCCCATTCTCAACCAGCCACCTGCAACTGAAACCGGAACCCGACTGAGTCCAGGCCTGGGGCAGCCCAGAGCTCCTCCCCAGGATCCCCAAATCCGCGGGAACTCCAGACCTCTGTGGCTGCACATCCAGTCCCTTCAGCTAGAATATGCTTCTTTCCCAGCCTCAGGCCTTCCTTGTCTCCTCCCCCGCTCCCCCATCTCTGCACCACCATTAGCACCTCACATCTCTTCAGAACCTGGCAGATGGTGTGGGAGACTTACGGGAATGCAAAGAAAAGGCCACTGAAAACGATGAACAACATTACATTGAAGGCAGCAAACAGGCTTGGGAGGAGCCACGAAGGTGAGATCAGAGATGGTGGTGGCTGGGCTTCCTTCTCTAGTGGCATGGTGCCCTGTAAGAAAGGTATTGGGGGATAAGGCTTAGTCGATAAAGTGCACCTACATGAGGGCTTGTGTTTGAATCTTCAGCTTCCCTACAAAAGCCAGCACAGCAGCACATATCTGCAATGCCAATTTGGGAGGGCAGAGATAAACAGCTAGCTCACCAAACAATGAAATGCAATTTCAGGGAGAAACTGTCTAAAAAACCAAGAGGGACAACTGCATTAAGATGCCATCATCAGCTTCTGGCCTCCACACACATGTTTGGGCCCACCTCCCACACCCATGTAAATGCATGTAGACTCACAGAAACATGCACACACACAAAGACACAGCTGTGTCTCCCCTACTTACAGAAGAAACCAGAGTGATGAGACCCTCTCTCCTTTGCTAGCTCCTAGAATTCCATCACTATGGCAGCCTTTGGGGTCCAGGATAGAAGAGACTTCTCAGTGTGACATCACAGAAGCAGAAGTATGGGGTCCATCTAATAGCAAGAGTCCTACTTCTTACCTGTCTGCCATGGTCTGGCAGCGAGGAAATGCCAGACCTGCACAGCCATTTCGGTGGACACTGCTATGACTTGCATGTGTGTAACTTTAAAAATACTCAGCCTTCTCTTTCTTAGTATCAGAGAAAATCATGCTTCCAGCATGATACGCTCACGGAGATACACTCACTGCCTTCTGGGTGGAGAAAATACAGGCTGTGCTGAAGGAATAAATCACATGAGAGGCCAGATAAGAAAACCAAAGGAGGTGTTAGTGTTGGGGAGGGGAGTCAGGAGTGAAACCCAGATCCCAGTAAAAATGCCATGCACTAATGGCAAAAGTCAGAACTTCCAGCCCTAGAAGGCAGAGCCTGGGAAACCCCAGAGCAAAGCAATTAGGAGATAGAGCAATCCAAGATGATTCCCATAGTGATCCATTGGGCCTCTACACACACACACACACATAAAGGGGAGACCCACATGGGTTCAGGGACTCAAAAGGATCCTTCCCTTTTTCCCTGTCTTGTAACTCAGAGAGAGAGCTTTTATTAGGTAGTTTTTTGTTTTGTTTGTTTGTTTTGTTTTTGTTTTGTTTTGTGTTTATTTTTTACAGAGAAATCAGATTGTTAAAGTCTTTGAAGGTCAGCCCCTACTGCTGGGATTATCCTGAAGGAATACACCCTGCCAGTCTGGAGGAACTGGTCCTAATACTTCTCAAAGATAATGTCCAAATTTATTCCAACTCTCTATTCCTCAAAAGAAACAGCTAGAAATTCCTCAAAAGAAATAGCTGGAAGTTCCTCAAAAGAAACAGCTTGACCACAAGGTCAGCCACAAAGTCAACTGTGCTGGGTTCCCCTCACTCCCCTTCCACACCCTATATGAACAGATCAGTCAGATGTAGGGGATCAAAAGCTCCACTCAGAATTATAGAAACTGGAGATAACCAATAAGGAAAAGCCATTCCACCCCCATCCCCCTTTTCCAGGTTCATAAATACCTAGGACCCTGCCAGACATCTTCGGCTCCCTTGAGCCTCACAGACTTAATGAATTCCATTCTTTCTCTCTTCTAATTATAAGGTGTTAAAAAAAGAAAAGGGGGATTTGTCATGCCTTGGATAAAAAAGGGAAAAGGTTTATTGATTACCTAGTTACATGATGACCGCGGGACTAATTCTCTCAGAAGGGAGAAGGAGCCGGAAGCGCTGAAGGAGCAGAACCTTAACCCTGGGGATGTGTTCAGGGAGAAGGAGAGAGGGAGGTGACCTGTCTCCATGAGACTTACAAAGCCCACTTACAAGTATGGGCTTTGTAAGTGCTTGAGGGCAGCGGCCAGTAAGCAGAAGCTCTGCGCTGCTCATGGAGATGGGAATTCCATCATTCCAGCCTTTTATTAGTGATAAGGGGCAACACATTCTTAACTACTTCCTGCTGGACAGGGTCCGAGTGAGAAAGGCGACAGGCTAAAGTGATGGAATCCCATACCTGAGTTCTCAGGATGAGAGTGATGACGTCATCGAGCTGGATCTGGTACACTAGCCTCTGGAACAAGGTAGATGGATAAGTGGTCAGGAGCATTTGGTGGAAAGAGCATAGGGCGAGTTCTCCAATGCTGTCCTGGAGGCATCTAAAAAGGGAAGGCAGGATAAGTAACAACAGGCAAATTGAAGCTGGAGGACCTAGGAGGGGGAGAATCTAAGTTGTCAAGGGGGACCATAATTGCGAGCCCTCCTGTGAGTCCCTGGCAGAATGGATTTGAGCTCCCAAGCTCCAGAAGTTGTTGAACTTCTCTTCCACTTCTCCCATGTGAGTGATATAATAGTAACACTCCTCCTTCAGAAGGACGACTGAAGCCCCCAAATTGAGTACAGCTTGGTGTCTGGGGTGATGCCAACAATAACTGAAAGTGCTAGGTCTCTCCTGGAGCATGAAATGGTGGGAGGGGTTCAGTCTGTTAGAGGGGGAGTGTGGATTCTCCTTCAGAGTGAATAGAAGACAGAGTTCCACCGAGGAGAGACAAGACAGACAAAAAATTAAGAAAGCAACCAAGGATCTGATTGAGGGAGGTGAGTTTTTGTACTCAGGAGGGCAGGGGGTTGAGCTACATGCAGCTTGCTGCACTATCTGGTTTAGCTTATCTAATAACGTGTAACGGTCATCAGAATGTTAGGTCACATTTAGGTGATGACAATAAATGGCAATTAGGGGTTTAAAATAGGCCCACAATAACCTGGTTCTGGATTTGCAACATTCCACATCTCTTCACTTTATTGGAGACTCCAGTCAAGTCAATCATCTTTACAAGTACAGCTGCATCTCTTCAGGAATTTACATTTAGTTCCCCACTGGCAAAATGTCACAGTTTTGTGAATGCAGAGGCCACATAATCAACCACATAATTGACCACATCTGTCCCAAGTAGCTAGGAAGGCTCATTCTTAGTGTCTCATATAGATGAAGCTGAGTAGCAGAGGGAAGAGCAGTCTTTAGGAGAGACAGTTAATTGTCAGAGCCATTAATAAAGAAACACCTGGATCATATTAAATTTATTAACCATAATGACCCAGTAGTTTTTTTCTGTCCTTTGAATCTGACATGACATTTGCATATGACCTGTGATTAGAGATGTTTTATGTAAAATTAAACAATTGAATTGTCTGGCCCAGTGAAGTAAAGATAATGGTAAGGGAGAGCAAACATATTTATAGCATTTGCCTTCAGGCCAGTTAGCTTTAGTCAAAATCTATAGCATCATATTAAGACCTTCTAGTAATATTGTATAATCTCATGAGACAAATAAGTAAACCTTTCAAGAATTAGAATTTTATGAGTCTTTATGTATGAAACAACATGCAAATAGTTATCTGTATTACTGGAATTAACGAGGAGAAAATTCATAGAAAACTCAGGTATACTAAACGTTCTTTTTTTTAATGTATTCTTTTTTAAAATTTTTTTATTATTATTTATTCAATTGTGTGTGTATGCATGTTTGTATGTGTCTGTGTGTGTAGAACCACGGACAAATTTGGGAACCACCATGACACCTCCACCTCCTCCTTGTTTACTCTGCCCCGGGATTCACAGGCTCCGCCCTACCAGGACCAGAAACGCAGGCTGCCCCCGCTTCCGCCTGGCGTCTATACGTGGGGTCTAGGATCCGAACTCAGGACCTTCCGCCTGCAAGGCGGAGGCTTAACTCCTGAGCCACCTCTCCAGCCCCACTAAACGTTCTTATCAGGTATGTTTCTGAGGCTCGGTGCCTTCTTTTCCTCTGTAACATACAATAATTTACCAGGAACAGTTTTGATAGACTTAAAATTTCCTTTAACCATCCCACAAACTTCCTACAACATAACCTTCTAAGTCACAGAGGTCAAAAAAGGCTTAAATATAAAGGAATGTAAACCACCTACAATGACAGTGACAAGATGTGTTAAGGTCATTAAGAATCTGAAAATGGGGGCTGGAGAGGTGGCTCAGGGGTTAAGCCTCCGCCTTGAGGGCGGAAGGTCCTGAGTTCGGATCCTAGACCCCATGTATAGATGCCGGGCGTAAGCGGGGGCGGCCTGTGTTTCTGGCCCTAGTACGGCAGAGCCTGTGAATCCCGGGGCAGAGTAAACAAGAAGGAGGCGGTCCATGGTGGTTCCCGAATTCATCCGTGGTTCTACGCGCGCACACACACACACACATACACGTGCACAATTGAATAAGTAATAATAATAATAATAAATCTTTAAAAAAAAAAAAGAATTTGAAAATGCAGTGTGCCCAGCAACTCTAATAATCTAAGGGGTAATAAGGCCAAATCAAGTTACAATAAAAAGTGAGTCATTGGGGTTTTATGACCCCTTGAAAGGCAAGTGGCTTAAGTGATTTAAAAAAGCAGGAGAGAGGGGTAGAAGGATCAAGCTTAGGGTGGGAGGTACCCATTTCAGTGGAGTGGAGTGGAGACAAGCAAAAGGTTAAAGAGAGAGAGAGAGAGAGAGGGAGAGAGAGAGGTCATGGGAGCCCCTGGCTTTGTCAGCTGTGAATAGGCATCCCCAGAATATTCATGAAAAGCTGAGACCCGAAAGGCCAGGGCTAGGACACGGAAAAAAGGAATGCCTTTTTCAGGGTATGAATCAGCTCCATTATGACTACAGGGAAGTGGCCAGTGAGCCCGCATGGCTTAGAGGCAAAAGACAAGATAGTCATTCCGCAGGAGGCTGCCTGTGCGGTGGAAGGTGGTTCAGGGCGCTCAAAGCGAGCCAGAGCCAAACAGGCCGAGAAGGGAATGGGATCTGCCATGTTCTGGCTGACCACACCATTTCCTGCTAGAAGTCCAGTAAATGATGAGAAGGGAATGGGGAAGCCTCGCCCACAAAAGCAAAGGGGGGAGAGAGATTGAGAGAGCGAGACTGAGAGACTATGTGAGAGATTGAGAGAGAGAGAGAGAGAAACAGGAGACTTTAACCTATGGTGGGTGTAGAGGTCAGCAAAGAGATAGTCTGATGTCTATGAGGGGCTAGGGACGGTGGTCTGACCCAAGCAAGGCCCAGGAGCTGGACCAGAGGGGGGAGAGCTTACCTTAGAGGGTTGCAAGTACCCCAGCATTGATCAATCAGGAACCTAGACTTAAATGTTAATTGGTAGGATTAAGTCTTCAAATTCCCACTTTGAAAGAATTTAACATAAATGAAACTTAGTAAACATTCTATTAGCTTTGCTTAGTCTGGTTCAGAGGGTGTATATCTAAGTATATCCAAAGACACCATGAAATATCAAATGAATAAACAGACAAAACATGGTTACGGGAGAATAGTTTAAGTTTTCTTTAGAACTCAGTAGTATTTAAAAGTTAGAAACATTCAGAAATCATTACACCTGAATTAAGTCCGAGGAATGAACAAGAGTTGCTATTTTAGGATCACACGGAAAATAAAAGCGATGAACTGGCAGGAGCTGAGGAGCACTGGAGTCTTGGCAGCAGGGCAGAAGTCCGGAGGGGTCTTCAGGACCTTGCCAAGAACACCATGATACCTTTATTTGAAGTCTCATTAAAACCAAAATTAAGCAAGATAATTTTTCATGAAAGAAAACTTATAATTTATCAGGAACAGTTGTGATCGACTTAAAATGTAAGTTACATTAGAATATTTAAGTAGGCCTTTTTGATGTTATTAAAATTAATTTTTTACTGCCCTTAGAGGTACTGCACATGTGGCTGCTGTGTCCCATGTGTGTCAGACAGTGGCAGAAAGGAGATGGGACTATTTCTACATTCAGTGTTCTGACCTGTGAACAGCGAAATGATTAACAGCCTGACATACCATACTACCTGCCAAAATCCTGATTCCATATGTGTATTCACAACACGAAGGTCTCTCATGGGGTGGGCTTCACGTGCACAATGTGAACACCCTCCATGGGTTGGGTCTCTGTGTGCTCACACTATGAACTTAGTCTCAGAGAAGATGGACAAAACTGATATTTTTCAGCTTTATCATGTGTTCTTAACCATGTGGAATTGGGAACTCAATCATAACTATCTACATCCTTAATGTATTTTCTTTTTTTTTTAATTTAATTTTTTCATTTTTATTTATTCAATTGCGTGTGTGTGTGTGTGTCTGTGTGTGTGTGTGTGTGTGTGTGTGTACAACCACGGGTGAATTCGGAAACCACCATGGACCGCCTCCTCCTTGTTTACTCTGCCCCGGGATTCACAGGCCCCCGCTTCCGTCTGGCGTCTATATGTGGGATCTGGGATCCGAACTCAGGACCTTCCGCCTGCAAGGCAGAGGCTTAACCCCTGAGCCACCTCTCCAGCCCCCTTAATGTATTATCTTTTACTGCTTAGATATTATTTTGTATTATCCAATTTAAATAAAGGCCAGAAGTAGATATGCTAGGGAAATATCCAGGGGAAGCAGGAGGGAGATACGGGTGGCTATGATCAAAATGTATTGACTACATGTATGAGACTGTAAAAGAGTAAAAATAAAAACAAAATTAATTTTCTAAAAAATATGTTATTTATTTTAGTGTGTGTGTGTGTGTGTGTGTGTGTGTGTGCATCAGAGGGCACCGTGTGTCCCTGTGGAGGACCAAGGGTGGGTTCGGGAATCATCCTGCTTCTACCTCCTTCTTGCTTCGCTCTGGAATTTCCCAGGCTCCGCCCACCAGAGCAGGAACCATCTCTCTAGCACCAAATTAATTTTTTTAAATTATTTTTTCTAAGTATGCATATATGTATTTTAATTGAGTATGCCAAAAATATTTTTTAAAAATTAGTGTGCAATAAAAATGAAAGAAAATAGAAGTGGCCACAAATTTATAACTTTGAAACACACAAACATACACCGGTAACCTGGAAAGAAATTATGAAGAGGCAGGTAAGCTATCTAGACAAATACATGATAGAGTTACCCGAAATTCAGATAACTAAACAAGCAAACAAACTAAATGAATATCATTTGGTAGATGTCTCCTGAAGACAGGCCTTATAACTCAATGACAACAGCTCTTAAATTAGTTATTAATACATGACACAGCAGAATGAGATTCTATATATAACTGATCAATGTTGGAAATAGCCTTTGAAAAACATTATCAAAGGCAAAGTAACATTTAGGAAAACCTTATCATTGAAAATAGAATCTTGTATTAGTTAAACCCTGTAAGTTAAAATCAAATACACAGATAAGATTCTCAGAAGCACGTGTAACAGCTGGCCAAGACAGATGGTAAAACATAGGGTTTAACTATTAAAAACATTACCAAAGGCAAATTAAACTTTTTAAAAAACATTATCAAGAGGGTTGGAGAGATGACTCAGGGGTTAAGACTCTGCCTCACAACCCACAGAAAATCTTCACTAACCACATACCTGATAGAGCTCTATTATCCACAGTGCACAAAGAACTTAGAAAACTAAACACTAAGGAAACAAATGGCCCAATTAAAAAATGGGCCTTGGAACTTAAACTTTACCAGGGAAGAAATTGAAATGTCTAAAAAATATCTTTAAAAATGCTCCGCATCCTTAGCCATCAGGGAAATGCAAATCAAAACCTGAGATATCATCTTACCTCAGTCAGGATGGCAAAAATCCACAATACAAACAAGACCAAATGCTGGAGGGGATGTGGAGAGAAGGGAACTCTCCTACATTGCTGGTGGGAATGCAGGCTCATACAACCACTCTGGCGAGCCATCTGGCGATTCTTTTTTTTTTTTTTCACCCACTCCACACCCCCCATCTGGCAATTCTTAAAAAAGTTAAACATTGAAATGACCCTGCTATTCCACTTTTGAGAATAATCCCCCAAAAATTCACCTCGATAGCACAAGCACAACCATGTTCATACCAGCACTGTTTACAATAGCAAAGTCATGGAATCAACCTAAATGCCCAACAGTTGACGAGTGGGTAAGGAAAATGTGGTACATTTATACAATGGAATACTACTCGGCCATCAAAAATGATGAATTAATGAAATTTTCTGGGAAATGGATGGAATTAGAAACAATTATATTGAGTGACGTATCCCAGACTCAGAAAATTAAGCGCCATATGTACTCCCTAATGGGTGGATCCTAGTACCAAACCTACTTAGTGACACACTCAAAGATAAATCTCTGTAATACCTACAGTAATTGCAAAGATTATAAGCAGGGAGGGAAGGGGAAGAAGAGCCCCGCCAAAAACAAGGGGATCATGCTTCAGCAGAGAAAATAGGCCACCATCAAGGACTGCAAGTAAGTAATGAGATATCTGGTTAGGCTCGCAGACTTTCCTTACTGGTCACTTGCGTCTAATGGAGTATGATCTCACCAGAAAAGGAAGGGATTGAGTCTGGCAGATAGAAGGTAACCATCCTGTAAATGGGAGACTGACACCCTCCCCCCACACCACAGTCTCCTACTTTTATTCCATCTACCTTTGAATCTACTCTTATAATAACACTCTATTTTAACAGTATTTTATCTCTGGCCAGGGGGTGACATCCAATACCCATCAGGATGGAGCCAAGGGCGGTGCAGGAGCAGCAAAACTGAAAAAAAAAATCAACAAACCATAATTCAGAAAATCAGAGACTCTACATCAACCACCTGGAACCAGGCCAGCCTAATCTCTCCCCATCCTAAAGCTCAGGGAAATTTGCGGAAGAAGGGGCGGTAAGATTGTAAGAGCATAAAGATGGGGAGGAGCAATGATATGTAAGATACTCCACACAAGTTAGGGCCGAAGTAACCATAATAGGACTTTTGCATGACCTGCGCAATGACCAACATATCATTGAACCTCCAAAGTCTAGCATGGATCACAGGTACTACGATCCTTAGAGGCAAGGGATTAACAGCCACAATAGTGTTCCTATACTAAAGGGGAACACAAAAAAGAGCTCTAGGCAATGCCACTGAGTCCTTACACCTCATCAGAGAGGAGGACCCAGAGGGAAGTTTGACATGCACACTAAAGGATGCTCCAGGAATGGGGGTGGGGGGAGGGAGCACTGGGAGAAAGGGATGGAGGAGGAGGGAAGGAAAGGGAAAAGGGGGGAGGGGGCAAGGGGATCCAGGGAGGGGTGAAGAGAGGGAGGGGAATGGGGTACTTATCAACTTTGTATGAGTGGAAGAAATAATAATAAAAAAAAGAACAACAGCAACAACAAAAAAAGACTCTACCTAAAAAGCAGAAGTTCTTGAGTTCAGATCCCAGGTCCCACGTAAAAATGTTTCCCAGGTGGAAACACAAATGGCCTGAATTTCCCACTCTGGTGGGGCAAGCCTGGGAAATCCCAAAGTGAAGCAAAAAGGAGGTAGAAGCAATCCAGGATGGTTTCTGGAGTCATTCTTGGTCCTACACAGGGACACACAGTGCACACACACACACACACACACACACACACACACACATAAATAAATAATTTAAAAAAAAAAGGATTGAAAGGAGTTCAAACGCAGAAAAAAAAAATGACAATAACCGGTAACCTGGAAAGAAATTGTGAAGGGGCAGGTAAGCTATCTAGAACTTCCAAAGCTTGGGGGCGAGATAGGAGAAAGACTTACTGCCGTGTGGAGTAAAGTCCACGTGGTGCCACCACGATGGGTCCTGACTGGCAAAGAAGCCAGAGCAGCCATCTTTGAATATCCATGGGGCACTGCCCTATTGAATCCTGTCTGGCAAGAAGCCACCGCAGCTATCTTTAAAAGTCCAAAGCATCTGTGGCCGAGTGAAAGACTGGAGGAGAGAGAGAGAGAGACCCACGCGATCTTCTGGAGGCCTTGAAAGGCGTGATGGTGTTCTAAGACAAAAAAAACAAAATAACCAAAATGGTAAGTATCCTGATTCCTAAAAGGGAGCCAAGTCCAGTCAGCGCGGGAATGGGACCGGCGGAAGGATCAGCACCTGGCATGTGTGACTGTGAGAATGAGATGAGATTACTCACTCTGGAGAAGAGATTGAAAGACAGAATGTGGAGTCCCCCGAGAAACCCAGGCATTGGGGTCCTGAGAACCCTGGCATTGGCCAAGAGGCCAGAGGGGCTAAGCCAGTGGGGGGGTGCAGAGCAAGAGAAAAAGAGAAGAAAGAGAAAGAGCTAACCTGGTTGTAACATGGGAGGCGGTGAATGCTGCTGGGGTGACATGAGAGTTTCTTGTTCAAAACTGGGGTTCCAAAAGGAGTGCCCCAGCCTGGGTTTTTGGCACCATTATTATGTAAGGTTTTTTTAAAAAGAAAGGACAGGGAAAGGACAGGGCTGGAAAGATTACTCAGGGGTTAATTTTCTACCTCGCAAGAAGAAGGTTCTGAGTTCGGATCCCAGGTCTCACCCAAAAATGCCAGGGGGAAACTAGTGGAGACCCGCACTTCCGGCCCTGGTGGGCGGAGCCTTGGAAATCTCAGAGGGAAGCCAAAAGGTGGAAGAAGCAACATAGGATGATTCCCAAAGTCACCCTTGGTCCTCCACAGGGACATACAGTGAGTGCCCTCTGATGCACACACACCCACACCACACACACACACACACACAAACACACATACGGAGGACTCACAATGCCACAGACAAGGAATGGAAAAAGTTTATTGATTACCTAGTTGCATGCCAGCCTCTGGACTAATTCTTTCGGAAGGAAGAAGCTTGATCTGAAGGTGCAGGGGAATTTTCATCCCTGGTAATGTGGCCAGGGAAGAGAGAGGGAGGTGACCTGTCTCCATGAGGTACATCAAGCACGGGTTTGTAAGTAAGTGCCTGAGGGCAGTGACCGGTAAGCAGATCTGCCCTGAGGGTGGGGGATGGGAATCCTCTCACTATTAAACTCTACCATAATCTTCTCTGCAGTTTTCAACTCTTGAACACATGAACCTGGGCAAAACCCACACACATACCTTCCACCCCACTCACTCCCTCGGCACATTTTTGGTCAGTCAGCCAGGAGATTGGTTCATAGAGAGGTAGATCCCATCCCAAATTCTGGATTCTCCTAGCAGCTGCAAGATAAAAGGGAAGTGACATCTGGAAAATAGTAATGACCACATTGACCTTGGTTGCAAATAAATTAAATGTAAACTGTTAATTCACACCCTTTTCTCTGCCCTTGATAGACTGACCTTCTTATCATTTCTTATCAACTTAATCCTTTCCTGCATCACGTATACTTTTTATAGTAGAAAAGAGTTTGAAAGAGAGAAAAAAAGAAAAAGAAAAAGTTTGCTATTGACCCTAAGGGAATGGAACAACAATAGGAACAAAGGCACGCCCACCAAACAACCTGAAGTCCCTTCCAACAGGAAGAAAGAAAAAGTGCTTTAAGTGCCACATGCCTGGGCACCTCCTAAAAGGCTGTCCCCAAATCAAGAAGCCTCCACCTGGCCCATGTCTTGACTGTGGGAGTGTCACGGTTTGAAATGTGTCCCTCACAGTCTCTTGGGAAGGTCATGGCACCTTTGAAAGGTGGAGCTTTGATGGAGAAAGGCTGGGGGGAGTGAGATGGATTAATCTCATCTTACCTCCCCAAGAAGTCTGTTTTTGCTGCAGCAGTCTTGTAGTTCTCAGCCTCTGCAGTAACCTAGTCCTCCAGCTTCTGCCAGCCAGCCATGCCACATCTGCCATGAAAGACCGTATCTCCCCTCTGGAACTGTAAGCTGAATAAATCTCCCTTTCTCCCATTAAGTTGTTTGCTCCTCGTTGTTGTCTCACAGCACCAAAAAAGAGTAACCATTCCAGGTCAAGCCCCTCTGCCAGAGAACAGTAAGGAGACCTGAGGCTCTTGGCTTCCCTCCAATGGGAAAAAGGAGACTTGCCATTAGTTCTCAGTGAAGGAGAGCCCAAATGCCAGATTGCTATAACTTCTCAAGAATCTTGAATTAACATACAAGTGGGAAGCCAATTTATTCCTCTTTTATAGACACAGCCAATTTATTCCTCTTTTAATAGACACTGAAGTTCCTTGTATACTTAATGACATGGTCTTCAGGCATTTCTTTGTATATGTGCCTGAATGCCCTATAAATATCTAGAGAGAGATTTAATGGACCGTTTTAACACTTATGTTAATGTCTTCCCATCCATGCAATAAATTTGCCCATGTTATGACTGATCAGCTACTCCAGAGGAAATTTTAATATGAGCTACCTCTCAGGTATGGACCTCATCCCAAAGCATGGATCGAGCCATAAGAGACTCCCCAGCAAGGATAATGCTCAAAGACTTGAGTGGCACTACTGATTCAGGGAGGCCCTACCCGGAGCTCCCCGCTACGGACAAGCCCCGGACATGTCCCAATAGAGGAACCATACAAGCGGAGGAATGAACAACCAATGGGAAGGAGTGATGAGCAACCAATGGGAAGGAGTGATGAACAACCAATGGGAAGGAGGGATGAACAACCAATGGGAAGGAGGGATGAACAACCAATGGGAAGTGGCCATCTAACCTGCCTCTGTAATGGATACTTAGTAAACAGCTAAATGATTGGTGGGTGCTCTCCCCCTCCCTGAGCAGAAAGGTGGCCACACCTGATTGGACCCCTGACCCTATATAAGCCAAACACTAGCTGAATCTGCAGCAACTTGTCCACTGCTTGCTCCTCGCCTGATTCGTGGGTCTGGATGGTGACCCTGTCGCTGATTCACCTCGAGCCTCGAGGCCCCATGGTTTCCCCCTCCTTCCCCAGCTGGCCGGGTGGGGATTCAGCAACAGACTTGCAATGTTTTCCGTGCCAGAAAGCACAACACCCCCCCCCCAATCAGAAACTAGAGCAGGACTAGTTTAGATTCTCAATAACCTGAGGTCCCCATACTTAGTAATTTCTTGTGATAACCCGTGTAACACCCCTATCCTAGGAGTACAAAAGACCAATGGACAGCAGAGATTAGTACAGGATCTTAGAATTATGAATGAAGCAGTAGTGCCAATCCATCTGGTAGTTCCCAGCTCTTAAACCCTCCTTGCTAAGATAACCCCTTCTTCCACATGGTTCACAGTATTAGATTTAAAAGATGCAGTTTTTTGCACTCCTTTGACACCAGAAAGCCAATACCTTTTTGCTTTTGAGAACCCAGGAGAGGGATAACTAACCAGGACTGTCCTGCCCCAAGGATTCAGGGACAGCCCACATATTTTTGGACAAGCCTTAGAACGTGACCTTGTAGGTCTGCAGCTGCCAGAGGAGACAGATTTCCTCCAGTATGTGGATGATCTGCTGCTTTTTGCTCCAACAAGATATATCAAAGGTACATTTAGTCCAATTACACCACCTAAATGAGAGGGTACAAAGTCTCAAAAGAAAAAAAAAACCCTAGATTGTTCAAACTGAGGTCAAATATTTAGGGATATACCTATCAAAAGATTCAAAGAAATTAGGGTCTGAGGGAATAAAAGCAATCCTAGATTACCCTTGCCTGTAACAGAATGGCAATTTAGAGCTTCTCTAGGGATGGCTGGCTAATGACACCAATGGATCCCTGGATATGGATGAATAGCTAAGCCCTTGTACAACTTATTAAAAGATGTAGTCCAAACAAAGATGGCTCTAATTACAAGGGAGTCTGAGCTACACAGGTATTTTAATAAGCCCAAGCAGGCTCTAACCAGAGCCCTAGCACCAGACCTGCCTACTTCACAAAACCTTTGTAACTGAAGGAAGGCATAGCACAAAGAGTTCTTACTGAAGTAGGACCTGCCCAGCAATCAGTGTCCTACCTTAGTAAACATTTAGACGCAGTAGCCTAAGGATGGCCTCTTTGACTGAGGGTCTTAGCAGTTGCTACTACATTACTGCCTGAAGCTATAAAAATAAATTTATCCTGGGAGATCACCTTGCACACTTCCCATGATATAAAAGGAATATTGATAGTATCGCAAACTTCCCTTTTCTTATCAGATAACAGACTCCACAAGTATCAAGTCAAGCTCTTAGAAAGACTAATTAAAGAGATTAAAGTTTGTTTAGGCCTCAACCCAACCACCTTTTGCCAGATGTGTTATCAATAGGAGAAGTCTCACATGATTGCAATGAGATCTTCTCTGAAAGACCCCTTGCTGGAGAGGACATTAAAAGCACTCTCCTGTGCAATCCTGAACTTTTCCTTTTTACTGATGGGAGTTCAATCTATGCAGAAGGGATTAGAAAGACAAGATACGCAATCACTACAGAATTAGGAGTCATCAGGGGCTGGAGAGGTGGCTCAGTGGTTAAGCCTCTGCCTTGCAGGCAGAAGGTCCTGAGTTCGAATCCTAGACCCCATGTATAGACGTTGGGACACACACACACACACACATACATAACACGCACGCACACATGCACAATTGAATAAATAATAATAATAAAAATAAAAAAAAATTTAAGAATTAGGAGTCATCAAAGCACAGACTTCACTCCCTGGTACCAGCACTCAGCTGGGTGAACTGATAGCATTGTCTAGCACCCTGCTAATTGGCCAAAACAAATGGATTAATATAGATACAGATTCTAAGTTTGCTTATTTAATACTTATGACCCATGCTAACATATGGAAGAAGAGAGGAATGCTTACTGAATCTGGAAGCTGCATTATGTGTGGATCCCATACTTTACAATTCAGGCCAGAGAATTGGCTCAGGGATTAAGACTCTGCCTCACAAGCAGAAGGTCCTGAGTTTGGATCCCAGGTTCCGTGTAAAAATGCCAGGCAGAAAGAGCAGCAGCCTGCACTTCTGGCCCTGCTGGGTAGAGCCTAGGAAATCCCAGAGCGAGGCAAAAAGGAGGTAGAAGCAATCCAGGATGATTCCCAAAGCCGCCCTTGGTCCTACACGGGAACACACAGTGCCCTCTGATACACACACATAAAAATAAATAAATGAATATCCATATTCTGTAACTCTTAGAGGCTGTAAAATCCCCAAAGAACTGACTGTCAAACACTGCTATGGCCACCAAAAAGTTGACATGATTGAGGCCCAGGAGATGCCCTGACAGATTAAGCTGCAGAAAAGGCAACCTTAGGAAAACTGTCAATAGAAAAGGAGTCCAGCCTTTATTGGCCTTTTTATTTGGAATGGCCCCTCTGATATTAGCCCAAAGTGCACAGAAGATAAAATGTTCACAGCCTTAGACAAGGGAGGAGTCATAAAAACAAAGGAGGGATTGAAAACCTTGAAGGCAAATTAATCCTACCCACAGCTAGCTAATAGAAAATCTTTCAGGCCCTCCACCAAAACCTTCATTTAGGAAGAGATGATTTCCTAGAGACTAATAACAGATTATTTGAAGGCAAACACATACAAGAACTCTAGAAGAGGTCACTGCTGCATGTCCCATCTGTCAAAGAAACAACCCCTTAAACCTAAGGCAGGTCCCCACAGGTAACCAGAGAAAAGGAACCTACCCAGGGGAAGATTGCCAACTAGATTCTACCTATATGCCTAAATTTGAAGGATTTAAATATGTGTTAGTGCTTGTAGACACCTTCATGGGTTGGATAGAAGTATTCCCAAGTCAAACAGAATAAGCAAAAGAAGTAGTCTATAAATTGTTAACTGAGCTCATCCTCTGATTTGGATTATTTCAAGGGCTACAAAGTGATAAAGGCCCCTCATTTAAATCGGAAATTACTCAAGAGATCTCCAAGGCATTGGGAATTAAATATCATTAACATAGTGCCTGGTGACCCCAATCTTCAGGAAAAGTGGAAAAGAATAATGAGATTCTTAAAAGACACTTAAGAAAAATAACCCGGGAGGTTTGCCTAACATGGATTAAGTCACTGGCAATTGGTGTCATCAGGATGCAAACCACTCCTAGAGGTTCTCTAAATCTTTCACCCTTTGAGATGCTATATGGACATCCTTTTTTAAAGAAATAATCTGATTTTTTGATTCAGAAATTAATTTGGCCATAGACCATATTATACATGAGCCTACATTTCAACAAGCTCTTAAGCAGTCACTAAGTCTCAATCAAAGGGCTCCCTGTGCTTTCAACCAAGGGAACAAGACTAATATAACAATGGCCTCAATCTAAGTCCTCTATAGAGGCTATTCAGCAAGGATTCCCTCACCATCCTTCTAGCCACCCAATGACTATTAAAAGTACGGGGTATCAATACCTGGGTTCATCATACTCGACCCAGACCTCTAGGAACCCAGTAAGATCATACTTAGACCCAGACCTCTAGGAACCCAGTATGATCATACTTAGACCCAGACCTCTAGGAACCCAGGGGCTTGACGAACTCTATTTATACCTGTGAGCAAGCCAGAAATTTCGACTGCTACTTGAATGTGATTCTCTAAATAAGTAGCTAATTATGCTTGGCTTTCTTCCCCTGCTTGTATACCTGTTGTTTACTACGGGCCCCAGAGTCAAGCTGCAAAATAGAGTAATGCATGTCTCATATGCTAGGACAGCTCTACTGACAGCACCCATGGTTACTATTCCAGGCAAGGTGACAGATCTCCAGATGGACTTACACAGCCCTTGCCTTTATCCACAGTTTTAGCCTGCTAGTCTAACAGCTAAAGTCCTACCGGAAAATGAGTGAACTTCACACAGTTGTACTCAAATGGCCAACAAGACTACCTCTTACTCAAAGACCATCTAGGATGTGAGCAGTTTCTAGGGATGTGCTACTTTAATATTTCAAATTATCCAAAATACATGAACTTTTTGCCAAGAAATTAACAAAACTGTGAGTTCCTTTTCTCTATCCCATCTGCCTTCCTGACTACAAGGGTTTAATCCTTAACTTTGGATCTTGTAGATTTATCTGTTTTATCTCTTAATATCCATAAAACTTCAAATGATAAATCAACCCAAGTACCATGGATTTCTGGACCATCCCAGCACCTCATAGAGGAGGATCATGTCCCTCTTCCTTCATCCCAGCTCAGCAGGAAGCAGTGAGATCGGTCTGCCTCTCCCCTGAGCAGTCAAAGTTCTCACAAGATAAAGGGTAAAATGAGAGAGAATAGCTTTTATTAGGCAGTCCTTTTAGAACAGCTTAGCCAGGCTGGAAAAGATTTTGAAGGTCACCCCTCACTGTTGGGATTGTCCTGAAGAAATACACTCTGCCAGGCTGGAGAAACTGGTTCTAGTACCCCACAGAGATAAGGGCCCAAACAGTGCAACCCTCTGCTGAACTAAGGATATGGAGATGAGTTCTCCATTGCAGATACATTCCTACAACAACAACAACAACAACAACAACAAAAAACCCAAAACAACCAGTTCAACCATGAGATGGGCCTCCATGAGATTAACTGGGTTGGGCCCTGATATGAACAGATCAATGAGACAGAGGAGGAAAAGCCTCAGTCAGATTTGCAGAAACTGGAGCTAACCAATAAGGAAAAGTCTCCCCCCACACCCACTTACCCAGGTTCATAAATACCCCTGACCTGCCCAGCACCTTTGGCTCCCTTGTCCCTATGGACTACGTCTGTGAGCTCCTTTCAGCTCTCTCATGTCTCGCAAAGTATGTCCACGAGTTCTGTCCTTTCTCTCCTCCAATAAGTTCTGCTTTAATCCTCTACAAGTGTTCTGGTCACAATTTTCAATTCCTGAACACGTGAACCTGGACGTTAAAAACCCCGGCAATATAATCATGCCCTTCTGACACCATTACAGCAGTGGAAAACTGGGCTACTCTCCAAATGACCAAGGTTTCCAAATTGGACAAGGGTAAAAGAGAGATGAAAAGAGGTCTGAATCTCAAAGGGGCTTGTGATGTTGAAAAGAAAGCTGGCGTCCTGGGCGCAGAGAGCTGCTCAGGAGCCCAGAGGCCCTGAATCAGAACAGATTGGACAGGGGTGCCTGGGGCTTGCAGGTACAGTGGGGAATGGAGACTGGAAAAGCAACCTAGCATCTAAAATATTGAGGAGAAGGCCACCGAGGGTCACACTGCAGCCACTAGCAGTTTGACATTCCCCCATCTTGCATGTCTTAGGGTCTTTCAGAGCCACACAATGGATCATAATCAGCCCTTCGTTCTCTAGAAAGAGAGGAGAAATAACCAAAGTGAGACGTGGTTGCAGAAGAGACGAAAGGCTAGCCCAAGACCGAGAACTCCTTTGTCCACCCTGTCTCTGGAAGAGTTGCTGGGAAGGTGCCCACACCCACTCGGAGAGCCAGCCAACCCACAGGGTCCAGGACCGCAGTGCAGGACCACACGCCGCTGCGATTCACGCGCCGCCGGCGCCGCCTGCAGCCACACGAAGGTACTGTAAGGAGGAGGCTGCATCCTCCCCCGCGCGGGCGGCCAGCACTGGGGTGTTTTTTTCTTTTTCACTTTTATTTATATTTTTCCCACGTCATCTCCAGCCACCCGTGGAGCAGGTACGGCCGGTCACTTCAGCTGATACTGTCGACCCTATGTCCAGACGACAGACTCGTCGTCGTGCTTTAGATCGCAGCCAGGCGGCCGTGAACCTGCGCTTGGGGTCTGCAGGGGTCGGGCTCACTCAGCCCAAGAGGTCTTTGTCCCGCTGTCCCCGCGCCCCTCGCACAGGACAGACACGCGTGGCGGCGAGCAACACACAAACTTTAATGATCGCGGAGTGGGGGTAGGGGACCCGCCGCGGCTCAGACGCTGATGCGCACGTCTTCCTGGCTCCGGGTGCGGAGCGGCGACCGCGCAGCTCGTCGGGGCACGTCGCGCCTCAGAGACACCCGTGGGCTGGCCTGCAGCTGAACACAGAGTGGGCGCTGCCGGGCTCCCCCTGCCGCCCCCAGCAGCTCCCAGCCACGCCCCCTGGGCCCCTAGAGGTGGAGCTCAGGGAGGGCGGGCACCGTGGCAGTCACTGCCTAGGGGCGCTGTGGGTGACAAGGGCCCATCGCAATCCCGATGCTCCGCCTTGCCTGTGTTTCACCAAAAATGGGATCTCGAAGGAAAAAATTCCTTTAAATAAAGGAATTTTCCAAACAGAATCAACTGTGACGCTCAACTCTGTCCAAATGGCTGAGGACACAGGCCCAAGGCAAGTCTGTGCGGCAGTGCCCAGGGATTCCTAGCATATTCCGGAGACCTGGGCGCTCCCTCGCAGGGCCCTGCAGGTATGTATTCCTCCTCCCCGTCCCCTGAGTACTGCAGCTTCAGGGCCAGGCTCACCTCCTAGGGGCCCCTCTCCCAGCATCCCACACCCCTCCTTACCTCCTGGCGCCCTGCAGCCTCTCCACCCCCCCGGGGGTCCCTTTCCTGGCACGTAGAGACCCAGAGGCTGGGGATGGGGCCCAGAGGAGCCCGGAGGATAAGGTGCAGAGGGACACCTCGGAGAGTGCTGTATTGGCTCGGGGACCCAGTCTGGTCCCACCTCTCTCTGCAGAAAGACAACTTCCGACATGTACCTGGGGAGCGACAGACCACAGGCAAGGGGGTCACTGCCCTCCTTAAGCCAGGTCTCCCCCCCCACCTCCTCAGGGAGCAACCCTGCAGCTAGTTGAGACCAAGCTCACTGTAGAGTGCAGCTCTCTCAACACCATGTCTTGAGGCAAGAATCAACGGGGGGCTCCCACAGGTCTCAGAGGAAACCGGGAAATAACAGCATCAAGTTTGAGAGTTGAGATCCTGCAGGACCCCCCTCATCCCACCAGCCCTGGGGTCCACCCGTCCCTCTGGTGTAGCCACCTACTTGGGTCCCAGAGGTGCACACATCCTTAAATACCAGTTGCTCACACAGCCTTGGCTGAAGGAGGTGTTTCCCTCCATGTATCTGCACTGGAAGGGGAGGGAGGAGATGGTCAGAACCACGGCCTCCCTCATTCAGCCAACATCAGTCTCAGCAAGTCTCCAAGAGCAGGGAAGCCAGTGTGAGCCGGGCCTTCTGCCTTCCTGGGCTCCAGACCCTCAGAAGACCAGGGTGGTGTCTCCAGAGGTCTCTGTGTGAGGCACACAGCCCTAACTGTGTCACACACACACACGTGTGTATGTGTTCTCTCCCAAAAAGGAATCATGTTTTAGAAGGTAAGAAAACAATCCAGTTTTTAAATGGGCAAAAGATCAGTGCAGACACCTCCTTAGGAATATACAGAGGGCAGATAAGAGTCTGAAAAGATGTGAAAAGCATTACAAGGAAAATGCTGTTAGGAATCCCAATGCGCCCACTACTACTTACTCGACTAACTAAAATTTCAAAACCAGAAAGTAAAAGAACCTTGACAGTGCCAGAGGGCGACGAGGACTCAGAGTAACTGGAATTTTCATACAGTGTTGGGAATGGAAAGTGGTAGTCTGGACACTAATTTGGTGGGCTTCTTACAAAACCACACACACAAGCAATTCCACTTCTAAGAATCTGGCCATGAATACCTTGTTCTCAAAGGAGCGCTCATTGCCACTCACTGACAAGGCCTGGACCAGCAGCAGCAGGAAGAGTGGTACGGAGAAGCCCACAGCCGGTATAGACACCAGGACGCTGCAGCATGCAGCAGCTAAGGAGCCAAAACTAGGCTGGCACAACCCTTCTGACTGCACAAACTCCACACCCTCTGGCCTCACCCCCTATGACCACGGCCGCAACCCCACGTGACCACGCCCGAAATATCCACATCCCTATTGTCCTGCCCCTTTCTCCCACCCTGACTCTGTCTCTCCAGAGCCATGCTCCCTCCAAACCCTGGACATCTGCTCCCCTCCACTCTTACCAGCCCACGCTACCCACCTTGCCTTCGCCCTGAATGTCTCCTTTAATTCATTCATTCATGCATTCTATGACACTACTAGGTTCCTATCGGCCCTTCGTCTCTCTAACTCTGCTCGCCTCCCTGTTCCCGCCCCTCATCTGGTCCCACCTTGACCCTCTCAAGTGGCTTCTCTCTAGCTCCATCCACCATCAGCTCCACCCTCTGACACCCCAGCCCTTGCCTGTCCTGCCACCTCCCCACTGTTCCCCTCGAGGGACCCTGGGGTCTGTGTGGATACGCCATGGCCTTGTCTATGGAGAAGGGCAGGTGGCTGGTGTGGATCAGGAAGTCCAGGCAGGTGGCCAGCACCGCCCCCGAGTAGAAGCAGAGGGACAGGAGCAGCAGCATGAACATGCGGAAGTTGCGGTGACCGATGCAGTTGTTGACCCACTTGCAGTGGTGATCAAAGTCCTGTGAGAGAGAGGGCAGGGCTCCGAGGGTCAGTTCCTGAAATCCTGGGCCTCCTTCACCAACTGTGCCCTCTAGGCCCACCTAACGTTTGCCCCCATCCCAATGGTTCCCACCCCCAAGGAGAACCCGAGTGACCAAAGCCACTCATTTCTGTCATTAAAGCACAGTTAGCAGCCATGACCCTGTGGTCTTCTGAGCGTGTCCTGGTGTAGCCTTGAGTAAGACACGCTGGCTCTAAACTTGACTTTCTCTTATTGGATGAAAATGAAAATATCGCCCTTGCCTAATCAATCCCTCTTTCCCCCACATTTATAAACCAAGAACAGGTGTGGTATTCTGCCACCCTCTGCCTTCAGTATGATGGTAAGACTCATGGTCCTCGCCCAGGTCTGGGAGATGGCTTGGCGCGTGGGCAGACAAGGAGGTGCTCACCTCCACACAGATGTTGCACTGGGAGCAGTGGTAGGTGCCAGGTGGGCGATGGAAGCAGCAGGTGGGGCACCACTGCAGGCGGAACGCCTGCTGGTTCACACACACCACATGCACCGTCAGGGGATTTTCTTCCACGGAGCCTGAGAGGGAGAGGGTGGGGCATTGGCTCTGGAAGCTCCACAGCATCACTGAGCCGGGTCGGGAGAAGCAAGATGCGAGCAAGCACATCTCTCAGAGGCTGGTGCCTGCAAGGAAGGGAAAGGCATTCCAGCTCGAGTTGTCTGTGTGGGACCCACACACTTGAACCCATGATCGGGACTCGAACTTGTGTGTGTACGGGGAAGGGGGAAGAACAGACTGTGTGCTGGGGACCAGCTGGCTTGTCTCCCTGCCAGGACAGCCCCGCCTTCCAGAGCCTTTGCCAAGTCTCCAGCGCTCTTTCTCTTCACGCTTTGGTGGGCGGGGAAATAAAATGTCAGGACCTGAGCAGTAACTACAGGGGGTGGAGTCCTGAGGCTAGAGGGGGCCCCAGTTTTGGGGGGGTGTCACCTCCTTCCCCCAGGGGGCTGAGACCTCACCTCGATGTAAGGTTCCAGGGTCTGAGAAGTTGAGTGAAATAAGACTGAAGAAGGTGAGGAGGAAGAGGAGGCCTGTGACCAAGGCAAAGCCCCACTCCCCATTCTCAACCAGCCACCTGCAACTGAAACCAGAACCCGACTGAGTCCAGGCCTGGGGCAGCCCAGAGCTCCTCCCCAGGATCCCCAAATCCACGGGAACTCCAGACCTCTGTGGCTGCACATCCAGTCCCTTCAGCTAGAATATGCTTCTTTCCCAGCCTCAGGCCTTCCTTGTCTCCTCCCCTGCTCCCCCATCTCTGCACCACCATTAGCACCTCACATCTCTTCAGAACCTGGCAGATGGCGTGGGAGACTTACGGGAATGCAAAGAAAAGGCCACTGAAAACGATGAACAACATTACATTGAAGGCAGCAAACAGGCTTGGGAGAAGCCACGAAGGTGAGATCAGAGATGGTGGTGGCTGGGCTTCCTTCTCTAGTGGCATGGTGCCCTGTAAGAAAGGTATTGAGGGGGCTGGAGAGGTGGCTCAATGGTTAAGCCTCTGCCTTGCAGGCAGAAGGTCCTGAGTTCGGATCCTAGACCCCATGTATAGACAGACGCCAGGGCGGAAACAGGGGCGGCCTGCGTTTCTGGTCCTGGTAGGGCGGAGCCTGTGAATCCCCGGGGCAGAGTAAACAAGGAGGAGGTTGAGGCGGTCCATGGTGGTTCCCGAATTCGTCCATGGTTCTACACACACACACATAATATATACACACGCGTACACACACACATACACATACACACACGTATAATTGAATAAATAATAATAAAAAATATTAAAAAAAAAGAAAGGTATTGAGGACATGTCTCAGCGGATAAAGATAAGGGCTTTCACGTGAATTCTCTGCTTCCCCATAAAAAGCTCACACAGCTCTACATACCTGTAATCCCAATTCTGGAAGGGGAGAGATAAACAGCTAGCTAACCAGGCAGCAAACTCCAATTTCAGCAAGAAACTCTGTCTCAGAAAATAAGGTGGACAACGGAATCAGACAGTCATCATCAGTGTCTGGCTTCCATACAGACATTTGGGCTCACCTCCGACATCCATGTAAATGCATGTAGACACGCAGAAACACACTCCTGCGCACACACAAAAGTAAGGCTGTGTCTCCTGTATGCACAGAAGAAACCAGAGTGATGCGACCCTCTCTCCTTTGCTAGCTCCTAGAATTCCATCACCATGGCAGCCTTTGGGGTCCAGGAGAGAAGAGACTTCTCAGTGTAACATCACAGAAGCGGAAGTATGGGGTCTCATCCAATAGCAAGAGTCCTACATCTTACCTGCCTGCCATGGTCTGGCAGCTAGGAAATGCCAGACCTGCACAGCCACTTCAGTGGACACTGCTATGACTTGGATGTGTGTAACTTTAAAAATACTCGGCCTTCTCTTTCTTAGTATCAGAGAAAATCATTTCCAGCATGGTACACTCACAAGAGATACACTCACTGCCTTCTGGGTGGAGAAAATACAGGCAGTGCAGGAGGAATAAATCACATGAGAGGCCAGATAAGAAAACTAAAGAGGGTGGTGGAGGAGAGGAGATGGCTCAGGGGAGAAAGCCTTTGGCTCACAAGCAATAGGGCCCACGTTTGGATCCCAGATTCCAGGTAAAAATTGCCCAGTGCAAATGTTGGGGGCCTGATCTGCAGTCCCTAGAAGGCAGAGCCTGGGAAACCCCAGAGCAAAGCAATAAGGAGGGAGAGCAATCCAAGGATGATCCCTGAAGTCTTCCTTGGGCCACCATAGACACACACATTCAAGTGCTGTTTCTACATATACACACATACACATACATAACACATTCACTCCTACACCCACACATGGAAGAAAAAAAATGTACAAACGGGGAAGAAGTCAATCTCCTGCTGTGACAACAGTGAAGTCTTCCACCACCCGCTTCCTGAAACTCTATTTTATACGGGAATGTGAAGCAGCTGCTGAGGGTCAGGTTGCAAGCTCACATGTAGAACCTCTGACTTACAGGAGATAAACAGGGAAAGGAGACTCCTCCTAGCTTTCAGCACATATTCAGATAACCAGTCTATGATATCTCATAGTGTATGACATCATGGTGGGAACACCAGCAAGAGAGAGCAGTGTGCAGCTACTTCTTCCAGATCAAAGCACTTCCTCTCTACATCTTTTTTGTTGGATTACTTCCCAGTTTCTCATTTTCAGGGTTGGCTCCATGACACAATTCTTGTTAAAGAGTAGTTAGCTGTCTGTTGAGCACTGTAGGAAAGTCTTCTTCTAATTAAAGAATATGCACTTGACAGAATTCTGTTTTGAACCTAGATGTGCTGCCTAGAACAATAAGCCCATATGCTACCGAGACCCAACCACATTGTTGAGCGACTATCCTGAACCTCATCCCCAGAGATGGAGGTTACATAGGAAAGTAACCGGCTTCTACCGTACATGCAGATCGTATCTGTTGGACTCTAAGCACGGGAACTCCTGTGCTTGACAGGATTCTTTGACTGTTAAGTCTCAACAAGGGGCAAAGCCCATTTCCCTTTCCCAGCAGGATCTGAACATGACCAAACACATTCAACTCCTCTTACAGCCACTACATAGGCCTACCTCAGGGATCACCAAAATGGCTTGGGAATCACTACCACCAGGCCAATGAGATGACTCAGAAGGAGAGAGCCCTCTGACCTCCACATGCATGTGGAGTCAAAGTGGATGTCAGGTGTCTTTGATTCCACTTTCATTATTAAATCAGGGTCTCTTAATTGAGCTGGTCAATTGACTAGGCTAGCTAGCCAACTTGCTATGAGGAGTCCTGTTTTTTTGTCTCATGAGTGCTAGTTTGGCAGCCACCAAACTTGCTTGGCTTTTTCATATATGTATGTATACACACACATGCACACACACACACATGCAAATTAAGGATTCTGATAAATATGTTTTTACCTGTATCTTTAATTATTTTCTTAGACTAACTTTCCAATGATTATATTTTTGGATCGATGAATACAAATGTTTAAAATATCTTCTGGGCAGGCCAGCCAGCTTTTATGTGGGGTCCAGGGATCTGAACTCAGGTCGTCAGGCTTGTGTGGCAAGTGCTTTGCCCACTGGGCCATCATCCCAGTCCTTTGATTTCCTCGTAGTTTTCAAACTAGATACCGTTTGCATTGCTAGTTATTATCATCTGAATCCTTAAAGTCACCACACTGTCTAGGAAATAAAAGCCCCCTAGCAGGGTTGAAGGTGTAAGCTCAGTTGAATAGCATAAAACTAACATACAGGAGGCCCTGGGTTCTGTCCCCAGCATGTACACACATACACACAGCATCACTGTCACCCCATAACACAAAAACATACATTAAGAAAAGAGTAACTACTTGAACATCTTGCATTTGAAGCTAGCACCTTTGTTCCCCAGCTCAAATAAGCTTGCAATGATGACTTACCGCAAAGTGAAAAAATTTTTTCTTGAAAGTGCCAGTGATAAAGGCACTTACCCCTGGCTCCTGTCTCTCTCTCTCTCTCTCTCTCTCTCTCTCTCTCTCTCTCTCTCTCTCTCTCGCTCTCTCTCTCTCTCACACACACACACACTGCAGCATGTGCATATCTTTCTCATTCTCTTAAATAATAAATAATACTTTAAAAAACTTACAAAAGAAGTGGCATTTTGTGATGTTAAATAATTGACATTACAGAAAAATAAGTTCTTGTTGATATCAGAAAAAAATAAATAAATGCTTGTTTTGGCAGCCCATATACTAAAACTGGACCAATACAACCCCCGCACATGGAAGACCTACAAATTCATGAAGCAGTCCATTTTAAAAATTAAATAGTTTTAAAAGCTATCAGTTTATACCTGTCTGTGAACCCAGGGCTCAGGAGGCTGAGAGAAAAGGATTGGGAGCATAGCCCAGAAATACAGAAGCTGAACCTAAAGTTCATATGGAAATTAAAATGACTTCCCATCAGTTTTGATTGCTGTGTGTTTGTGGTAGCCATTGAAATCGGGCTGTGGGAATCTTCTAACTTTGTTCTTTATCAGGATGGCTTGGCTGCTTGAGAAGTTGCTACACAACCGGCACTACCATCCACCTCCAGAGTTTCTTTGTCTTGTAAAACCCACATGTGGCCCCCACACAATGTTAACTCCTGACCCTGCAGGCTCTGGCCATCTCAATCTAGTTTCCATCTCTGTGAGTCCTACAAGCCAGGCATGTCCCTCTCCCCTGGGATTGGCCAGCCTCTGACATCAGCTGCCAGGAGCTCTGCCCAGACTCCAGACCATTTCCTGTCCTTTCTCTGAGGTTTGGGGAAATGTCCCCAGCACCCTGTTATCTGCTCCAGGGAAGTCTGAAGTTCAAGGCTGTGGACTTTTACGCTCAAGGTCTTAGACCCCAGGAGGGAATGTTCTGGTGGAAGTGACTTGAGTCAGCTTATGTTTCTGGCAGGGTGGAGCCCAGGCCATTCACCTCGGGGCAGGGCCATTGCCTTCCTTGTCCTCCCTTTATTGGGCTTCTGAGACCTTGCACTGTATTGGCTGTGATTGCACTTCAGGAGGAGAGTAAACTGGGGACTCGGAAACACAGTGAAGAGTTTGGGGCAGAAACAGGGAGTTCTTCTGCACTGACCAGTACTCCATTCCTTTGCTAGCATCTGCCTCCTCCTAATCCACTCTCTAGACCCTCTCACTACCTAAAATTTCCCCCCTCTGGAGCTAAGCATCCCCATGCCCCAGGCTTCCTGCCTCTGCTTATAGTCCATGTCTCTCTAACCTGATTCTTAGCCTCCTTGACCTGGGTTTATTTATCTGGAAAATGGGAATAAGACAGTCCTTACTTTATGAGGGTGGTTCAGTGTTACTTTATAAGATGGTTATGCAGTACAGATGGAGGAACAGCTGTGTTTTCCACAGCACTTGGCACACTGAGCATTCTCACCACCATTCCTTTGCATTTACTACTTTATCAGTGCCATGAAGGAATTCTAAGGCACACAGTATGTCAGGCTCCATGCCAGGAACCTAGAGGGGTACTTACAACAAACTATGTTTGACCTTGTTGCAGTTTGCCTGCATGGTTGCTGATAAACCACCATCAAATGGCTTACGGGAACAAGGGGTTTATTTCCTTACGACAATCTGGTTACAATTCTCAGTCCAGCTTGATGGGAAAGCACGCACCAACACCAGGGCCAAAGGAACTAGCCACACCATCACCACATAACAGCTGAGAGAGGGACGATCCTTACTTGACAGACCAGCATGTCTTGCCAAGTGTACAGAAGGATGCCAACTCTCTCAACCAGTTCTCTGTGATTTATTCAAGGACCTAATCCCACCCACCATAGGCTGGCCTTCCCCATCAGCTAGACAATCTCATTCAGGTTTGCTCTGGGCTTAACTCAACTACTAATTCTCCACAAAATGTGTTCAGAGCTCAAACCCTCAACAGTCAAGTTGACACCTGTGCCTGACCATGACACTCCACCCTTTGTCCTTTCTTTATCCCCACAGCCGTTAAAAGTTATCTTAAAAGTATAAATGTATTTCATAAACAAGTCTAAAATATTCTCATTAAAATTTCAATTATTAAAATGTTGGAATCAAAAGTTTTTCTTTAAATATCCCAAATAAAATCTTTAAATATTCCAAATAGAATCATTGTAACAATGAGAAAACATCAAGTTAAGACTAAAAGTCCAGTAAATTCCCATATCCTGTACTTCAATGTCCATCTTCTGTTGCTCGTCATGTAATCACAGTGCCTCAAAGATTCTAGGCATTCCCAGTCCCTGTTTACAGCTTGAAGTTGTAAAAGCAGTTCCCGTGCAAGTTATTTCTCTAACAATGGCAGCTACTCGGCTGCCCCCCCCCCTTTTCTCATGCAAATCCTCAAGGCTGCCAAGACAGCTCTCTATCAAGCAAACCAGTCTATTGTCTTTAAATTCATCTTAGCCAAAGTCGTTGTTCCTCTCATCACAAATTGGGCCCAAACAATCCACAACTCTCTCAGCACTGACATTGGCCCCTAAACTCTGAAGAACAGTATTGGTAATCCAAAGTGAAAATCTTCAAGCATTTCCAACTTTGTCCAGAGAAACCGTTCAAAAGCTACAAAATCCATATAGTTAGATTTATCAGCAACACCCCACTTCCTGGGTACCAAATTCTGTTGCAGTTCACCAGCATAGTTGCTGATAAATGACCATCAAACAGCTTAAGGGAACAAGGGGTTTATTTCCTTAAGACAGTCTGGTTGCAGTTCTCAGTCCAGTTTGAAGGGAGAGCATGCACCAACACCAGGGCCAAGGGAACTGGCCACACCATCACTGTATAATGGCTGACAATCCTTACTTGCCAGACCAGCATGTCTGGCCAAGTGAACAGAAGGATGCCAACTCTCTCAACCAGCTCTCTGTGCTTTATTCCAGGGCCTAATCCCACCACCACGGGCTGCACCTTCCCCATCAGCTAGACAGTCTCTTGCAGGTTTGCTGTGGGCTTAACTACTGCTTCTCCACAAATGTGCCCAGAGCTCAGACCCTCAACATTCAAGTTGACACCTGTGCCTGACCATGACAGACCTAAAAGGGGTTTAAATCTATTTGGAGGGAGAAGAGAAACCACCAGCCAATACAATAGTTTGCAAACTTGTATTTTGGTGTGTGCGTGTTCGTTGTGTGAAAGTGTCCCTGTGTGGAACCAGGGGTTGGCGCCAGGTGTCCTCCGGATCTCGCTCCACCTTATCTTTTTGAAACGAGATCTTTTGCTGGACCCAAAGCTTGCCAATTGGACAAGACTGGCTGTCCAGCAACCAGGGATCCTCCTGTCTCTGCCAGGGAGTCACTAGGCTTACAGGTGCATACTGCCTCACCTGATCCCCTTCCCCCCACGGGCACCGGAGGTCAAATTCAGGTCCTCAGCCATCTCCCCAATCCTATTTTAAAGGCTGTTTTGAAAGAATTCAGGTATCTCGCTGGACAATTAATTCTGACACTAAAAGCAGCTCCCACTGTTTGGCTAAGTCCACCATCAACATGTGATGGGTTGAAACCCTCACAGGCCTTGTCTGGCCACTCTACCAGCCTTGCCCGCCACACAAGCCCTGGTCCCCGTTGAGCCCTCAGCTCTCAGTCTCCCATCTCCAAGGTACCAGAGCCCAGTGCCTGACAGGTTCCCTGGACCTGTCTTGGACCAATGAGCACCTGAAGGCTTCTTAAGGAAGTGTGAAGAAGGATTGGGAGTAGGTGAGGGGCAGGAAGTGTCTTTCGTCTGAGAGAAGTGGGAGGGACCACACCTAGCCAATAAGAAGTCAGGAGTTAGCTAACTCAGCCAGCCTACAGGATCAAATTCCTCCAGGGTGAACTCTGAGATAAAAGATTGGCACCAGAGCCCGAGAAGGAGAGAGGCGGAGAGGGAGATCCTGCCAGTTCACCTGCCTCCGCTCTGGCCCTCCTGACAAGGTCAGGAACACCCGTGCAGGGCAGCAGCCCTCTTTCCCAGTGCCTCCACCTGCTGGTCCGGCCCGACCCTCGTCACCCTCAGCGCCAGCCAGGACAGCCGGAGAGAAAGAAAACCATGGAGCTAGGCAGGAATCAGATAAAACTTGACCCCAGGTAAGTGAGGGCCGCAAGCTCTGGGCTGGGAGCCAGTTCCTTGTCTCTCCCTCCGTGCCTCCCAGAGCCCTTAGTTTTCAGCACAGGGTGAGACTGGACTGAAAATGGCCTGGCTGACCCCCAGGTCCTCGGGGAACCTGTGGGACCGGGTCACTGGTGAACGCTCCGGGTCGTGGCTTTGCCTCCCAATGTGAGCAGAGTCAGGCCACAGAGGCTTTGGAAGGCGTCCTTGAAGAAATGCTCAGACCCCCTGACTAACAGTGGCGGGTCCAGCCCTGAGGCTAAAGGTCCATTCTTTCTCTTTTTCTTTTTTTTTTTTTTTCTTCTATATTTCTTTTTTCTTTTCTTTTTTTTTCTTTCCAGACGTTGTCCACCTTGTCACTCAGTCTTACCATGTGATGCAATCTAGTCTTGAATTCACCTTGCAGCCCAGGCTGATCTCAAACTCCAGATCCTCCCTCCTCCCTTCCCACTGCTGGTACAAATAAGCATCAATCACTAAGCCTGACGAAGGGTCCACTTTCCTTTGGACTCTGCTAATTCTCCCTGCTTAGCCGATCTGCTGCCCTAATGGGGTGGTTTGGCCACTGCAGCCAGACCTGTCCATGGCTAACTGGCAGCTCATATAATGCTGTAACCTAGCCTGAGGAGAAACGAACGCACAAGCCCCCTGTTTGAGAAGTACAAATAACTATTGTCCCATTGCCACTCCCCTTCCCCAGCTGCCGCAGTTCTGAGCACAGGCTGCTGTCTCTCCAGGTACACTGCAGATCTTCTGGCGGTGCTGAAAACCAATTACAGCATTCCCCCTGCCTGCTTCTCTTATCCTCCCACTGCAGCCCAACTCCTGAGAGGTGAGTCAGGGCCCCTCCCCAGAAGGAGCCTTGAACCTCAGAGGACATGTACACCCCACAGGGAAGTCAGGATAACTTGGGGAGGTAACGACGGGTGGTTCTCAGCTGGACAACTTGGAGAGTTCCGAAGGGTTGGCCAACGTGGTGTTCATTGTGGCCAAAGTCTCGGAGAAGAGCGACTCCTCCAAGGAAGGCATCAGTGATCTAAAGGAACCATGACAGCCCAGCTTTGGAAACAGTCATTTGCCCCAACCTCAGACACATCCAATCAAAGACACTGGAACATGGAGCATTTTTTCCCAAGGTCTCAAGATTATTTAAACTTCACAGGTCCCCTGGAGTGTTCACTTCCCCTAGGAGAAAGCACACAGCACCGCAGAGATTGACTGCTATAATGGGCTTGAGTTGGGCAAACCTGTGACCATGTTCTCCCAGTGGTAAACTGCTTTTGAAAGTGAAAGGCACAGGATAGAGCTCCACTCATTTCCTGGACCCCCAAACCATAAAAGCTAAGTGGTCTTGTGTTGTTGTAGGAAAGGTGACTCAAGCATCTTTTATTTTGTCAGTTTCATGACTGACTGCATCTGGGATATTAATAGGAAGCTGTGTCTCAGTGGTGCTCTTAATAAATTTCCCAACCTCCTCCAAAGTCAGCGCATGTAGTTGGCTAGCTACTGCTCCATTTCAGATGTTCTGAGCCAGGGTGCTGCCAATTGGCACTGTCCAGAGCTGCCTGGTGGTACTCTATGGTTAGTGCCAGCAGGTGGCTGCCACATCCAGCTCTGAGCATCTCCTGTTCTGAGACTGCAACTGATGATACAGATGCTCCTTCGCACCCATGGTTCTCATCGCAGGAGACAGTGGCTGCAGATAGTTTGGGTTGCCAATAGACGGTTACTTACCATTGACATCAGTGGGGAGAGGCCAAGAAAGCTGCCCAACCTCCGCAGTGCACAGAACAGCCCTCCACAGCTGCTTCTCCAGGTCAAAGTCTCCTTAGTGCTGAGGTCAAGATGTGTGGTCTAATGGTTCTCCTGTGGCTTTGCTGCCAAATATGCAGGTAGAACAACCGAGGCTATGGACGTATGGCAGTCGCTCTGGGTCTGCAATGTGAAGGCTGCCTTACTGCAGCCAGAGCAGGTGGTGGGCATCCCTGGGTGGGGTGGTGTCATGTTAGAACAGGAGTCAACCTGACAGTTGAAGGCTCAGAGCTCTGGGCACATTTCTTTTAATTTGGGGTGTGTGTGTGTGTGTGTGTGTGTGTGTGTGTGTGTGAGAGAGAGAGAGAGAGAGAGAGAGAGGGCACTGAATGTACCTATGAAATCCCAAAGGTGACTTCAGGAATCACCGTAAATTGCTCTATCTCCTCTTGGGCTGCTGCCATTTCCACCTGGTAGCATGGATTGTTCTACCTCTTCTTGGTGTTGCTCTGGAATTTCTCAGACTCTGCCTTAAAGGCCCAGAAGTGCAAGCTGCCACATTTGATTTTTTTTTTTTTTTTAAACTGGGAACTAGGATCCAAACTCAAGTCCTTCTGCTTTCTATGCAGAGTCTTAACCCCTGAGCCATCTCTCCAATCCTCTGGGCACATAGTGGTTGAATTAAAACCTGAGCAATCCACCGTCCATGGTGGCTAGTAACTGGGAAGGTGAACAAGATGGAGGAAACCAGTTGAGGACGCTGGCATCCTTTGGTATATCTGGCCAGACATGCTACTCTGGCAAGTGACCATTGTCCCTCTCAGCAGTTCTGTGGATATGATGTTGCCTGTTTCCTTGGACTTGGTGTTGATGTGGGCTCTCCTGTCAAGCTAGATAAGGAACTGTAACCAGACAATTGTAAACTAGAATAAAGTCCCTTGTTCCCTTAAGCCATTTGGCCATGACTTTATCAGCAACAATACAGGCTAGCTGCTGCAGATGGTGAGGGAATAAGCCGGTGGGTTCCCCATACAGGGGAGGTAGATGGGGCAGGATTCAAGGTCACTGGAATAGGGGGCAATTGAGAGGACTGAGCAGGCAAGGAGGGGCCTGTGAGGGCTTGCCCTTTATCCTTACTCGGAAGACACTTCTGAGGGCTGTAAGGTTGGGAGTGGCTGGATGAAGCATTTCGGGACCATTAATCAGTGACTTGAGTGAAGAAGAGCCCTGAGAGAAGCAGGGATTGAGAGGTTACTGACCCCATGTAGTAGGCAGGAACAGAGGCCACGCCAGGGCACTGTGAGAGGAAGAAAGGAAGGGTTGGAAATCACAGCCAATCCAAAGAAAGAGCGGGTGAGTGCTGGCAAATATTTACAGGACAATGACAAACAGAAAAGGGCCCGGAAGGTCACAGTTGTAAAACCTTCTGTTTCTTAAATGATTAAGAAAGAGAAATTCTTAGAGCTGAGAAGATGGTTCAGAGGGTGAGGTGCCTGCTGGCAAGCCTCACAACCTGAGTCCAATCCCCCAAGACCCACATGGTGGAAGAAGAAAACTGACTTTTGAAAGTCTTCTGACCTCTGCGTGTACATGGTAACAGGCACGGGCATGCCTTCTTTCTCTTTCTCAAGTAAATAAATACAAAGTATTTGAAAAAAAGGATTTTTTAAAAAAAAATAAAAAAAAAAGTAAAAATAAAAAAGAACAAAACAAAAAGATATTCTAGAAAAACCATTAAATCTATTAATAGTTTTTAAATTGTTATATGAATCAGATTAGAATCCTTTAGGCTTTATTTTAATGGACTGATCAAATATTTATATGGAAGAGCTAAGTTCGCTCTGGAAAAACCTGCCATCAGTGTTAAGGCTTGAAACAATGTTCCAGTGTTAAGGGTATAACAGTGAAAGCAAGAAGAGTCTGATAAAAAGAAAAGCAAGAGAGAAGAGGGCCAGAAACACAGCCTACAGAAAGGACGCTGTGCACTGGGTTAGGAAAAGCTGTGGGGCAACTGCCTGTCCCTGTGACCATAACACACAGGAACACAGCTCTGAAGTAGACAGATTAAATATCTAAATGTAAAATATGAACATTTTTTAACAAAAAAATAGAAAATGGTATTTATGATTGGGAACAGATAATTTATTTTTTCATTATTTTATTTTATTTTGCATGTGTGTATGTGTCTATTTGTATCACAGGGCACTGTGTTGTGCCTATGGAGGACCAAGGGTGATTTTGGGAATTACCCTGGATTGCACTACTTCCTCATTGCTTTGCTCTGGAATTTCCCAGGCTCTGCCTTTCAAGGCAGGCTGCTGCCATTTCCACCTGGCATTTTATGTGAGATCTAGGGTCCAAACTTAGAATTTTCTGCTTAGAAAGCAGAGGCTTAACCCCTGAGCCATCTCTCCAGCCTGAGAATAATTTCTTAAAACATAGACAAGCACAAATGAATTTTACTATGTGGAACTAATGTGGTTTCGTAGAAGTAGAAACATGATAAAATTGAAAGACAAACCACAGACAGGGAGAAGACTGTTTCAAAGTTCTTGCCAACAAAAAGCTAATAATCAATATGAAGAGAAGTAACCAATAAAATGGGCCTTGATAACAAGAGGATCTGAGTTCAGACAGGTCTGAACCCCCCTTAAAAATGTCTGGTGGATATAGGGGCAACCTACAATTCCAGTCCTGGAAAGCAGAGCCTCGGAAACCCCAGAGCAAAGCAACAAGGAGGTAGAACAATCCAGGACATCATAAGATTTTTTTTTACATCCCTATATATTTGGCAAATTAAGGCTTATTTTTGTTGTAAAGTATGGACTTGTTATAAAATAATTGAAAAACTAAAAAATGTAAGAAGAAAATATAGAAAAGTCAGAAGACTTTTCATACATAGGGCTGGTGAGTTGACTCATGAGGTGAAGATGCCTGTTGCCCTTTCCCTGACTTCAAGCCTGATGGTCTGGATTCAATTCAGGAACCCACATAAAGGTGGAGGAGAAAAAACAACTTCACAAAGTTGTCCTTTGCCTTTAATGACACACTCATACCCCCCCACATCATATACAAAATACGCAATAACAATAAAGTTAATTATTTAAAAACCAGTTATCCCAGTATTTCCAATCTGTTTTTAATATTTTATACCTTTTCAGAGAATTTGTGTGTGTGTGTGTGTGTGTGTGTGTGTGTGTGTGTGTGTTTTACAAGAGGGCACTTGAGTGTGCCTGTGGAGTCCAAAGATGACTTTGAGAATCATCTTGGATTGTCCTACCTCTTTATTGTTTGTTCTGGGGTTTCCCAGGCTCTGGCCTCCAGGGAGAAAAGCACAGGCCGCCACCATTTCTTCCTGGCATTTTTACATGGGATCTGGGATCCAAACTCAGGTCCTTTGCTTTATATATATGTATGGCTAGGTGCAGCATCAAGGAGGCAAATATAGGTGGCATCCTGTGACTCACTGACCAGCCAGTCTAGATGAACTGGTCAAAAAAATAAGTGCAGAGTGGTTAAGATGCTTAATGTGCACACCCATGCCTACATGAATACATATAAGTCTACTGAGGCAGAAGGATTGCCACAAGTTCAGTCTAGGTTACAGAGGAAGACTCCATCTCAAAAAGAAATTTAAAAAAATCTTCAATTTCAATGAAAAGTTAAAGTCCACTCTAAAAACAAAAAACAAAACAAAAACTCTTCCAATCACGCCTTAATGTTAAGCAATTTGCCGGGATTACTGGAGCAGTATCTGGCTTCAGCTCACTGGAGTGTCTGTCTCCCCTTCTTTAGAATTGGGCTCACTGGAAATCTCCCTCACAGTCATCATGACCGTCCTTGTCATGGGCTCCATTGCCATCTTTGTGGAGGATGCTGTGTATCTTTACAAAAATACCCTTTGTCCCATCAAGAGGACGACTCTGATCTGGACTAGTTCTGCACCCACGGTAAGGACTCTGGAGCCACCCCTTGGAGAGACTGGAGAAGAGGCAGGCTATCTTGAGAATTTCCCTAACCTCAATGGCTTGTGCCAGAACAAATTACCTACCATTGGGGGTAGGGGGGATATGGGCTGATCTCTACTTGTTTGAAAGAGCAACCACCAATAGGGCTGAGTGTTCAAATTTCAAGGATTATGGAGAGCAGCACAGACCTGCTAGTGCCCAGAGACTTCAATTTGTCAGTTCCTTGCCACAGTGCTGCTATCTGAAGACCACCTTCCTGTAGGTTAGGCTCTCCAGAGTACAGGGATGGAATGTTTTTCTACAGTGTCATACTCAGCTCTATACTTCTTCTGTAGGCATCCTCAGGTACTGGGGACTGAACCCAGGGGGCCTTGCGCGTGCTAGGTAAGCACTCTACCACTGAGTCACATCCCTAGTAGCCATTATACAGATCCTGGGTTTGCTTGGTTTAATTAGCTGTTTTTCAAGTCGCAACTTTTTGGGTTGTGTTTATTCGTTTGTTTGCAGATGCTGCAAACAGAGCCTGGCACCATGCATGTACCAAGCATGTTCTGTACCTCTGTCCCATATCCCCAGTTCCTCCAACTTAACAGCTCATAAAAACTAGTGTCTAAAATGAAAACACTTAAAAAAAAAACAAAACTAGATCAATGTCACTTCTGCCTCAAACCTACAGGTTGTATCTGTGTTCTGCTGTTTTGGTCTCTGGATTCCTCGCTCACTCATGCTCATAGAAATGGCCATAACCTCGTGAGTGTCCCATCATTTCATCCCTACCTCTGGGAATGGGTGTCCTGTTGAGCTTCTTTCCTGTTTCCCAGGATTCCAGGGACTGTCTTTAATCCATTGATTGTGAATCTAGCTTTTACCAGTCTGTACTCAGGTGGGACTCTGAATCCTGGTTCTGTTCAAGGAATGTCTTACTTTGATACATTCTTCAGTCACCGCTTGATTCCCAGAGCCCCACATTCCCAGTCTCTGGCCCCAGTTTCCTCTCTAGCTGCAGCCCCTGTGGTCTTTTTCTCCTTGAGCTCTGGCTCTCCTGCATTATTGTTCTCTTTGGCAGCAAAGGAGTCTCTGGAGGAACCCTCCCCACATACTTGCAATCCTCCATCTCTCCCTCAGGTTTTATGCCATGTGCTTTTACCTGATGATGCTGGTCATGGTGGAAGGCTTCGGTGGGAAGGAGGCAGTTCTGAAGACACTGGAGGACACCCCAATGAGGATCCACACTGGCCCCTGCTGCTGCTGCTGTCCCTGCTGCCCACGCCTCATGCTCACCAGGTAAGGCAGGGGAGGGTTTTCTGGGGGGGGGGGATAGGCACTGTAACCCCTCTCAAATTAGAATTAGGCTTGTATGGGTCGAAGTCAATGACAAAGGTAAGCATCCCACAGTCAGGATCCACACATGGGCACCTGTCCCCAAGATGTTGGAGAACAGAAGTCTTATGCTCCAGCTGGCTGCCCTGAACATTTTAACCCTAAGGAGAAAACTGTACTTTGGGCATTTGTTTGCCCATTCTGCCCATTTGGTTACTGAGTTTGAGTAGAGTGCTCAAAGCGTTCTGCTTTGATGGACAGTGGGCAGGAGGAGAGTTCCTGATGCTGTCAGCACTTTCCTATGTCCCATCCATGAGACCTTTTCAGTGTCATGATGGCAGCCTAGCCTCGGCATAATCGCCCAGCAAGGGTGCTAGGAGGTGGTCTTGGGGTAAGCACGTGTGGTTTTATGTTCCTAACTCTCTTTCCCCTTCAGAAAGAAGCTTAAGTTGCTAATGTTTGGCCCTTTCCAATACGCCTTCTTCAAGATCGCGCTGAGTCTGGCGGGCCTGTTTCTCAGTCCTGATGGCATCTATGACCCAGCAGATGTAAGCCAAGAGGAAGTTGTAGCAAAGTTCAAGATTCATTTCATTCCTTTGGGTCCTGGAAGTAATGTCGGGAGTCAGCACCTCCTGGCACAGGACCAGGGACAGGGTGACTGTGGAAAAGAGGCCAAGGGAAATTTGGGGGAGAGAAACTGAGGCCTGGGGTCTTTAAGAGGGAAAAGAAAGGAGGGAAGGACGTGCTCCCCTCTGACTGCTTTCTGGTCTGTTGCCAGATTTCCGAGAAGAGCGCAGCTCTGTGGATCAACACTTTCCTTGGTGTGTCCACTCTGCTGGCTCTCTGGTCCCTGGCCATCATTTTCCGCCAAGCCAAGCTGCATCTGGGGGAACAGAACATGGGAGCCAAATTTGCTCTGTTCCAGGTAAGTACATAGTTGGAGAGAAAAAGTGTTTAATAATGAATAGAGTTACAAATGACTGGGGTCAGGACTCACAAAGACAAAAGCCAAGACTGAGTCTTCCACTTAAACTCAGTTGCCTTTTTGTGCTGCAACAGCTTCCAGGGCCACATGACAAAGTACCACAAACCAGATAGCTTAAAATAACAGAAATGTGTTGTCTTACAGTTCTAGAGGCTGCAAGGCCAGAATGCACATGTCGACTGAGTTATGCTCCTTCTGAAGCCTGCCTGGGAGAATCCTCTTCTCTGTTGGCCAGCCTCTGCCTCCATTATCAAATGACCTTCTATGTCTGTGTCATAAAAACAGGGCCTACTGTATTCTATTGTGACCTCACAATAACTTTCTAAATGAGGTCTCATTCTGAGGTACTAAGGATCAATACTTAAACATGTTTTTGAGAGGCAACACAATTTAATGCATTGTTTCTGAAAAGCCTATCAACACTCCAACAGTAGTGCTTAGCACATGATAATTATCTGTATCATGTGCTAAGTACTTTCATGTTTTACATGTGCATTTTTCCCAGTAATCCTAGGAGTCTGCAACATTCCCATTTTACAAAGGAAAGACCCCAAGCTCCAGAATTATGATGAAGCTTGCTCAAAGAGATGAGGCAAGAATTCCAACTCCATTCTGCCTCTTTATCTTCCCACTCTTGAAAATCCTCAAAACCACATGTTCACCACCTATGCTCTGTGTTCTCTCAGCCCAAAGCAGACATGTCCACGAATGCAATGACTTTCACTCCAGTCCTGTTTTCCTTCTCTCCTTTCTTCCTACCCCCTTGCTGGGCCCTTCTGAGGTACAATGACCACTGTACAGTAAACAGTAATTTCATACATATTCTCATTTGACCTATGCAGATGCTACCCAAAAGGGAATTTCTTGGTGGTCCTTCATCTTTCTTTTTTATTGTGGCAAAATGCACAAAGCACAAACTTTACCTTCTAAAGTTTGAAGGGCTTAGCTCTGGGACAGTGTGTAGCTTTACAGCATCGTACAGCTATCAACCACTGCCCACGCTTAAAACTTTCTCATCTTCTCAGACTGGAGCTTTATGCCCACTTATGCACAATTCCCCTTGCTTATTCCCCACCCCTGGCATAGCAGTTTCCAAGGGGCATCTTATTCTGAGGGATCTCAACTGCTTTGGCTAGTCTGGTCACCCCTCTTTTTGTCCATTAAGTATCTAAAAGTAGTCATGGTAAGAGAGGGAAATAAATTGCTTCTTATGAATAACTCTAATATTAGAAGATTGTAATTTATCTGGAGAGTAAAATATCACAGAGGCTAAAGAAGTGGCTCAGGGGTTAAGCCTCTGCCTTGCAGGCAGAAGGTCCTGAGTTCGGATCCTAGACCCCACGTATAGACGCCAGGCTGAAGCGGGGGCGGCTGCGTTTCTGGTCCTGGTAGGGCGGAGCCTGTGAATCCCAGGGCAGAGTAAACAAGGAGGAGGTGGAGGCGGTCCATGGTGGTTCCCGAATTCGCCCCTGATTCTACACACACACACACACACACACACACACACACACACACACACGCACGCACGCACGCACGCACGCCCGCATAATTGAATAAACAATAAAAAATTAAAAATTAAAAAAAAAGTAAAATATCACAAATTTTCAATGAAGTGGGAGTCTCAGTTTTCTGTACACATCTGATGATAGGCCTGATCTGCACTGTGGAAGGACAAGGCCTAGAGGTGGCCACTGACCTCAGCAACAGGGCAGCAGGTGTCAGCCCCGATGTCTTCTGTTCTGCAGGTGCTCGTCATCCTGACTGCCTTGCAGCCCGCCATTTTCTCTATCTTGGCCAATTGTGGGCAGATTGCTTGTTCGCCTCCCTTTTCTTCTAAAACCAGGTCTCAAGGTAAGCGCAAGGGCTCTCATGCCATGGTGTGACAGGTGAGATGGAAGAGGGCAGGGGAGAGGACGGTGATCAGAGGTTACGCCAGCATGTCATCTGCTCCGAGTATTCAGAAAGTGATCTCCAAGAAACCCAAGCAGAGGCTCTAAGGAAATACAGAGAATTCACAACTTGAAGCCAGTCCTAGTGGCCAAACTGGGAAGCCAGTTCAGTCCTCGATGCCTGGGGCAGGAATGGGAGGAGTAGGAAGAAGGTCCTTATTAAACACATGCTGGTCTCACTTCACAGAAGGTAGAAAGGGCCATATTCTGGCTCAGGATTTCCCATTAATCTACTTTGCTTATAGTAAGAATTTCATATCCCTAGGTCCTGATTTGGGGATAAACTGAGGTATTTCTAGCGCATATGCCAAGGCTGCCAGTGGGAGACCACTTCCGTAACTGCATAACTTGAGTTGTATTTCTCCCCGCCCTACAGTGATGAACTGCCATGTCCTCATACTGGAAACTTTCCTGATGACTGTGTTGACACGAAGGTACTACCGAAGGAAAGACGACAAGCTTGGGTATGAACCTTGCCCACCACCAGACTTGGACTTGAAACTCAAAGCCTGAAGTGAATGGCTTGGACCACATAAGACACTGTACCACTCAGGAGAGCAGGAGGTTTTTTTTTTTTTTTTTTTTGTTTTTTTCTTCTGTTTTCTGACCCAAAGAAAAAGGATTCCAACTGTCAGCACAGGCTGGCAGGTTCATGTGACTATAGGAATGAAGGTAAATTATGTGACAGGGCAAAATTGTCATGAATCTTGCCCAGGGAAGTTATTTTAAGTTTTGTTCTAATAAACAAGATGAAGTTTTGAGACTCTGCAAGTGCAGTATTGCTTCTGTGAGTGTCACTAACTGAAAGCATGTATGCTGAAAGCTCACTCTGATTTTACCTAGCAGAATAAAGGGGAGAAGAGCATGTGGTATGTCTGGTATGAGAATAGAGGAAAAACTGGACAGAACAGCACTGGCCCAACATCTGGAAGAACCAGGCACTGGAGGACAGGTAAAAAGCAATCTTTCCTTACAGATGTGCTGCCAACAGGGCATTAGTGACAACAAGCAAGAAAGCTGAGCTTCCCTTTAAAATAAGTGTTTTGAATTCTCTGTGACAAGCTACAAAAGGAGATGCCCATCAATATGGCCATGAAGCTTGACTCTGAGACAAATAAGAATACAAGCAAAAATCCCCAGTACTTAAACATTATGTATATATTCCAAAACACAGGAAGTGGAAACACTGTAAAAGCACATTGCCTTTATTTGGCTAAATGACAAAAGCCAAAATAACTCTGAATGAATGAATAGTAGAGAAAAACTAATACACTAGATTCTGACTGAGGAAAACTTCCCCATGGATCGGCACCAGGATGGGTGAACATTCGTGCCAAAGGCCAGATATTCTTTCCAAAACTCTCTACTTTAATACAAATACCAACTAATCCATTTGCCATGTTCAACAGCTCCTCCTCAAAGTAGGAAGGCCTACTTCAGATGCAAAGCAACACAGCCTAAGTCCTCCTGATGCTATTACTCCAATCTGAATACTGATGTCAAACTTCGGCAGACAGAAAAACTTTCTTTTAAAGAGGATTGACATTTTATAGTATAATTCCAAGAACATTTTCTACTTATTTATTTGGAAAAATAGAAGCTAGGGACCACTCTTTATTCCTTGATCATCCACTCTATGAGAGAAAGCAACAATCAATGATTTTGAAAAATATAACCTTTTAAAATACTTACATTGGTAAGTTTAAGAAAATACCATTAGTTTTTAAAACATTGTTAAGAGAGTATTTTAAACCTCTATCAGCTCAACTTCTGGTGCATGTTTACTATCAGAAATCTAGACACTATGGCTTTAGAGTACTAAAGAAAAGCAAGGAAATAGAGAGGGTTTGGAAGATCCTTACAACAGAATTTGAGCTACCCACAAGTGAAGAGATCCACAAACAGTAACAAAGCAGAGGGAAAAACATTGCAGAGGAACATCCTAGAGACGCCGGACCAGCTATGTAGCCACAGGTTAAAGAATAACAACTCAGGAACAGCCTAAATTATCAGTGACCACAGAGTCAAGTCTCTCCATCTCCCTTGCCTTTGGGATTTTCATCCCAGGCCTTCTCTCTTAAGCCAAAAGTTTTATTTACAGTAGCACGTAACCTAATTCTTGTTTCTCTTAAGTCACAACCTCTACTCTCCAGTGTATGAAAAAAGCAAACGTCCTGCCCAGCCCACTTCAAGGTGAGGCTGAAATGGCTTCAGGGCCTCATCTTCAACCTCCTTTTAGGGTACAGACAGGGGTTCTGAAACTAAACAACTATTAAGAGTCTCCCGTCATACTCTGCCCTTCCAAGATGTCTGCTTTCTGAGACTCAGGTAAACAGTTTTGAAACGGAGGTTCCACAGGATCAAACAGTCATATGCAAAGGGTGTAGGATCACAGTCAATCACAGTGTTCAAGCCTCTAACCTTTTTTAAAGTAGGCACAAGTGACCAAGACTGCATTGCCCCCAACAGCACTCCTTGTGCAGCACCTAGCACTGATCTTGAAGTATCTAACATGCCATACACCCAAAAGTTTTATTTTCAGTCAAGGTCATTGGAAAACTGTGTTGGGAGATGGTGAGGGAACATATGCTGACCCTAGCTGTGTCTCATATCTTGTCAGCCATAGGTTGTGCTTCCAGTGTAAGGTTTAAATATTTGGGATCCAGACAACATACACGAGAAGATTGACTGACAAGGACAACCACACTGTAAGCATCTCCTTCGAATTCCCAAAGAGCACACGTAGGTGGTATGTGCACTCCACAAACAGGTGGTTTTCAGCAGTGGGATCACCACCTTTCTACACCAGAGAGAATAAGGCAGAGAGAAAAAGGCAGAACCTGCAGAGAGAGAAGGCTCAAGTAGAAAAGTTAAAAAGAGCCATATAGAGCTGCAGAATGTAGGAAAACATTAACTATAGCTGTTTTAAAGAAAGGATTCTAGGCTCTGGAAATATGGACAGATGAAGGTTTAAAAAAAAAAAAACCAGCACATTATGACAAGAGTCAGAAATGGTATGGATCTGCATGGGCCATCAGGACAAGAAGTTGCACTTCTTTGCCCCTGTCCACTACTGTCTTACCTGCCTGGGCAGTCTGAGATTAGGTGCCGATCAGGCAGGCTGTGATGGTAGGCTTAGATTTGCAGGCAGTAGAGCAGCTTCCACCAGAAAGTGTTTAGGGAGGATTATGAGATGCTCACAGTCATAGCAGAGGGAAAAGGAAAGGGAAAACATGGGCTTTCTTTGCTGAAAACACTAAAGTTCTACCCCCACAAGGAGTATTTATGAAACAGGGAGTGTATCCTGGACATAAACAATTTTGCCCTTAATCCTGCTACGGGAGCACTGAAGGTTGATCAGCTGGGTTATGTAGTTGAGGAGAAGGGATGCTAGGGGATTAAAAAATTAGATCATGCTCAATAGCAATTGAGAATCAGCATTCTTTGATTTGAAGTTCAAGTACCAAATTCCCCCTGGGCAATCTAGCAGGCACAGATGGATAAGAAGGAACAAATCTCTATATGGTAGTAATTTGAGCTCATGATGTGGCATTCTGGAGAAGCAGTGGAAGTCCCTGCTGGTTGCAGCCCTTAGAAGACGCTCCAGGGGTACAGGTTCTACTTAAGAACATTCTTAAGAAGGTAGAGTCTGGATAAGGCTGTTTCAGAAATCCAGGTGTTTCCTTGTGCCTTTGCCTCCATGCTCTGTGAAAATCTCAGGATTCCATGCGGCAATAAGCAAAATGGATGAACAGATCAAGTTCAAGCTGTAGACATTTACAAGGTATGAGAATTGCAGGGCTTGGAGACTTATTACCAGCAGGAATTCAATCTAAACTGATTGTGCACAGGATTAAGTTATGTTCCACACTCCTCTCTAGTCACAGTAAACCTTAAAATGCTCCTTCCTTTACAGGCAGGTTTCAGGAAAGAGACTGATTAAGAACTCCCAAATAACTGGGCTACTTTCTGAGAAAATGAACACAGCAGAAAAGCTGTGGTCAATGCTATGTGATTTGGTTCTATGCCCATCAGAATCTTCATGGACCCAATTGGGTCCAACAAGAAACTCCTCAGGGAGTAAGAAAAGTTAGGCTTAGATCTCCTTCCTACAGCCATGCTGACACAGGTGCCAGAGTAGTTAATGGATTTGTGATTAATTCAGCCTTTTGCTTTTAGGAAACCAAAATTATGATATTTCCCCCAAAATTACCCATCAGCATGGCTTATTGTTTGAAGGACCTGGCAAGCCACTTTGCTTCAGAACAGAAGGCAAACACTATAGTATATCAGGAAGAAAAGGCCTCTGGGTATTATATGCTTCCTTCTTCTGCCCACTCCTTAGGGGCAAAAAATTAGTTCTTATTATATTTGAAAGACTAATTTTTAAAAAATTAATAAAATGACAATTTCCCTGTCAAGATCACATGAACATAAACAGCAAAGCAAAGTCCTTGGGGAAGGGCAGATGGATGAAGAGCAAGGCTTCTAAGGTGTAGTCAGCCTCCTTGGTGTTGGTAATTGATGTCTCTTAGGGCATAGGCTGTTTGGGTTTCCCCATTCCCAGGTCCTCTTGCCCCATTTGTCTTTGTAGCTGTCCTTAGGTTTAGTGTTAGGCTCAAAATGTGGAATTCAACAGAGTTTCTGGAGGTGATAGACAGAGGGAGAGGAGAGGAAAGGAGGGATGGAAAGTTAGTCTTCTTCATCTTCGCTGATGTCATAGGCCACAGCCTTGCGCCTAGAGAGATCTGCCGGTGAGGAAGATGGAGAAGTCTTGCCAGAGAAGGGCCATCGGAAAGAGGGGGAGGGAGAGCGTTCACGAGTAGGGCTGTTGCTGGGACTCTGCTTGGGACTGATAGCCTGCAGCATCCGGCCTTTTCCCTCTTTCAGCATATGTTTCTGGGGGAAATGAACAAAAAGAAAGAGTCAGAAGACATCTATGGACCATATAAATCATAGCTGGCTCATCTGAAACCTCAGCTTCTCATAAGTGCCCCTACAATTGTTTTTTTCCATTGCTGAGTATCAGATCTAGGGGTTCAAGTCTGCTAGGGATACATTTAACCAATGAACTGTATACTGGCCACTGTAATATTAAACATGACTGAATAAGCCAGAGAAACACATTTAATTCTAATCAATTTTCTCTTTACCTTATATTACTTATTTAAGATTTCCCACCTGCTCGCCATAATCAACAACTCTTTGACATTTATGTCAAAGAAATTCTTCAAAGACTATTTAGTATGGTAATCCAGGTTCTGGGGAAAAACCAAAAGACCTAATTCAAAACAAAGGTTATCTACAATCCAGTTTTCAATTTCTCTGAAAAGGAAATTCTACCTTCTTCATAAATAATTTTAATATCAAATACCCTCAGAATCAGATCTTTTTGTCTATGACCCACTAACAAATCTTGTATTTGTTTGAAATGATTCTACTATTCCTCATGAAAAGAATCCCACTTCACTGGGGATTCCAAAACAGTTCTTTGTGGTAAGACAGCTTTCCTTTTTAAGAGCTCTTTCCTTTTGTTCCAAGTAAAGCTATTAATATAGATGCCATTCATAATTGTCACTATAATTCAAGGCTAATGGAGAGCTGGCAAAACTATTGAGGAAACTGTGACTAGACTAAATAACTCTTAATTCTGATATCCTTTTCTGTTCAAGGATTCTGTATTTCTTTCCACAAAGTTCTCTGAATTCACAGGAAATTGATAAGAGGCTGAGGCAGAAGGATCACAATTCAAGGTCTGTTTAGGCTATATATTCAAGGCAAGTTGGAAAACTTAGAGACAAAGAGAGAGAGACAGAGAGAGAGAAACAGAGAGATAGAGAGAGAAACTTAAAGGTAGCGCACTTGTTCAGCATACATAAAGCCTTGGATTTAATCAGAGTATTGCAAAAAGGAAAAAAAATAAATTTCCTAAATATCATGAAAGAATCATACCAGTGCACCTTCTGGACCAAACATTTCCAAGAAACTTCCAATGAACTCTCGGGACTTCTCCTCCCACTTCTGGATGAGATCGATGCTTTTCTCCTCCACTTTCTGCACAAATTCTTTGGATTTTTCTTCCACATCTTTCACTTTCTTCTTTACTTTGTCCACTCGTTCCTGTAAGTGGTATTTCTTTTCCTAAGTAGGGAAATATTTTTATGAAATAATGCCCATAATGCTTTATCTACCAAAAGAGAAAGAAAAGCATGGCTACTGACATTGTTTCCAACCTGCCTTCGTCATTATTTAGCACCATAACAAAAGGCAGTCTCTAAACTGTCATCTTACAAGCACTGTGATAACAAACACTGTGGAAGCTCTGGACTAAGCTAAGTATACAGTTGAGAGTCAGCAACAGGTGGGCATATAATCAAATGAAGTAAAGTTTTTAAAAGATAAACTCAAAATATGGGATAAAAATATACCCATACAACTCTAAATAGAGATTTACATGCACCAAGATCGTTGCACAGTATTATAGTATATGTGCATGTGCAAGCTCATGCGTATGCCCATGTGTGTGGAAGTCAGAAGTTGGTATTAGTTGAGTGTCTTTCTCTATTATTTAACACCTTATTTTTTAGAGATAGGGTTTCTCATTGAATCTGGAGCTCACTAGTTTGGCTACTAGCTGCCCATCAACCTTCACAGAATCTCCTGTCTCCACTTGCCCAGTACTGGGAATACAGATATGTACCACCATGATTGACTTTTTACATGGGTATAGGGAACTGAACTCAGGTCCTCATGCTTTATCAACATGATGATCTTAGTCTATGAAGTCAGAAACTGCCTGTTTTATTCTCTTTGTGAAGTAAGTGCTCAGCATTTGTTTTAGAAAAGATAATCACAACAGACTGAAAAACGAATTCAGCTCAGACAGAATGGGAAGCAATGTGTGGACCACAAAGCCAGGGAACACTGGCATAAGGCTGGAACTCACGTTGATGAAGCTGACATTGAGCTCCTTTGCTGTGTATCCCCTCTGTAGGTTCCGTCTTGCATACACATCATAGTCTCGGACAATTCGGGTGATGATATCTGATGTAGAAATACCTTCTGTCCTCTGTGTTGGAGCAAACATGCCTACCTCAAAACACATACAGACAAACGCTGTGAAGTTCTGGTATATCAGACAGGAAGACTAGACAGAAACTAGGAACAAAGACTCCTTTTTTTGCCCCAAAAAGCAGACTCCATGATCACCCAAAAGATCTAGAGATCATGGCATATGGGAGAAAAGAATCAAGGAATAGAATTCAGAAAAGGAGGAGATATACTGACCTAACAGAAAGAAAAAAATGAGACTAGGGAAGAGTGCCCTAAAATTAAGAGATATTTAAACCAAGAATTGACAGATATCAGTGCTACACTCGCTTACAATGGTATCCAAATTGTGCCCAGCAAAAGAATGTTAAATGTTTGAGTGCAAACTTTCCTCTACAAAGCAGTGTCCTGACTGAATCCCTGTAGTGGCCCAAGACCCCTTAAGTGAGGATGGACAATGACTTGCTCACCTGCTTCCTTGATATGCTTATACACATCATCACTCCCAGCAGAAGAGTAAGGAATATCATCATGGGCTACAAAATCAATCTGAAAAATAAAGAGATATTTTTTTCAACCCCAGGATAACTGCCACTCAGAAAGATAGGTTCGTCACCTGTGTTCCAATGGTATTTACTGATGTGGGAAAGCTAGGGATCAATGAAAGGTCTGTTCTGGTCCTAACTACAGGAAATCACCATCAGCTTCAGGTCTCCTCAAGTGTTTTAGAAGCACTGGGTCATTGCTTTATTCTGTTCTGCCTTATCCATCCATTTTCCCTTGCAATATTCCACACACCCCTATGAGGAAGTGACAGCATGCCTGCAAGGTTTTCAAGCTTGAGGACCTCCAACCTGACCTGGTAGATCTTTTTTTTTTTTTAATGCCCACATCTGCAGTAAGCTTATTGGCTTAATGTAGCACAACTCAAGGAAGGTAAGAGGTTTTATAACAATTTACTGCTTGAATAAGATCAAGAAACATCCTCAACTTCTAACCCCACATAATTTTTCATCCTAAATCAAAATCCTGAAAATAAACTTCAATCAACACAAGTTTATTAACATGGGTTATTTCCTAGAACATGAGCTGGGTTTTTTTTTTTAATTTTTTAAAATTTTTTTATTGTTTTTTATTCAATTGTGAGTGTGCGCATGTATGTGTAGTGTGTGTGTAGTGTGTAGTGTGTGTGTGTGTGTGTGTGTGTGTATAGAACCACAGGCGAATTCGGGAACCACCATGGACGCCTCCACCTCCTCCTTGTTTACTTTGCCCCGGGATTCGCAGGCTCCGCCCTACCAGGACCAGAAACGCAGGCCGCCCCTGCTTCAGCCTGGCGTCTATACATGGGGTCTAGGATCCGAACTCAGGACCTTCCGCCTGCAAGGCAGAGGCTTAACCCCTGAGCCACCTTTCCAGCCCCACATGAGCTGTTTTTTAAAATTTATATTTAGTTTTTATTATCATTGTTGTTTTTTGAAACTGATTGGCCTCAAATTGTTGTTCTCTTGTCCCAGTCTCTTAAGATTGGGCTTCCAGATGTGTGCCTTAACACTTGTCTTTGAAATATAAATTACTTGAAACCATGGCTAGAAGAATGGAAGTCATAAAGAAACTGACATATCCAAAGGGAGACACCCGTACAGCGTGAGGGGAAACATCCAGTCCTGCTAACAGTGCAACCTAGAGCAGCTATTTAGTCCTTTCTGGACCTTGTTCCCCATATGAAAAGTGGAAATAATAATGTCCACACATACATAAGACGGCTGTGGGGAATGAAAAGCAAAGTGGCAGAAATGGCTACTGTTATTAATAATATTGAGAGAGTTGTTGTCTTTATTGTAAAACTTATAAAGAAAGTATAAGCAAAATGGGACTAATGAAAACTCAGCCCAACTGCTAGAAGTCTTGCAACTTGAGGGGATTCTGGAACAAGGAAACTTACCCGGTGCTCTGCGAGGAACTCTGGCGTCAGGGTCCAGGGGGCATTCCTCACCACTTCATCCACATAGCGGCAGTGCTGCACCGCATCATAGCGCTCATTCTCATTCATCACGGTGAAGCCTTTGAAGTTGTGTGTTAGCTCATCACTGCACACTGGTTCATAGCATCACAGAGGTGTAAGTTAAGTTTCCTCCATCTCACCCTCCTCAGATACCCGTCTCTCCCACCTTTTCCCACATCCTAGGCCTGTAGCCATCGTCCCTATCTGGAAAAAAAATCATCTCAATGTAGTTGAGTCTGCGTAACAATGATTTTCTTAATCCAAGATCATCCTTCTGGAGCAACACTCACTACATAGTGTTCAAATTTTGGAAAACAGAGGGTAAACAGAGGATTAAGATCTCTGACTTTGAAATGAACTTGCTGTAGATTCCATATTATGAAGTTTTTAAAAGTCCAATAAGACAGACTGGACCCTATAACCTTTACCTGGCAGACTTTTCAACTTCTACTGATTCAAAAATAATAAAATAAGATCTAGTCAACGCTGTCCATTGGCAGATTTTCATTACTGCAGAATCTCAGCTAAAGACAAGAGTTAACAGGATATATCCAGTCAATGAGCATGCAGCTTGTTCCAGAGAATACACTTCTTACGGTGTATTTTAGATAGGCTGCACCACATCCTTCATTTAAAAATGGAAACAAAGGCCAATGAACTCAAGTTATACAGTAGGAAAGAGAAAAGACTACTCTTTTTTCTGGACAATACCTAAAGTCATCAAATGTTTTCTTACCTCCTACAATGAGGTACGTGTTAGGGAAAAGGTTCTTTGCTTGCATCAGAGCACGGGCATGACCAGAATGAAATAAGTCAAATATTCCATCTGCATAAACTCTTACAGGTCGTTCACCTGAATTCAAATAAAAGAATTTGTCACACACAAAAAAAATGCTTTTACTCAGTACTTCACACAGACAATGAATATAGCACTGTGTGACTGTTTCATCCTTACATACTTATGGTCTTAAAATATTCTCTAGGAACCAGCCTGGTGGCATAGCCCTGTAGTATAAGCTTCTTGTGAGACTAAGATAGAAGGATCCCAAGATTCAAGGTCAGCCTAGACAATACCCAAAGTTTAAGCCCAGTCTGGACAACTTAATGAAACCTTGTCTCACAAAGGAAAAAAAAAAGGGGGGGGGAGGGGGCAAGATGGCTCAGCAGGCACAGAAAGCACTTACTACCAAGCCTGACTACCAGGTCAATCCCCAGAAACCACAGGTGGAAAGAGAGAACCAGCTCCCACAAATTGTCCTATGAACACCATCTAGCACTGTGGTGAATGTGTGCATGCACGCACACACAATTTAAACAAATAAACATAAAAAAATTAAAGTAAAATATATTAATATAATGAAAAACTAAGAAATAATACATGGATATTTTTCTTTTGGTGGTGAATTAAACCCAAGGTCCATGAACCTATTCTACCGTTGATCCATAGAACCAGCACTCTAATATATCTATAAGTCAGGAAAGTTAAAGCTCAGATTTCCCAACCAACTTCCTTCCTACATGACTTTACTACTTTAAACCTGAGTTTTTTACCTATAGGACAAAGAAAAATAAGATGTGAACAGTATAATCCCATTTTTTAGATTCTTCAAATCACAAAGCAACCTACCATCCATTTTCCTAAGCTAGTACTAAGGAGCTACTTACTACTTTATTTTATCCTAAAAGGCAAAGGATAAAATATAAAAATTAAGGATATTTTATTGTATAGCAAGATGAAGAGGTTTACTTCAGGAATCATATTGCCTGGATAATGGCAAATGCACAGAATTGTAGGACTGAGTGGCTGTTTGCCAGCAAGGCTAATCATCCCATATTAGGTCAAGTACATCACTGAACCTCTTCCCAAACCTGCCCTAAGGATGACTCTTGACCTCTGCAGTGTTTCCCAGCTCCCTGAGAGGGCACCCTTCTTTAACAAACCCAGGCTAATATATCAACCAAATGACCAGAAGGGGCCACTGTTGTATCAGTCTGGGAGAAAGCAAGTATTATCTATTCTTTAATCAAATAGTTAAGTAACCAATACCTAGATTAACAATTATTGTCCCAGGTTTTTAAGAGCAACTCTTTACACACACTCTGGATTATAAATTAGGTGATCCTGGCTAAGTAACAGATGTTTTCCTCTAAGCAGATTTCAATTTAGTGTCTCTATTGAGATATACACTCTCAAATATCAATCACTGAACAATTTTTCCCTAAAAGGTTTCCATTACCTTTAGATTTTGCTTTTCTTCCTTTCTGAGTTAAACACCTTGCTGATTTTTCATTCAAAAGATTCTTGAAGCTAATCTCCTCTTTAAAATTTTTACATGCATTTATTTACTGTGTGTTGTATGTATACAAGCCATGGCATATGTATGAAGGTCAGAAGACAGTGTGTGAGAGTTCTCTCCATTCTACCACATCACGTTTGATAGCAAACTCTTTCACCAGCTGAGCCATCTCTCAGGCCCTAATCTCACCTTTGAGATTCCATTTGTTTTGTTTTGTTTTGTTTTCTCTGACTAAAGAATTTTGTCCTGGATTATATAACTTCCCCTGTTGCGCTCCCTTGAATTTCCTTGTGAAAACCTGTGGTTCGAGAGATGCCCCATTCGTCAGTTTTTAGATAATATACTAACTGACATGAAGAGATTCTATTGCTTTATTCCTTGACTTGCACTGGCATGAATATAACCAACTACTTGGTTATTTAACATAAATCAGAACAATGAGGTAACAAAACCAAGAGAAACTAGACTGGCAGACTTTATAGGAGCATTTGCTCATTCTATCTAAAACATAATAACTTTATCAAAGTCTATCATTTATCACTAGTGTCTATAAAAATATAGCACTAGGGCTGGAGAGAGAGCTCAGGGTTAAGACTCTGCCTCACAAGCAGAAGATCTTGAGTTCGGAACCTAAGTCCCACATAAAAAATGCCAGGTGGAAACAGCAGCGGCCTGCACTTCTAGTTCTGGTGGGCAGAAATCCCAGAGTGAAGTAAAAAGGAGGCAGAAGCAATCAAGGATGATTCCTGAAACTTCCCTTGGGCCTCCAAAGGGACACACAGTGCCCTCTGATACATACATACACAAACACACACAAAATTTTTAAAAAGTAGCACTATTCTGGGGTGAAGAGAATGTCAAAATGAAAAGATTAGTTTTCGATACAATTCTACCATTATTTCTTTTGTTGTAACCTCTTAGTTTCTACTATGGATATTAATATTTTTATTTCTTAATTTTATGTATATAATAAAGCAGATGATCTCAAATACAACCTACCTATAAAATTTTATCCTAAAATTAAAATTAGATTAATATTAATTATAAGCTTCAAAATTTGGTAACACTACATATATTTCTCACCTACCTTTCTCTTTCTCCCCACCTCTCATTCTTTTGTTAGTGCTAAAGACTGAACTCAGGGTCTCAAATATGCTAAGCACATGTTCTAACTCTGAGCTACATTCCATACCCACTACACATATTTCATATTTTATGTACCACTATGGTATGTGGATAAATTAACAAAATGTGTAATTTTAAAACAATGTGATCATATGTGCATAAAGTCTGAAATCTGAATGTGTATCACTATAGAGTAGATAAAATGTTCTTACCTCCAACAGGTTCTATTATCACATCTGAATGTGAACCCTGAACTGTCAGTTGGCATTCTGAAATTTGACCTCCCAGCATAATATGGTTACATACAGACTTTGGTTTTTTCATGCTCATTTTTACCCTGGCCCTGTCAGTCTGCATGTTACTCAAGTAAAAGGAGCACAAATCAAATCATGAATCAGAAAGGCTGTAAATATAAACCTTATTTAAATACCTTTTTTCATAACAAAAATATTCTTTGGAACAAGTCCTTTTTTGAGAAAATAAAATAATTTATATAACCAAGATAGAGGTAAAGTGTGGATCCTCTGACATCATGCTGTCCTGCAACACTTCTGTTCTTATTTTACTCCTTGGTTAACAGAAGCAAGCAAAACTAAATAATCACAAAAACATTCTCATCTATCAGAAACATATACATTTATATTCTTCAGTGTTGGCCTGGGTCTAAGTTCAGCCCTACATTTACAGAGTAGACAGATATGTATCGTAGTAATCAGAAATGAACGGGGATGGTAAAAAAAAAAGAAAGATGAATTGAGGAATTTATAGCAAAGAAAGAATAGCTATATATAAATTATTGTTCATAACAAATGTTCAAAGAAGGTTTCTTTCACTGTTTTTTTGGGGGGGTTGTTGTTGTTTATTTGTTTGCTTGTTTTCTAATAGGAACAGCTTAGGTTGATCTTAAGCTAACCATTTAACTAAGGATGATCTGAACTTCTAGTCCTCCTGCCTTTATCTCCCAAATGCTGAGATTATGCTATTATACTTGGCTTTCATGGATATTTCTATGCATGGTGATCCCTAAAACAGAATATCCAAAATATATAATAATTATTTTGGGCAAAACTACTAATGATATAAATTAAACAAGTAATTAAGGAATATGGATTTCCAAAAAATAATAAAGCAGTCTTTTATTAAAAAAACTCTATATAATATCAATAAAGATAAAATTAAGTATGAGTAACTCAAAACTTGAAATATTTTTTTGCCTAATATCAAGCAGCAACACCCCAGCTAACTGACACAATGAGAGAAGATCGTGGAGGAAATTCTAACAGCTAAGAAAAGTGGGACAGCTTGACAAATTACTTGGATTTTTAAAAAATACACAAGATCATGGGACTGAAGTTATAGAGTAGACAAAGCACTTGCCTATTATAAACAGGACCCCGGATTTGATCCTCAGTACCAACAAACAAGCAAACCAGATCATAACCCTAATCAAACTAATATCTATCTAAGTTCTTTTCTGCCATGCTAGCCCTTGAGTAGCCTAGGTTGGCACTTTGCCACCAAGCTTACTTTTTCTGCTCAGTGATAACTATCACCACGGCTCAGGAAACAAGTATACAATAAGGAAAAAAATCTAAGATTTTAAGAGTGAAGTTACACTCCCATACAGAATGTCATGGCATACTGGAATGCTTTTAAAAATGCTGTAATAAAATGACAAAATAACTATTTACTCACAGGGAGTTCCTCTGCAGGCTTCTTCCATAGTTACCCTGACATAGGGCTTACTAAAGTCAACTTCAATTTCATCAGAAAAAGGAGCTGGCTGTCGTAAGCCCTGAAAAAGAAGAAAATGAAAGGGGAAAAGTATAAAATTAAATGGTACACATTGAAGTACTCAAGAAAATTCACAGTTAAAGATCAGTTATTGATGGTAATGACTAAATTTCTCCTAAAACTCTACACCAATCAAATAAAAAAATTTCAAAGTGATGAGTCAAAATTGTGACTTTTATAAATCTCTTATTGGTGATTTCATGGCAAAACTGAGTAAGCTGATTAGAAACATAAGCGCAGTCCCAACTATGAGGGTCCAGAATGATGGCACCTCCCCAACCAACACTATGTTGTCGACATGTGACAAAACTGCCCAGGTTACTAAGTGCATCTTCATATTATTGAAACAATGGCACTGGAAACCAAACAGCTTCTGGATGTTTTGCAAAGTATAAGCATCATTGCACAATGCTTCATGCTGTAAAGTAAGCAATATGGCAGCAGGAATCTCAACTTAAAGACGAGAGAAACCAAAGTCAGAGAAATTCCATGAATTGTAGTTATTCAGAGATGAATCTGAAACAAGAACATAGGTGTGTTTGTTTCTTTGTCCTTGGCTTCACTTGAGAGTTTTTGTTAAATTTATTCCTTTATCTAATGCCATTATGAGTGGAATTATTTGTTTTTTCTATCACTTCTTGCTGGTATATAGAAATGTAATCCATTTGTGTTTGTATAATTAAAATTGACTTGTACATAGTTTTTAATTTTTAAAAAATTTTTGTATGTGTGACTGTGTGTATCTGTGTGTATCAGGAAATTGTGGAAGCCCAAGAATGACTTGGAATCATGCTGGATTGTATTACAGCCTCTTTGCTTTTGCTCTGGAGTTTCCCAAGCTTTTCCTTCCAGGATCAAAAATACAAGCCTCGCCACCACCTGGCATTTTTATGTGGGACCCGGGATCTGAACTCAGGACCTTCTGCTTGCAAGGCAGAGAGGCTCAATCCCTGAGTCATCTCTCTCCAGCCTAACTTCTATAGATTTGTAATGTCATTGTTTTTGAGGCAGGTCTCTTGAACTCCTGATTCTTTTGTCTCTACCTGGTATTACATTCTTAACTTCAGCTACTACTTCAAGTAGTAGTTGTACTGTTTTGTAGATTTCTTAGGATTGTCCATGTATGAGATGATGTCATTTGTGAATAGGCACAATTTTACTTACTCCTTTTTTTAATGTGAACGCATGAAACTAACAGATTTATAAAGCCCCTTCCCCAAGGTATGGGAACCATAAGCAACTACTGAGAGAGGAGAGCTGTCTGAGGAGACTCTGACCTGTCAAACTGCCTGTGCATTGTGCAGAGTGCTCCAGTGAGATCACCTGATGCAGTTTACTACTGTTAGTAACAGTTAACAGTTTACTACTGTTAGTAGTATCTACAACACTAGTGAGTAGAAATGCAAAAGATAAATAAATGTCTTCACTTTCTTCGAAGCTTGGTGTAGGGGAAAGCAAGTGAATAAGATTAAATAAGGTGCTCACTGTAGATTTTTGTAGATGTCCTTTATTAGACTTCTTTGAGCAGTGTCAAGAGTTTTTATAGTGAAAAGATTTTGTCAAATGCTTTTATTGTGTCTATTGAAACAATCATGTTTTAGGGTTTTTTCCCCACTTAATAATTGTGGTGTGCTGTAATGATTAAAAATTTAAATCAAGATTGCATTTCTGAGGAACTCATGTTAGTAATGTTGTATAAGCTTTTTATATGCTCTTGGATTTTCTTTTTTCCATGTCTGTGTGTGTGTGTGTGTGTGTGTGTGTGTGTGTGCGCGCACGCACGCGCGCGCCTGTGGAGGCCCAAAGATGTTTTCAGGAATCTCCCTGGATTGCTTCTACCTCCTATTTGTTTTGCTCTACAACTTCCCAGGTTCTGCCTTTTCAGGCTGGAAATACAAGCCAACTCCATTTCTACCTGGTGTTTTTAGGTGGGATCTGGGATCCAAATTTAGGACCTTCTGTTTGTGAGGCAGAGGCTTAACCCAAGGCAGAGGCTTAACCCAAGCCATCTCTCTGGCTTTGCTTCTGGATTTGTATCTTAAGTTTATAAGGGATTTTTAATTGTAGTTTTCTTATGACATTTATCTAGTTTTGATATAGACAGGTTGAAAAAGGTTTTGTTCTTCATTTTCTGCATTTATGTAAGATTTGGGGTGTGTGTGTGTGTGTGTGAGAGACAGAGAGAGAGAGAGAGACAGAGACAGAGAGACAGAGAAAGACAGAGAGATGCTATGGGTTGAACCCAGGACCCTTGCATTTTAGCCACACACTATCTCCCTGAACCACATCCCCAGTTCTGGATTAATATTATTTCTTCCTTAAATATTTAGTGGAATTTGTCAAACATAGGATTAGACTTGATATGGGCTTAGACTTGTTCTTTCAGGGAGATTTTTGGTTTGGGCATGAAAATGCTTGATCTTTGAGTCCTACCTTTGGTTGAATGTGATATTTTTAGCAGCTAATTTTACTTGCTACATCTATTAAGATTTTCTATTTCATCTTGGGTCAGTTTTCATAATTTGTCTCTTGAAATCTATCCTTTTTATCTACTAATACATCATCAAATATGTTAGTAAGAAATGGCTCATTAACATTCCATTTTAACTTTTTAATTTGTATAGGGTTGTGGGGATGGAACTTAAAATGCTGAAACAGATCACGTGATCAGGCTGAATCCAGAGACTGAAAAGACATTATTTTATTTTCAGATAAGAATAGAATTTTGCAACTGTATTTTGAACATTAAAACTTTTAGGATGATATGTTTTGCTTTCGTGGCATTAACTATATAATCTAGGCTAGTGTCAAACTCACAATCCTCTTGCTCAGCCTTTCCCAGTTCAGGAGAGTCAGACCCTAGCTCAAAAAAAAAAAAAAAAAAAAAAAAGGTGAAATACTGGTTTATTTGTCTTAGAGTAGAAATATTTTCTCTTTGGGTTGGGGACTCCAGAACTAACCATTAAAAGTTGTAGTTTGATAATTGCCTGTGGTAGATATGTTATTCTTATGTATTATTTACTCTGAATTGAAACATTCCCTCCAGGAGGGAGCATCAAGCCTCAGAGAATTCTTGAAACTAACAAAATTCACAAGGTCCCGCCCCAAGGTTATGGGAATAGTGAACAACTGCTGATGAAGAAGACTTTCCCACCAGCACAGCTCCCTGGAGGAGTCTCACCCACCCGTTCAGCTGCTTGCACATCATTCAGAGAGCTCAAGAGATGCAGCTCTTGAAAGCCCAGGTTGGGATGGGTTTTCCATGATAACAGCTACCTTTGAATTACCCATACTCCTGTGAGTAACCCCAATAAAAAAACTGGCTTACATTGGACTTCAGGAGAATCATTACTTTAGCTGTCATTGGTGCCTATCAAGGATGATTTATGCTTGTATCACTCTCCCTAAAGGGGGAAAAAAATCTCACAACAGTAATGAAAACACTAACACATAAAAATTTTATCACAGGTTTATGTGTTCGTATCTGTGTGCACATGCACACGTTCATGTATATGTAGACACACATGTGCCAAGACATACAAGTAGAGGTAAAGAATAACCTCCAGTGTCAGCCACCTTTCCACTTTAAGATAGGGTCTCTTCGCCACTATTAAAACAGTCTAGGAGCCGCTGTATCATCCTGTCTCTGCCTCCAATTTCCCATGTCTTGGTGAGAATGGAATTACAGGTGTTTGTACTACTGTGTCTTACTTACATATATTCTGGGAAATCCAACTTCAGATTGTCAGGCTTACACAGCAAGTGCTTTTATCAACTGAACCATCTCCCCAGCCCATGTCATGGGGATTTTGAAACATTCATAATAATAACATGTATCAATAATTTTGAGTCATCTCTAAGTGTTCCCTGACATTTTTTAAGGTACCTTTAAGAAGGTACCAAGTTGAGACAGTATAGGAAATTTGAAAGGAGTCTTTTCTTCAAACTTGACAGTAGTCTGTGAAGTATAATAATAATGTCCCAGAGACAGAGGCATAGAAAGTAAGTTAATAATGCAAAAACATTCTCATTTAAGATATACTGATAGATTAAGATATTTTGAAGTAAGACAGAACACTAGATACCAGGTGACAATACCATCATCACTGCCAGGATACCAAATTCTCTTTTATTACTATGAATTTGATCATTAGCTTAATATATACACAGCCTCCAAATTTTCCTAACTTAAAAAAAAATCCAATGTGAAGCTACTACAATTGAGTTGTAATCCATAATGTAGCAAGAAAGCATAAGATTTCCCAAAACTGTGAAAATAATCATTATTATTTCACAGTATTTGCTCTTCCCAATTGTTTAAAAAGACTTCTGGCACTGCTGTAATTGGTGTACAGCAGATCTATCTTCCTGCCAGACAGTTTTCAATGAACTCTCTTCTGCACTTACAACTGCACAACGTTGCACTTTTGAAGGAAGTCCATCTTCATCTGCTGCTCCATTAGGTCCAAGTGCCTCTTTCCTTCTCTTCCTTGAATTGATTTTAGCCGAACACTGTGCATCCATCTTCTTCTAATTGGTCAAAGAAAGTAGAAAAATGTCTGTACCAGTATTTTATATATTAATATATTCAGCAAAACATCAACTCTAGAGCACACATTTCACCAAGATGAGCTAACAACAATAACAACAAAGATTCACACTGCAGACTCACAGCAGATACACAGAAATGCACTCTTGGAACAATGAATACAATTAACATTGAAACCTTGAAATATTTCCTAACAATGCAGTCTACATACTCACTGTTAATTTCATATGCTGACTGTATACAAAATTAAATTAACTTGACTGAGAAAGAAAACTATTCAAATTGAATATGATTGTGACCGCAATTGTCAAAAGTTCAGGTTTTTTTTAAATTTTGGAATATTCATAGACTTTTCCAGTTGTGCATTCTTAAAGTGAACATCTCAAATACAAGAATGCTGTGAAAACTGATTTTTTTTTTTTAAGCAGACTGAGGATGCTCAACCTGCATAGGCTTTACCACTATTCTTTTTGTTCGTTCATTTTGTTTTTATGATATAAAGTTTCACTATGAAACCCTGGGTGGTCTAGAACTTGTGGTGGCCCCTCCTGCCTCTCCCTGCTTGGTGCTGGGATAATGGCATGAGTTACCATTCCCAGATCATATGGACTCTTTTTGCCATCTGTGGAATCCCTGGAGATGTAGGAGGGAGCCAGGCAATGTGAAAAGTTCTCTGACATTGGTACAATCCTCTTTGCCTCCATCTCCTAAATGCTGGGATTCCAGGCATGAACAACCATACCTGTACTAATGCTTGGACTTAACTCTAAATAGTCTAGAGATTTCAGAAATTACTTAATCTATCAGGATTACCCCTATGAAAACTGAAGACTAGAAAAATGTTTCTTTCACATGACTCATTTTTCCAATTTTTTTCCTTCTCATTTGTGGTCACCATCTCATACTAATTCAGAATCTTCTTCACCAAAAGATAATTCACTTTTACTAATTTAGCAGAGATTCTAGAAACCAGCTGTAAAAGTCAGAATATTTGATGTTTCCTGTTTAGATAATAGCTTGTGCTACTTTTCAGCAGGGATATTTGCATTTTTCTTGGGTTATACAATTTGCACAAATGAATAAATTTCTTGATAACGAACTATTAGGCATTGTCCAGAAATTGGGAATGGCAAAGACCCTATAATCAACTGTCCTAATGGCACAGTGAAAAACTCTCAGAGCAGAAGTGTTAACAAAGGGCAGACAGAATGAAGACATTCCACTTCTGCCTCACCGCCTCCCTTGAGTCCTCACAAATGAGATATTCATCAAACAACCACACCTGCCTCACTTTCCCCCACGTAAAGTCCAAGTGACAATGTGGCAAGATTCGATTCACAAGAAACCTGATTACCTTAAGAGACAGAAAGGTGACACCCCATGAGTCATGGCTGTGTTAGGCTGACATGAAGAAATCAGTCTAGAGTGAAAGATGAACACCACCTAGAAACTACTTTTCATTACAAATGCAAAGTGCTGTGCAGGAAGACAACAATACTTTTAACACTAAGCCCTTCTACTGGAAACCACCAGAACTTTACTCTTATTAACAATGATTTCAAAATATATAGCCAAGTTCTCTTGCTTATTCAAGAGGCCTCTTAAGACTAATTAGTTCAATTTCTAATTTGTATATCACAGGAATTTGCTCAAGTCTTCTGAAAAAGTGCAGCTGGCATCAGGTAAAAACCCAACAATACACAGTCAACTGTAAATAAGGCACTATGACATGATTTTCAATGTACAAACTGAACCAGAGAACAGTATGCTTTATGAAGTAAACCACACATAGTAAGACAATTATGCATGATCTCACTTAGATGTGAAATCTTAAAAAGAAACTATAATTAATAATGTACTCTGTTCCGAAATTGCCAAAAGAACAGATTTTAAATGCTTTTACCCAAAAAAGTTAAGTAGGTGATGATGTGTCAATTAACTTGGCTTAACCATTCCACAGTACAGATATATAAAAAACATCACAGTATGTTAGGCAGAGTAGTACAGACTTGTAATTTCACCACTTGGGTAGCAGAGGCAGGCGGATCATGACGTCAAGGCTAGCCTGTAAGTTCTGTGCCAGTCTGAGCTACATAGCAACACGACTCTGTTTCATAAAACCAAAGGCTGGAACACTTGCCTGGAACGCAAAGGCCCTTGGTTTGAATCCAAGTACCACAATTAAAAATGTGTGTGTGTGTGTGTGTGTGTGTGTGTGTGTATGTAAAAAAAAAAAAAGTCAGGTGGAAAACAATGAAGGCCTGCACTTCTGGCCCTGACAGGCGGACCCTGAGAAATCCCAGAGGAAAGCAAGAAGGAGGTAGAAGTAATCTAGGATGATTCCCGAAGTCACCCTTGGCCCTCCACAGGGACATACAATGCCCTCTGATACACACACAGGCACATACACACACACACACACACTAAATAAATAATAAATAAAATATAAAAAAATATCAAGTGCACCCCATAACTATATATAATTATTTGACAATTAAAATAAAATGAAGTAAAAAACCAAAATATTTAATATAAAAATGTTCTTTAGGATTCCAAACCCATTGGGTAATGGGTTTGTTAGGGAAAAAGTTATACACACAATACAAAGTATCTCCCCATATGTTATTAATTACAAAAGGAAAATTATTACCTTGATAGTAGAGGGCGGAATCTTAGCAAAAATCACCAATAATCCCTCCTGTTGTGAAGTACTAAAAACATATTACCTGCAAAAAGTGTGTCATAAGGAAACAAGCAAACAAACTCCAATTGAAAGATACCCTGCCTATAGTCTTCCAAAAAAGGTCAATCAATGCTACAAGTTAAATACTAAAGACATGGGGCTGGAGAGATGGCTCAAGGGTTAAGGTTGTGCCTTGAAAGCAGAAGATCCTGAGTTCTGATCCCAGATCTCACCTAAAAAGCCTGGTGACGGCACTGGAAAGTAACATCTGGGAAACTGTGGAGCAAAGTAAAGAGGAGATAGCACAATCCAAGGTGATTCCTGAAGTCACCCTTGTGCCTCTACAGGCACATACAGTACCCTGTGACACACACACACACACACACACACACACACACACACACACACACACACACACGACATGACAACTAATGCAATGCATGACTTTAGACTAGGGTAGAAATTGCTACAAAGACAGATATGAGAATAATCAGCAAAATTGGAATGTGACTTTAAATATTACAATGTTAACTTTCCTATACTATACAATTACACGGTTATGTCAAAATGCTTTCCTTGTTTTCAGGAGCATATATTGAAGCACCTTGGAACAATGGGTCATGATTGCCACAGTTTACCCTAGGTGAAACAAGAAGATGGGGTGGGGAGATTACTTAGTTGGTAAAATGCTTGTCACTGAAGCATAAAGACCTAAGTTCAATCCTAAGCACCCATACAAAAACCGAGCATATCTTTGACCTCCATACATATGTGCAAGTGCACTCCCCTACACAAACATATGCACACACAACATAACAATAAGGAAAGCCTTCTTTAAAAAAAGGGAGGAAGGGAAGAAAAAAAATGTTTTTTTGCAATGACAAAATATTTATGGGCTGGTGAGATAATTCATCAGATAAAAGCGCTTGTGCCAAACCCAATGAGCTGAGTTTGTTCCCCAGAGCCCACCTGATGGAAGAAGAGAACCAACATTCTCTGACTACCACATGTATCATAGCACACACAACCAAATATATACACCAAATAAATAAATCTAAGTGAAGTATTCAGTAATATATTTTAATCTTCAAGAATTCATGCCACTTTGTAATTTTCTCCCTCTAGACTCCAACTTTATTCATCCTCTGATGAGAACCTAATGTTATCTATCATAGTGTGTTTCACAGAGATGGACTAAGGCTACTTTTTCAATGTAACTTTCTCTTGAATCAGGATCCTGTGAAATGTACTTTAATCCCCTTCAAAGGCCCCTCAACAATCTGCCACTAGGCTCCACCTCTTAAAGTTCCCATCATCTCTAATATTTCTATATTGAAGAATAAATCTCCAACACATAAACTCTTGAAAATACTCCAGTTATATCTAAACTACAGCATTCCACCTGTTGTCCCCAGGTTCATGTCTACCTCTGCTCTGGAGTAACTCGGTCCTAGTGAATGAGGACCAGTCCCAATTCATAACGAGACCCAAGAAAGAGAGGCACACAGACCTATGTTATAGAGAGTGATTGAGTGGTTGAATGACTGATTGATTGATTGCTGCTATTGTTTGAGACAGGATCTCACTTAGTAACCCAGACTCTTCTGGAAACCATGATGAAGCCTAAACTGACTTTCCACCCATGGAAATCTACCTTCCTCAGTTTCCTGAGTGCTGGAATTACAGATGTGAGCCACCTCACCTGGTCAGAATGCAATTTATTGGGAGACTTACTTCTGCAATTTGGGTCAGAAAAGGGGGTATATTTACGGTTAGGACAAAAATTACTTTGTTCTGGCTGGAATGCACCTGGTTTATCTTAGCCTTTCTGGAGCCAGAGTTCAATGACAAAGCTCATATGTAATATGCAAAAAAATTGGTATGGTTGATTGGAAGCAATAATGATGGACACAACTCAAGACAGATGTAGTTATGGCAATGAATATCCTTGTAATCTCACAATGCAGAATGTTTTCATTCTACCTGAGTCCTAAAGTCATAACTAGTTCTAATATCGCTCAATAATCCAAGGTCTCATCTAAAACTCAAGGCAACCCTTCTATTTGTAAGCCCCTATAATTTTTTTAAAGTTACATATGTTCAAGATAAACTCATGAGACTGGGAAAAAACATATATTCCTATTCCAAAAGGGAGACAGAGGCAAGTAAAAAAAGGAGTAACCAGTGAAAACAAAACTGAAAGCCAGCAAGGATACTAAATTATAAGTATCTTTTACACATTTTGGCAAGGAGAGGATTCTCATGTCTTTCAGCAGCCTTTCCCCCAACACTTCCCTGTTTATTGTTTGAGGCTGGCTCTACGGTGGTTTGAAGCTTTCTCTTGCAAGCATTATGTATTGCTGGTAGTTGTACCTTTTTGGGGTTCCAAATGTTACTCAATTCCTATGTCTACATCAGACATTTCCCATCTGGACTCTGAAGAAGTTCCTACCTTGTAAGAACCTTCTGTCTTGCTTCCCAGGCTCTCCTTTGAAATCTGAGTAGAAGCCACCTCTTAACTCCTGCACTCTGCATACCTGCAAGCTCAGCATAGACACAAAAGTACAATCTGAATCTAGACCAGCTTGATCAATGGCTGTAGTCACAGAGTGCTTTGCCAGCCTAGAGCAAGAAAACAAATTTCAAGGCAGCTGCCAAGGCACCTTCTAGAAATCATTTATCCTGCAAGGTCTCTGGGCCTGAGATGGTAGGAGTACCCTGGAAGATTTCTGAGCTATACTAGAAGCTCTCTTCTAATCATTCCAATGCTAAGCAAGCACCACTCTCTGTAATGCCTCCATCCTTACATGGAGAATTTTCAAATTCTTTCCATTCTGTTTCCTTTACTCCCCTAGTCTCACTGTAAATTTGAGTATTATTAAAATGTCGAATAATGCTCATTCTGCAGCCTGTTTGCTTTATTATCTTAAAATTTCTTCCACCAAACTGGATCTGGTGGTGCAGACCAATAATCCCTATTTGGGAGACTAAGGTAGGACAACTGAAAGTTGAAGGCCAGTCTTGGCCACAGAATGATTTCAATGACTATGTGAGTAATATAGTAAGACCCTGTCTCAAAATCAGAAGCAAGAAAACAATATAATATAATTCAGTTATACAGGACTTGTCTAGCATGCATGCATGAAGATTTCAGTTCAATATAGACACAGAATACCATACAGACACAGAAAAACAAATAGATGACAAATAGATAACATAGATAATAGATAATCTTTTTCATCAAATAAATTACTCTATTATTTTTAATTTTAGCTTTCCATAGTCATGGATGTGGACCCAATACAGCCACATTCTTTGTCATAGTGTGATAATAGTGGCCTTTAGTCCAATTTCCAAAGAATCTCACTTTTGAGACTAGTTTCCCAGTCTCTTCATCTTCTGAGCCTACACCAGAACGGCCTATAGCATTCCCTTACAGCATTTTTTCCTAACCTAATCCTTCAAACGCTCCCAATCCTATTCCTTCATACCAACTTTCTGTATTGGTCCATTTTGTGTTACTTTAATGAAATACATGAGACCGGGTAGCAGGTTAACTTACAAAGAAAAGCTTTTTAGTTTACAGTTTGAAGGTTCGAGGGCCCACATCTGATGATGGTCTTCTCATGCTAAACAGAGTCCTGAGGTGAAACAGAGCTTCATGTATCAAACGAGAGAACACACATCGTGTGTGTGTGTGTGTGTGTGTGTGTGTGTGTGTGTGTGTGTGTGTTCTAAAATCTCTCCTTAGCCAGGCACAGTAGATAACACTTGCAATTCTAGTGCTTGGGAGGTAGAGACAGGAAGATCAAAAACTCCAGGCCAACCTAGGCTACATAAGACCTTGTCTCAAAAGAAAACAAATAAATAAGTGTATGCCTATAGTTGGTTTATTTTTCTCATAGAACTAGGGATTAAAATCACTACTTGTGTGCTAGGCAAGCACCCTAGCACTGAATCACTACCCCAAACATAAATAAATAAAATTTTCTTTTAAAGCCACTAGAACTCAATAATGAGGATTTTACCTTAATGATAGTTTTTAATCCTAACCTTCCCCAAGAGACTCCATCTCTAAACACCACAGACAAATTAAGTTTCCACCCTCTAATATTCCACAATGGGGATTAAATTTCAGCAGACAGACAGGTAGGGAAGGTTACATTCAAATCATATCCAAACCACAGTGATTGCTATAATAAAATGCAGGCTTTTAATTGAGGTATGGTGGCATACATCCGCAATCTCAGCACTTCAGAGGTGGAGGAGTTCAAGATCATCCTTAGTTATAATATGAAGCCAATCTGTACTATATGATACCCTGTTCGAAGAGAAAATTGCAAAAAAGTATACCTTTTATATAAAAGTATCATAAAACATGAAGTCTTCTACATGTCCTCCATCCCTACTACTACCCCATTTAAAAATCACTGTTCCCCCGCAAGAACTCTTCTTGATGTTATTATGAGGAAATAGCACTACTGCTTATGTAACACCTGCACATCAAAATACTTCAAAATTAATTCTCAATGTTTGCAACACTTTGATATGAGTATATGATTTCTTTTGCTACTTCACAGTTGAGGAAACCAAGGTACAGAAAATTAAGTTACACAGCTAGCCAAATGGTCATGGTAGGATTCAAATTCAAGTCAGTGGGCATCAGAAAACACCAGTACATAATTTCAATGCAATTCTCAACTAATTACCTTTAAAGATATGAATGTATCATGTTGGATAGGGAAGTCTAATTCTGTGTTGTCCAGGCAACAAAAAATGGATTACTGAGTGAAAAATTCGGAGATACAGATTTTTAATTAAATATAATATATAACCTCTTTTTAGGAAAGATATAGCTATCTGCAAAGGGACTAAATATTTTAGAAAGCCACTGTATTTTGGCAACCAAGACATTCCAGCAGAGATTTTCACCAGAGAAAACATTGCACTATAGAAAAAGCTCACGATGCGGCAACCTGTGTAGAAACACTTTCTGATCTACTTCAGAGACAAGACTGCAATAAGCTAACATTTGTGACAATATACAGAGATGTCAGTTTATACCTAAACTCCATGAGATTTGGGAGATTTCACTTCTTCTGTCCCACAATACTATATTTGCATTGCTTCCTTAGAAAACATTCCCTACAGGGCAGGTAAGACAACTTAGTGAATATACTAACCTTACAACCTGAGTATGATCACCAGAACCCACATGACAGAAGAACCGACTTCCAAAAGTTGTCCTCTGACTTCCATACATGTGCTATGGCAAATGCATTCTCTCTCTCTCTCTCTCTCTCTCTCTCTCTCTCTCTCTCTCTCTCTCTCTTTCTCTCTCTCTCTAATTAAGTATCTTCAAAAAGAAAATACTCCATACAATCATCCACTTAGAAAGCAATCTGTTAAATGAACCTGCTGGCAAAAGTCGGCATCAGGACTGGATCTGAGAAGTCTTGGCGGGGGCATGGCAGTAAGGAATATTAGGACTGGGCTGCACCTGAAACACCACAGAAAACATTCTCTTCTCTCAACAATATTGTTCTAGATAAATATATTTTTGGCAATAGGAAAGAGAATAATACTGTGTTTCAAGGTTGAAAGGCAGTTGTAATTATCACTGGCATTTCTAAAATCTATCAAAATATATTATTTCAACAGTGTTTAACTTGAAAGTATTGGTGACCTCAGATTTTAGAAAATTAAGAGATTTGGCTGAAGAAGTTTTGCTTTGCAAAACTGAATAATAACTGGGGCTGGAGAGGAGGCTCAGGGGTGAAGCTTCTGCCTTGCAGGTAGAAGGTCCTGAGTTCGGATTCTAGACCCCACGTATAGACACTGGGCGGAAGCGGGGACAGCCTGCATTTCTGGTCCTGGTAGGGCGGAGCCTGTGAATTCTGGGGCAGAGTAAACAAGGAGGTGGAGGTAGTCCATGGCGGGTCCGAATTTGCCCGTGGTTCTATACACACACACACACACACACACACACACACACACATGCACACACGCACAATTGAGTAAATAAAAAAATTTTTAAAAACTGAGCAATAACTAAAAAATATACATATAAATTATTTGCAGAGGTAATGACTTTACTGTTTCATAAGAGGGAATGGGGAGACAGCTCGATTAGTAGGTAAAATGTCTGCTGCAAAAGCATGAGTAAACCGAGTTTAGATCCTGAGTCCACACCCATGCATATCTATAACACCAGATGTCTGTAACCCTAGGGCTATGGGAATGGGGAGGAAGGAAGAGAGGCAGACGGATCCCTGGAGCTTATTGGTCAGTTAGCATAGCAGAATCGAAGAGTTCTAGGCTTAGTGAGAAACCCCAATTCAAAAAAAAAAAAAAAAAAAGGTGGAGCATAATCAAGGAAAACCGTTGATGTCAACTTCTGGCCACCATGCACACGTACCCATGGGAGCAATTACAAAAACACCTGAATACACCCACATGAATATGAACATGAACATGAACCATGTACATATATCACACATATAATAAATAAAAGAAAAACCTCACTATGATAAATGAGCAAACATTGTATCAGTGCAATAATTATAAAAAGTTGGGGCTGGAGAGGTGGCTCAGGGGTTAAGCCTCCGCCTTGCAGGCGGAAGGTCCTGAGTTCGGATCCCAGATCCCACGTATAGACGCCAGGCCGAAGCGGGGGCGGCCTGCGCTTCTGGTCCTGGTAGGGCGGAGCCTGTGAATCCCGGGGCAGAAGGAGGTGGAGGCGTCCATGGTGGTCCGCGAGTTCGTCCGTGGTTACACACACACACACACACACACACACACACACACACACACACACACAGACGCGCGCGCACATACACACGCACAGGCACACAGTTGGGTGAATAATAATAATAATAAAAAAAATTAAAAAAAATAATTATAAAAAGTTATTCTTAGCAGTATGTAGTAGCTTATGCCTGCAGTTCCAAGAGGTTGAAGAAGGAAAAGAGTCAGTCTGGAAATATACTGAGTTCCAGACCAGCCTGAGCTGGGTAAAATCCTGTTTCATACCTATTCAAGTTGTTCTTCTTGGGGCTGGAACTCAGTGGTGGAACACTGCCCAGCCTGTGGAAGGACCTGGGTTTGATAACTAGTATTTTAATAAGTTATTTTACTCTTTTCAATTAGATTAAAAACTGCCTTTTGAAGTGGGAGGCTTCAACTCATTAAGACCAGTTTGTCCCATGGGGAAAACATTAAGTATGTAATGTGTCCTTCATCATTGCCTTAAGCAACTTGAGTGCTGGGATTACAGGCATCACTATCACGTCCACCTCATAATCTTCTTAAACTGGCTCCCCATAAGTAAAACCAATGATCCCTAATCAGCCTAACAGAGAAGCAAAGTATAGTAACCCCTCTGGATATTACCTGTTAAAATACCAACTATCTTCAAATGATAAGGATTATCCAACTTTAAATTGAAATTTTATCTTTAGACCCAACCCTTTTTATGTTAATAATCCAGCAGGTAAAAATACTTCTAAAATCTATTACAGATTGCTTTCATTAACAAAATCACCTTTTCTTGATAATTCTGCAACTCAGGGCTGAATGACGCAGACTGAGTTTTAAAACTGTTACCCTTTATCACCTCTGTGATTCTTTTCCAGCTCTCTACCACTACTTTTCAGTAACTGCCACTCAACCTGCCTCCCTATAGCAGTCCCTCATCTAGTTTCTAATTTTTATATTATTTATGTATTTAGAAACTAGTGCAAAATTCTTACAACTATGTCAGCACCACTGTATTGGGAGATCCTCTGAAGAAGGATCATGATTGTACTACCCAGTTCCAAGAGTTCCTACAGGCAACAATGCCTAAATATGCTTTGACAGACTGAGGATGTAGCTCAATTGACGGCGTGCTTAGCAGTATGAAACCCTGAATCTGATCCTCAGCCACCTAAACTGAGCATGGTGGTGTACCTCTATAATCTTGCACTCAGAGGTAAAGGCAGGAGGATCAGAAATTCAAGATCATTCTCAGCTATTTATTGTGTTCAAGGCCAGCATGGATACATAAGATTACTCATTTATCAAAAACAGTATATTTACTGAATAAATAATATACATATTAAGTACAATTACTATAGAATAATACTTTAAAGAAGGAATCCATTAAAAATTTGGAGATAAAATGTTTTAACATTAATTTTGACCTAACCTGAGTGCAGAACACCTCATCTAAGTAAGGTACTTATTCCTGGATTCACATCAATGACGTTCAAGGTTATACAGCTTATACGTTCCATATCTGTCTTTTACTTACTCAAAGAACTATATATTTATTCCTTTTAAAGTTTATTTTTTAGTTACAATTCTGAAAAAGTTCATTTTGCTCTGTTTGTTCTAGCATATTGATAACTGAATCGTGAATGTCAACTATTATATTAGCTACTTACCACAATTTTGCTTAATCTATAAATTAAAAAAAGCATTTCTGGAGGGAGGATTTTGAAGCAGACTCTTTCTTTAGCCCAGAGTAGTCTACAAACCACCATGCTTCCCAAACTGGCCTCGAACTCACAGCAATCCTCCTGCCTCAGCTGCCCAAATGCTGAGATTATAAAAGTAAGCTGCCACACCTAGCAAAAAACTGAGTACACAAGAGTCCCTGGATTCAATTTCAGTGAAGGAAGAAGGTGGAAGGAGAGAGGGAAGAAATAAGGAAAAGGTAAAAAAGGAAGGAGGAAGGAAGAGAAGTGTAGAGTGGAGGAAGGGAGGAGGGAGGAAAGGAGGGAAAGGAAGGAAAAGAAAAAGAAGGAAGGAAAAGGAAAAAGGAAGGAAGGAAGGAAGGAAGGAAGGAAGGAAGGAAGGAAGGAAGGAAGGAAGGAAGGAAGGAAGGAAGGAAGGAAGGAAGGAAGGAAAGAAGGAAGAAAGGAAGGAAGGAAGGAAGGAAATTAATCTATAAATCTCTTGGTTAGACCAGATATTTGTCATGTCTTCCCAAATAATCAATCTTCCTAAAATATCTCCTTCTCATTGTGTTTCATTTGTTCTGTGTTGTTTGAACCTCAGTCACAGCAGTTGATCACATGTGCCAAATCTAAACCAAATAGCAATCATTTATTCTCTCTTAGACATGGCTGGGGGGTGGGAGTGGTATTTGACTTAAAATAGAACACTTAGAGAAAATTTCAGGACTTTCCTGACAAGAACACTTAGCAAAATTATCACTTCTTTCTTTGGGTATACAAACTTGAAACCATGTTTTTAGGAACCACTCTGTAACCATCGTTAGAGGCTATCTTGTTTTTTATTTTGTTTGGTTTGGTTTCATTTGTATTTTTGAGACAGAGTCTCAGTCTAGGTCAGGCTGACCTAGTGGTCACTCTGTAGTCTGAGAGGGCCTCAGACTCACTGCAACTTTCCTACCTTAGTCCCCAGATGCTGGGATTGCAGACATGAGCCACCATGCCTGGCTTAGTGCCATCTTGTAAACAGAAGGAGCTTTTAGGAAACAGCACAGAGAAAGCAGAACTGATGATGTTGAGAAACCATATTCGGAATTGTTTAATTATGCCAATCAATGTATTTTCCTCTTGCTTAAGCCAACTAAGAATAGTTGTTACCACTTGGAACTATAAAACTATAACATACAACTTAGCTACTGAGCAAGCAGAGAGAAAATTAGGTGGAAGGATGAGAATGTATTGGAGAGAGCAACAACATCCTAATATCACTATTGGCTCTTTAATTCGTTAGCCTGAAAAGTAACCATACTTCATACCACACCATCTTTATACACTTGTAACTGCCCAGTAGCCATTGGAACTTCCAATAATAAGGAATAACACTTCACAGATTCTGTTTATGATAACTGAACTTTTGTAATCAACTAATGTCACTTGACAACAGGTGCAATGGAAAGAATATCTACATTCAAGAAGGAAAAAAGTTACACATACAGACAGGCTGCCTTAATAACATCTGTTTGTATAGAAGGAGATGGGGCTGGGAAATGGTGACACTTCCACAGAGATAACAGATTAAAACAAGCCATCAGATTATCAGATGCTTTACCAATGGATCCTAACTTCCAACCACGGTACACATATTAATCGTTTTATTTTTATTGTGTGTTTATGATGTGTATGTCTAGTCACGTGTGTGGTACGGCATGCATGTAGAGGCTAGAGGCCAGTTTTGTGAAGTTAGTTCTCTCCTTCCACCTTTATGTTTTGAATTTAGGTCCTCAGATTGGGCACAAGTGCCTTTGCCCACTGAACCATCTTGCCAGCACATTTCCCACATTAATTAAGCAGGGATGATTAAGAAAGAAGTTGGATACCGAACACAGAACCTCCCTCATTAGTTTTATGAAGGCAAGCAAAAGTTTCCTGTTTCCTTAATGCTTATCCTCCAGAAAAGTTTGTCAAGGGAGCTGAAATTAAAAAAAAAAAAAAAAAGTTAAAGGGAGGCTGGATAGATGGCTTAGGGGTTGAGACTCTGTCTCATAAGCAAAAGTTCCTGAGTTTGGATCCCAGGTCCCATGTAAAAATGCTAGGCAGAAATGGCAGCCTGCACTTCAGGCCCTGGTGGGCAGAGCCTGGGAAATCCCAGAGCGAAGCAAGGAGATAGAAGCAATCCAAGATGATTCCTGAAGTCACCTTTGATCCTCCACGGGGACATACAGTGCCTTCTGATACACACACACACTAAAAATAAAAATAAAGTTAAAGAGGCTAACAGTTAGCATGTAGCATTGGGAAGTCTTGCTTTCTAACACTCCCACTCATTCAGTTTCTCATAAAGCAGTTTATCTTAGTCACTAGAATTCTCATTTTGAGCCCAGATTCTAAATGTGGATATCATTGCCCACCACCTTCCCACCACCACCTAGCCTTCTAGTTGATTAGAATCTTCAAAGTGTTCTCAAGATACAGAATGTAGTATTTGTGCCTATTATTTTATTCAGATTCACCAAATCTGGCAGAACTTCTGCTGACTCACCTCCCAGTACACACTGCTGGCCTTTGTTCTTCAGTGTTTCAATAGATGCCTCCTTGGATTCATCAACTTTGCTAGAGAAGTGGAAAGTATGTGTGTGCAGAGGGGGTGGGGCAGCAGTGAGGAAATACCAAGGACAGGACTAGTAGTGTTTTTCGGTATGAACATTCTGAAGGAGAAAGGCTAGATTCTGGCATACACATTCTTGTGTTTGAAAGATAAAATGTTCCAATAAATACAGCTTCAGAGTCTCCCATCCAAACCCCTCTATTATACTTACTGCTAGTAATTCTAGAAAAGGCAAAAGAGAAAGTGGACTCTTTTTGTAAAGTATTTGGTAACCTAAATAGTACCAACTTGTACCAACTAACAATCACACATATCCACCAAAATTTCAAAAATCTAATTCAAATATGACTGATTTACCACAGAAAACTATCTGCAAAAGAAAAAAAGATGAATTTTCTCCTTTATATTCTGTTTATACTTACCCAGGTGAGTGAGCAAGGTTCTTTTACATATGGGATCTTTAACCGCTTCTAACATGGTGGTACCTAAGGACTAAGAGGCATGCTTTGTAATTCCAACAGGGCATCTAATACACTTGGCAGTCATATACCATGTCATCTATTATATATTCAGGCCTTTCAGAAGGTAACACCAGACAATATCAGTTCTTATAGAAAGTCCTTTAAAGTTTAAGAGAAGATATGATTAAATCAAAATGAGAAAGAGGAAATGAACTCAAGAACCAACACACCTCTTAAGACTGGATTTGGCCTGAAGCTGGCAGGACAAAGATGCCCACTATCTGCTTTTGTAACTGAAGTTTTAATGGACCACTGCAAAATAAAGATTATTCTTGGACATATCAACAGAGTAGGATATTTCAAGAGACTATCTTAAAAATCACAAAGGACACCAATATTGGTTCTTATATTTGAACTAATGTTGAAAATCAAAATTAAGGCCCTCAAGAATGTTAGGCAAGCATGTTACTACTGAGCTATCTAGTTCCAGATGGGCAACTTTATTTCACAGCATTCTAGCATAAGATTCAGGTCATGTGTGTTGGTTCATGCCTATAATCTCAACATTCTGAAGGCTGACACAAGACTACGGTGAGTTCCAGAAAAGCCTAAGCTATAGATAAAGGAAAACCAGAAGGAGTGGAGAGGAAGAAGAGGAGGAAAAAGAAGCAGAGGAAGAAGAAAAGGAGGAGGAAGAGCAAGAGGATGAGGAGAATCATCAAGACTTAAACACTATTTAGCTTATGTTCTCTTAAAGTGGATTATGAAACTTCTATTTCTAAGGCAGAGTGTATGCTAAAATTCAGGAAATCTATGAATTCAGACCAATATATTACATATTTTCACTAACCTCTAATTCACCATTTTTCTCCAGTTATGAACATGAACCACAACAGCAAAAATAGATGTTCTTTGCTACCCAGAGGAAATCATGGATATTTCTTTATCACATTATATTGGCTACAATTATCTTGAAATGCTATTTAAACACATGATCATTTAAAAATAAAAAAGCACATTCAGTATTACATACACTTAGAATATTTTGATAACTATGTTGCAATACAATTGACTTCATTTATAATTTTAGGTATTTTATTTTTGTATGTAAGAACATATTTCTAAGTCAGGTGTGGTTGTACATATCTGCAGAAAACTAGGAAAAAGGAGGACAGGAATTTGAGGTCACCCTCAACTACACGGTAAGTTTGAGGCCCGTCTGGCCTACCTGAAACTCTCTCTCAAAAACAAAAACAAAATTATTCTAAAAAAGAACTTCACAAAGTCTGATCATACTGCCAAAAAGGTCATAACACAAAAAAGACTAAGACTCTTACCCAGAAACCAAAATGTAAGCCAACATAATCACATCAAAGGCAAATTAAAAGGAAAAACTTAATTCCTCTTTTCTATTAAGAGTCTCAAATATAGAGCAAATATAGAGCATTACTTCAAGAAACCTTATTATATCAAAAGTGGTTTTCAAATGATTGTGAAGGTGATGTATCAGCCTTGTGGATCTATGGGGTCCAAACACAGAAAGCCTCAAACTACTAAAATTTATAACTTGTGATTACAAAAGAGCTAATAAAAGAAATGGAGGGGAAATAAAAAACTGCTATATATCTACCTACAAATTGGTTTAAAAAGCTTGAATACAGGACTGAAGAAATGGCTCAGGGGTTAAGACTGCCTCACAGGCAGAAGGTCCTGGGTTCAAATCCCAGGTTCCACCCTGCCCATATGGGCACAGCCTGGAAAATCCCAGAAGGAACCAAAAAGGAAATAGAAGCAAACCAGGATGATTCCTGAAATTACCCTTTTGGTCCTCCACAGAGACACACAGTGCTCTCTTTCTCTCTTTCTCTCTCTCTCTCTCTCTCTCTCTCTCTCTCTCTCTCTCTCTCTCTCTCACACACACACACACACACATACACACACACGGAGAAAAAAGCATGGAACAGAGAATTTTTAGGAACTTCAATTTTTAAAAGTGAAATAATCCTTCCCAAAATTGCAGTAATTCATTGTTAATAACATCAAAAACCAGAGTCTTCAGAATCCATTTTCTTTAGAATGAATCTGAGGCTCTAGACCATTATATAAGAAAAGATCCCCACAGAAAACAAAACACTACCTGTTTATGCATGAGAAATCATAAGCTAGTGAAGAAACAAAGCTCATTCTCTATCAAGTTATCATACTGGTTTTCTTTCAGGTTAGCCTCAATTTTTTTTTTTAATTTCCTTTTGTGTGCCTGTGTGTGTCCAAAGCCAGAAGTGCAAGTCACCACCATTTCTACCTGGCATTTTCAAGTGGGATCTGGGATTCAAACTCAGACCCTTCTGCTTTCAAGGCAGAGTTGTAACCCCTGAGCCATCTCTCCAGCTACCATGTCATGCCCTGTCTCCTTTCCACCTGCAGCTAATACCTCTATTACATACTTTGTCCTGCTTTCTTCTAGTTCCCTGATTCCCTTGGGGTGAGGGAGTGTTAATCTTGCTGAGAGTCTTACTATGTAATTCATGGTCCTCTTGCCTCTGCTTCCTGAGTATTGGGATTAGTATTACAGGTATATATCACCAAGCCCAGCCTCCATTCTTTTTTTTCTAGAAACTAGATTTACTTAAAAATCTATAAGTATCAAGGCTGAATAGGAACTAAAGAGTCACATCTCCCTACCTCCATTTTACTATTGGCAGAGAATTTTCTATGTTTTCAGTTCCTTCTCAAGCCTTGTGCCTTCTCTCAAAGTTTCTCCTTCCTCAGTGTCTATTTCTAAATTTCTCCTACATCAAATTCCTATATATTGCCTCTAAAATGTCACCATCCCTATTTCAATTTAACTTTGGCTCTCCCAGCAAAGATCTTGAATTTCAGTCGTTAGTGGTAACTCGTCCTAAGTACATTCAGGCAGCCTTCTCCAGTTAAGACAATCTGTTATGAGTCTGTGCCCCAGTACAGATCTCTAAGTACATCTCTGTACTTTGCTACAGTTACCCAATCACAGCATTATTTTATCTTTGTGTGTGTGTGTATCAGAGAGTACTGTGTGTCCCTGTGGAGGATCAAGGGTGACTTGGGGAAATCTTCCTCAATTGCTTCTACCTCCCTTTTGCTTCAGTGTGGGATTTCCCAGGCTCTGCCCACCAGGGCCAGAAGTGTAGGCCGCAGACATTTCCACTTTGCGTGGGATCTGGGATCCCAAACTCAGGTCCTTCTGCTTTTGAGGCAGAGTCATGTCTTCAGCCCCCATAGAATTATTACAAAAAAAAAAAAAACTCAGAAAATAGTTTAGCCCATAGTTTCTCAAACTACTTTTTGTATTTTTGTTTTACATAAGGTCTCATTGTGTACACAAGCTCCCCCAAGGTGTCTGTGCAACTCAGGCTCCAAGATTCTCCTGCCTTAGCCTCCTGAGTGCGAGGATTACAATCGCGTGGTACCACACCCAGCTTCCAAACTTCAGCTAGATTTCACTTCATATGTTTTTAAACACACGCCACTCATTCGCATCATAGTTACCATTACCCATAACTGGAACACAATAGCTGAAACAGTACCCTCGCTATGTTCGACATGTCAAAAATTTCTGTCCTCGTCTTTTTTAGTTATTTATTTTGCTGTTAATTCGGGCCTCAGGAACTCGACCGACTTCCCCATCTGACAGCAGACTGGGATTTAGAGTTCGCGAGGCATTCACCCAAACCCAGCCTCCCATTCATTGGTGGCGACCCTGCCGCTCAGTGGCGGTGAAGTTTGCAGCCGCGAGCGTCGTGCGTGCAGCAGCGGTGCCCGCGGGCCCCGCGCGCCCAGCAGCGGTGCCCGCAGGCCCCGCGCGCCCCGCCGCGCGCTCCGCGCGGAAGACGCGCGCCGGTCACTCTCCGCCGCACTCGCGCCGACACCACCCCGCGCACGGCACCGCGCCCCGCCGCTCTCTTGCTATCTTACGTGCTTCATGACAGCCCCTCCAGGTCACTCGATCGGCGCGCCCCCGGGGCCAGCCGCTGCTCCATGCTCCCCGCAGTCGGTCTCCTCGGTCACTTTCCGCGGACGAGTCTCCTGGGGGTCATCGCCCCGCGGTCACAGTCCCCGCGGGGTCAACGCCGCATACTTACTTACTGGGTCAGGGTCCCGTCGCAGCCTCTGCCTCGCACTCTCCGAGGTCAGAGCCCTGCGCCTGCACGGCTCCCGAGCCGCAGCCCCCTCACAAGCAGCTACACTTGGGTCACAGTCCCCCCGCTGTCACGTTCTCGGGTCACCGCAGCCGCGCCACCCCTGCTTCACACTTCCTTCGCTGTCACCGACCCGCTCTTCGCTCGCAGGCTCCTCGCCGTCCCAGCCCAAGAGTTCCTCCTCCCCAACGGCGTCGCAAGCACACACAGACCCTGGGGTTCCTCACCAGCGGCTCAAGCGCCCCCCCGAGCTCCGGTCGGGTCGGACTTCTCCCCAGCGCCGCGTCACCAACCAGCGAAGTCGAGTAGGTTGCGGGGAGACGCCCGAGAAACATCTGACCGGCGGCTGGCCGGAAGTCCCGCCCACTGCCAGCCCGCTTGTCAATCCAACCGCGCCTCCGCCCAGAAAACCCGGACCTCTGACAGAGTGGTTCCGCTTCCACAGCGGGCCCTCGGGGTGAATTACAAAGCTGCAACGCCAGAGGCGGGCTAAGGGTCACTGTCCGCTCGGAACCACGGTGTAGTGAAAGCACTTGTTTCCAGTGGGAGACGTTCTGCCGGCGCTCAGTCCGGAGGCGTTGTCCTGCCCACTGCATCCCCAGCGCCCGCCCTGGACCCCTGCACCGGGTCGGTAGCATGCACACCAGGAACCTTGCACCTGGCCGCTGGCAGACCGTCCCGGTGCCTGTCACCAGGAAGAATCCAAGCCCAGTAACCGGCGAAAACCTGCCCCCAGTCGCTCACTATTCCTGTTATTTTGACCTAAGTTAGCTTACCAAAGTGTGAGTCAGAGGCATCGGCTGAGAAACTAATGAGCAAGTGTGGATTGGAGGACACTGGTAGACACAAGTCAGGTGCATGGTGAGAATGATGGGGTAATGATTTTTTTCGCTCTGGGTTTGAGTTTTGTGGTTGTTGGGACAGGATTTCACACTATATCCTGACTGGCCTGGAACTCGCTTTGTAGCCCAGGCTGGTCTCAAATTTGCGGTGATTCTGCTTCAGCCTCTCCAGCGGGTACATGATGCACCACAACCCGTCTGATTTTTTCCGACGTAAGACAAAAGGATAAGCCATGTTGCAAAAGAAATATGTAAAATAATCTTTTAATAGATGTGTTTTTATTAAAAAAAAAAAAAACTATTTGAGAGAGAGTGGCACGTGCATGATGCAACCATGAAGACCAGAGGGCAGCTTTTAGAACTCAGTGCTTGCCTTCAACCCGTGGACTCCAGCAGTGGAACTCAGGTTTGTGAGCATTCTACGTTGCCATGTTGTAAGAAACATCGACTTGTTTTCTTGTGTTCTTGTCCTTCGTGCCTTACTGGCCCCTTTCACATATTCTTTGTCCTTCCTCAATCTTCCTGCCTTATCAGTATCCATAAGAGGCTGACTACTAGGGATACCTCCCTTAGCAACCCTTGGCAACACCATCTGTTGGTTAATGAGGAAACCCAACATTCTTTCAGTGTCCTGTCCTTACCCAGTAACTTCATAGAAACACCTGGTTGCAGGTTCAAAAACAAAAACTTTAACCTACCCCAGCTCCTCCTCCCTCTCCGTGTTCCTGCTCTATGTCTATACTAGTCTGTAAGCAGCAGACAGGACTCTTGATTCTTGCACTGAACGCCAGAGAAACCATCTCCTTAGGTTTCCTTCTCAGATAATACTCCTGCAGTGGTAGAGTTCCTTCTGGTTCTCCCACTGACCTCACAGTAAGCAAATGACTTTCTTGCTGAGCTATCTCACAAGGCTTGGTTCTGTTTTTTGTTTGCTTGTTTTGTTTTGTTTGTTTGTGTGTGTGTAAGTTGCAGGGACAGGAAATCAACCTTCCCAATGTTGTAGGGTTCTGGTGTTCTGGAGTCGAAGATTGAAACCAGAACACATGTAGAGAAGATTAAGGTAGAGGAGGAGAGAAAGGTTGGAACTCATGGACTCCAGACGTGGAGTTCCATGAGAGGCTAGGATGCCCTGGAGAACTCATGGTGCCTAGGCATGGAATACATGAGGAGCAAGGAACAAGAAAAGAACCCATGGCATTAGAGTGCCATGAGGGGCTAGGGCACCAAAGATGACTGCCAGGGCCAGGTGTATTTACACACCTAGACAAGCCTGGGAAACTGGCTTTTTCTCATTGGTTAACTCCCATTGGGGCCCAATCCAGTTGCTTTTGGTCCTATGTGCCCTAGAAGTCAAGTCGTTTGATATAGAGAGTTCATCTCCATAATCTCTTCATGGGAAGCTGGCCATCTTATCTCTGGGAGGATTGGAGTCAGTTCCTCAGCAAGATTGTTACTTCAGCAGTGGGGGGATGACCTTCAGGAATTCCAAAGACCTTCAAAGACCTTGAGGGACCCATCCCAGCATAGCTGCTCTAATTCTGTCTCATGTATGTCTTTGGTTTGGGTCAGTATACTTGATTTGAAAGTGGTTGAGAAGAAAGATTGAGTAGGTAAACTCATTTATCTTCTAAGGAACTTTCAGGGAGAAATTCAGGGGATTAAAATATGGCCTCCCAATCTTTAAAGTTTCAAACAGGCATTTGAACATGACCGAAAAATGCCTCAAATAGAGACAGTATCCTCGAAGGAGCTTTCGGGGAGAAATTCAAAAAGGCGAAAGATTTATGCGATCTGAAGAGAAACCAGAGTATATTCAGGGAGAAATTCAGGCAGTTAAAAATCTCTAGCTTGAGAGATGGCTCAGGGGTTAAGATTCTGCCTCACAAGCAGAAGGTCCAGAGTTTGGATCCCACATAAAAATGCCAGGCGGAAATGGTGGCGGCCTGCACTTCTGTTCCTGGAAGGTGGAACCTGGGAAATCCCAGAGTGAAGCAAAAAGAAGGTAGAAGCAATTCAGGATGATTCCTGAAGTAACCCTTTGGTTCTCCATAGGAACACACAGTGCCCTCTGATAAATACACCACACACACACACACACACACACACACAAGCACACACACACACACACACACATGCGCGTGCGCTAAAAAAAATAAAATAAAACATGGCCTCCCAAACTTTTAAGTTTCAAATAGGCATTTGAACATGGCTAATAAAATACCCCAAATAAAGACAGTTAACTAACAAAGACAGTAGTTTAAGTAGTAGCTGTCATAGTTCCTCTTCAGTTGCTGATATGAATTCATGACCCAAACAAGGGATTTTTATCCAGATTATGATTTCAGTTTCTGGTCCGTTGTGTCAGGAGGGTCTATGGGCTTGATCTTCCGACATCCATTAGATAATCTGTGGATTTGCTTAGAGGATTGCCTTAAATAATTCTCATAAATATTCCTAAAGACTCAGATCTCAGTTGTCAAGTTGAAACCTGAAAACAACTGATACAGCAGCTGACATAGAAACCTCAGAATCTTAAAAGTTTTAATTTCAAACACAGTCTGAAACTTCTCAGTGAAACTGAACAAACAATGAAGAACAGGATGTATATTTAAGCTAACTGTGTGGGCTGGAGAGATGGCTCCCACAAGCAAAAAAAAAAGACCAGTATTTGTCCACCTGTAATTACAGCTCTAGAAGGCATTGTCTAGGAATCCCCAGAGCAAGCTGGGTATTAACCAGACTAATCCTGTGAGCTCTGAGTTTGATTAGAGACCCTGCTTCAAAACAATAAGGTAAAAGAGTGATTAAGGATGATTCTTGATATCACCTTGGGCCTCCACAGACATGTGCAATCACATGCAAGCACACTACAACGTATGTGTCCACCCATATGCAGCATGCATACGTGTATTCCATATATACATACAAACGGAAACAGAAAATAATAATTTAAAATAAGTTGTGTGTGTCATAGGATGGCAATAGTTGAACCAGAATAGCAAAAAAGAATACAACAATTTTTAAAAGTTTATGCACAGATAAGATCATCTCTATATATTTTTATGTCACAAAATGTGAAATTAACAAAGACAAAAGTAAAAATGGTATAATTTAATGACATAAATACAGATATAATATTTATAACAAAACAGCATAAAAACTGTTCTTGGAGCTGGGAGATGACTTAACTGGTAAAAGGGCTCGCCGCCAAGCCTGACAGTTTGAGTTCCATTCCCAGAACTCACATGGAAATAACAGATAATAGGTTGCCTCCATACATGTTGTTCTCCCCAATAAAGATAAAATGTATGTTAAAAAACTGTTCATGACATGAGTTAAATAAATGTAAATAAATGTAGATACAATATATGCAAATAAAATACACCAAAAATAGCTGTTTGAAAATTCGAAATGACTATTCCCCTACTTTTTTCTACTTTTCAAATGTAGTAAGAATATATCATAATTATCTAACCATTAAATAAAGATTGAGACATACCAGATTACTAAAGCAACAACTTATTTTTCTTTTATTTTGTCAAGATATTTAACAGTATTAAAAAGGCTCATATTTCTTCATAGTCATATCTTTCCTCAGCTTTTCCAAATATTCAATAGTAAAAACAACCAAATGCTGCTACAACACAGAATAAGCTATCCTAAAAAAAGAGAGAGAGAGAGAAATTCAGAATGTTAGTGCTAACAGGGATTAGGACAGCAAAAACAATTAAAATCAATACAATATGCACCACCAGATCTTTGTCATTTTTTTTTTTTTTTTAGTGTGACTTTATCCAAAAGTCTCACTACATAGTCCAGAATGGCTTCAGATGAGCTGGGGAGATGGCTCAGGAGTTAAGCTTTTGCCTTGCAAGTAAAAGGACCTGAGTTGGGATCTCCAGATCACATGTAAAATGCTCAGCAGAAAATAACAGCCTGAAATTTCAGCCCTGGAAGGCAGATCTGGGAAACCTCAGAGCAAAGCAGTAAGAAGGCAAAACAATACAGGATGATTCCCAAAGTCATCTTGGGCCTCCACATGCATGCACAGTACCTTCTATACACACACACACACACACACACACACACACACACACACACACACACAAAATAAACTTTAAATTTATGAGTTCTTTAAAAAAAATGGTCTCAAACTGCCCAGCTCAAAGTGCCTTAGCCTTCCAAGAGTTGGGATTACAAATTGGGCCACCATACCCTGTTCTTTGTCAATTTTCAATCATGAATTTTTTTCCTTCTTCAAGAAATTAGGATTTCCAGTTTCCCAAGAAATAGCTATAAAGTTGCTTATATGAGGGTATGTACAAGATTGATTGTTATAGAAATTCAAGGTCAAAGCTAACCTGGACTACATGAGACTCTGTCCCAAAAACTCGCAAAATAAGAAGGCCTGGAGATGTGCTTCAGTTGATAGAGTTTGCCTAGAATGCATAAAACTAAGCATAGAGAATATGCCTATAAACCCAGCACTGAGGAGGCAGTCAGACAGTCATCCTCAGCTCCACGGCAAGTTGAGGCCACCTTGGACTACATAAAATCCTGTTTCAAAAAACAAGAAAAGTAAAAAGATTGTTTGCTAAAAAGGTACTATGAAGGATGTAAGAGGGTAGTTTGGAGAGCTGACAATATCCAAGCCACATTTATGCATGTATGGAACTGTCAGTGAAACCTATTAATATATACAATTGATATACATAATAATTATAATATCTGAAGTTGAGGTAAAAAGATAGAGGCCTGCCTTCTCCGGCTCTCATTCCTCCAAATAAATGATAAATAAACAAATAAATAATAATATGGCCTGGGAGATGGCTGGAGTTCAGATCCCCAGAACCCAGTAAATGCCAGGTGGGCCTATAATTCTAACTTTCAGAAAGTAGACAGATTCACCAGAAGAGGCTAGTTAGCAAGACAAGCCATAATGGCAAACTCGGGGCTCAACTGAGAGACTCTGCCTCAATGAATAAGGTAGAGAGCAATCAAAGAAGACTCCAACATACAGCCTTAGTCCTCCACATGAACACATTTGCACTTATACCCACATATGTGCAAATACACCAAACATACAGATAGGTGATATGAGTAAAAAAGAGAAGAACAGAATAGATAAAGATTAGATTTTTTTTAATGAAAAAATGTGAACAAGTAAACTTTAGGTAATGCATATTCATAAAAAAATTACTCCATGTTTCCATATCAACTGCTTTGAAATTTTTGGAGTAAATTTATTACCCAACCAAGGAATATAATAGCATTTTGTCATAAACTCTTGGATAAGGAATGGCTTCACACATGCAAGGCAAGAATTCTATCACTGAACTATATCCCAAGCTCTTTTTATTTTGCAGGGTTTCATAAAAATTGTCCTAACTAGTCTTGAATTCACACTGTAGCGAAGGCAGACCTTTGACTTGTGATCCTCTTGCTTCAGGCTCCTAAGTAGCTGATACTACAAGCGGTACCACCAGGCCCAGCTTCACTTGTCCTTTAACTCAAAATCATAAAATGCTTTTCAGAGCCAAATTAACTTGTTAAAATATTTTTTAGTTACTTATTACAGGAGTTCTACCAGCCTTAGCAAGGCTAATCACACCAAACTCACCTCCAGACTGATGGTGGGGGCAGAACATCTGACCTCAAGAACCTGATCATTAACCAAAAGCAAAATCCTCTGGTTGATCCAGCTCTCCAGCTAATGGATGGTTACTTCAGAGCCGTGTTCTAACAACAGTGCCGACTGCAGTGAAAAATCTGGATTTATGTTTTAATTTCCATTCCTTCAAATGGTTGACACATTTTTTTTATTTGAACTTCTTTGGGTTTTTGTTGTTGTTGTTGTTCATTTGGTTGGTGGAGATTCTGTGTGTGTGTGTGTGTGTGTGTGTGTGTGTGTGTGTGTGTGTGTTTTCTTCTTTATTGCTTTGCTCTGGGGTTTCCCAGGCTCCACATGCTAGGACCGTAATTACATCTATACCAATAATTTATCCATGTTTAAAAGAAGTCATTTGCTGGTTTGTTTGTTCTTGGTTTGAAGTTAATATATTTTTTGAGACAGAGTCTCCTGTAGTTCAAGCTGGCAGTGAATACTCTCTACATAGCAAGACTAACTCTGAAGTCCTGATGCTCCTTGCCCCCACCTCCTGAATATGGGAATATAAGCATGCACCACTATGTTCAGCTTAACTCAGTGAGAATGATAAGGTACAGCAGACACGGATAGGGACATTTTCATTTTGTATGACTACATGACACATACTATATGACATTCTATATTGTAGAAAGGAATTTGCACATACATTTTTGATGTGTGTGTGTGTGTGTGTGTGTGTCTGTGTGTGTCTGTGTGTGTCTGTGTGCGTCTGTGTGTGTATGTATCAAAGGGCACTGCCTGTCCCTCTGGAGGACCAAGGATGATTTCAGGAATTAACCTGGATTGCTTTTACCTCTTTCTTGCTTCGCTCTGGGATTTCCCAGGCCTCGCCCACCAGAGCCAGAATTACAGATGCTTTTTTTACATGGGACCTGGGATCTGAACTCAGGACCTTCTGCTTTCAAAGCACAGGCTTAATCCCTGAGCCATCTCTCCAGCCCCTTGCCTGGCATTTTTACATGAGATCTGGGATCCTAACTCAGGTCCTTCTATTTTCAAGGCAGAGACTTAACCCCTGAGACATCCCTCCAGCCCCTGTATTTATTTATTTGTTTGTTTGTTTGTTTTTTGTTTGTGTGTATGTTTGTATATCAGAGGGCACTGTGTGTCCCTACAGAGGTCCAAGGGTGATTTCTGGAATCACCCTAAATTATGCTACCTCCTTTTTCCTTTGCTCTGGAGTTTCCCAGGCTCCGCCTTCCAGGATCCCATGTACCGGCCAGCACCATTTCTGCCTGGCATTTTATGTGAGATTTGGGATCCAAACTTAAGACCTTCTGCTTACAAGGCAAAGGTTTAACTCTTGAGCCCTCTCCCCAGCCCTGTATATATATATGTTTTAATAGCTTCAGTGCTCCTTCAGTGCTTTGTTCTGAGTTAACCCCATCCCCAGCCCATATGCTCCTGAAAGGAGTACAGGTTGATATCAAAAGAAACTAACTTGACTCAGATATTAAGAAGTTCCTAAGCCCAAATAGCCACAGAATGAAGGAAAAGTGCAAGGACTGATTAAAAAGAGACACCGATATCACAAGTCTCAAAAACATGGCTGACCACCTGACCAAAGGGGCAAGACTCAGGACCTCCAAAGTGGCTGCCTTTGTCCCCAGCTCCTTTTTACCTATATTATGTTCTGGCTAGGATGTGATATAGAACAGACTTTCAGGATACTAGTTCACTGCCTTCTCATTTTCAGCGCTCGGAATGATGTACAACTTAAAGACTCGATTCCTACTCCACACATTGGTACCTATGATACGGTGTTTTTCTACAAACAAAAAGCTGCCGTTTTTGTCTAAGACCATTACGATCACATCTGCTGACTGCTGACACTCCCTCCGAGACAGTGGGTGGTAAGGGTCACTGAACTCTTGACTGGGCTCGGGGACTCACTTAGAGTACCTCCCAGACAACGGCATGTGATTCTGCTCTAATTACAGGTGCCCTAGCATGTGCCCTCACGGCTTGAGGTCTAGGAGGGACACAAGGTAAATACACTGGGGAAGGTTATTTAAAGAGGGAAATTCCATCTGTGCAGCCATGCTCAGGTGGGCTCTCTGTTGATGTAGCTACCTTTGAGCTATCCCTATTCCTGTAAACCCTCACCCATATAACTGTGAGTACCTAAATAAACTCATTGGTCTGTCAAACTGGACCTTGGCGTAATCTTTACTTTGGTCTGTCATTAAGTTCCCATCTGAGTGACAGTCATGTGACACCCGGAAAAGTGTTCAAATAACAGAATGGCAAGTGATGCGCAGTGTGAGCTCTGGCACTCCAGTTACATAAACTCCTTAAAGATTCCTCTTCATTTCTATTTAGTTTTGAGAAATACCTTTAAGGTAAAGTAATTAATTAAAGAAAAGAATCTCTTCCATATAGTGGCTAAAAGAAATAAGGGCCAATGAGATGGCTCAGCAAGTAAAGAAGCTTGCTGCCAATTCCAGTGACCTGAGTTCTCTCCTCAGAAGCCACATGATGGAAGTAGAGAACTGACTCTGCAAGGTTCCTCTGACTCCCATATGTGTACTGTGCTGCACATACTCACTCTCACATACACACAAGATATGTAAATGTAAAAAAAATGGGCTGGAGAATGGCTCCCCAAAAAAATGACCTGAGTTCAGATCTCAGATCCCATGTAAAAATGCCAGGCAGAAATGGTAATAGCCTGAGCTTCTGTTCCCGGAAGGAAGAGCCTGGGAAAGTCCACAGTAAAACAATAAGGAGGTAGAGTAATCCAGGATGATTCTTCATGTCACCCTTGGGTCTCCACAGGAACATATACTCAAGTGCCTCTTCTACACACACCCACACAACATACACACTCACATGGAAAAAATTAATTAGACTGAACTAAATAATATACTGTTGCAAGATATAATTCTATAATTATGCCATTTACATACATATTAATATTAGTCCCTTTTCCTATAATTTAAGTGTTCTTTCATACTGAGTTTCTGCTATAATAAAATTAACAGTAAACTACCCCATCCTGAAATCTAAGACAAATCTCTGAAATTAAAGTGCCCACACATCTTAATGCCAAACAATTTGATGTGGCATGCCCACATGTCCCTAGAAGGAACAAAGTTCCCAGAGAGACTTACATTCATGAAAACATCATAAGTGTAGTTGTCAGTGTCTGCATCCCAGAAACATCGAGCAGCCATGCTACAAGGTCAAGAGTGAAAAATGATCAATAATATAACCATGATCTGAACACATGTATCTGCCATGAACAAGTTTCCTTTCATACCTTCCTAGAGACCAAGCATCCAAACTTTTTTACAGGTTTCACAGGCTGGCACAGAGAATCATGTTTGTAAAGCAAAGTACACTGGGTAATCTGCGGGTAGGGTCTTAGGTGAGACTCCTTCCAGCTAGAGGTAACATTCCAGGGACTCTGGATTCCTTCAAGAAATATTTTTGTTGTTTCCTATAGAATACTGTGCTGGGCACTGTTTACAAAGAAATGTGTGGGATTAATACTTAGGCATAGGAAAATACAGATTATGAAGTTAACCATATAGGAATGGCATAATCTGAGAATGAATGAGTTCACTGAAAGAAAAAACAAACAAACAAACAAAACACCAAGAACTAAGCTTTGAAGAAAGTTCACAGCTGGAAATGCAAAAGAGTAAGGGGAACCATAAAGAAAAGAGTCCAAAAAAAAAAAAAGGGAAGCCAGGTATGGTGTTGCACAGGAGGACTGCCAAGAGTTGGTGACCAGCCTGGACCTATATAGTATGAGGCAGAGAAAAGAGGAGGAGGAGGTAGAAGAGAAGGAGGAGTGTTGCAGTTCACCTGTATGGTTGCTGATATATCACCATCAAATGGCTTAAGGGAATAAGGGGTTTATGTTCTCTTACGATTACTGGTTATAGTTTGTAGTCCAGCTTGATGGGAGAGCTCACACCCACACCAGGTCCAAGGGAACTGGTCACACCATCTCTACATAACAGCTGAGGTGTCTGGCCAACAGCACGTCTGGCCAAGTGTATACGAGGTGCCAACGTTCTCCATCAGCTCTCTGTACTTTATTCCAGGCCTAGTCCCACCCACCATGGGCAGCTAGACAATTTCCTGCAGGTGTGCCCTGGGCTTAACCGCTGATTCTCTACATATGTGTCCAGAGCTCAAACGAATGTCAAGTTGACACCTGTGCCTAACTATGACAAGGAGAAAGAACAGGAAGAGGAAAAGAAGAAAAGGAGGACAAGGAGGCGAAAAAAGAACAGAAGGAGGAAGAAAGAAGAGAGGAAAGAAGAAAGGAGAGGGGAGGATGGGAGTAGACAGAGAGGGAGAAAGGGAGAGAGGGAAGGAGAGAGGGAATGAGGAGTTAGATAATTGACATTAGCACCAAACGAGTGAATTTTAAGAAGCAGAAGCTAAGGGCAAGAAAAACTAAGAAAGTGCTATTAGATTTGTTAAAAATAGTTTTGTTAAATAGATTTGTTAAAAATAGATTTGTTAAAACTATTTGTTGCAAACAGTTTTGAAGTAATTTAGATGAGGGCTCAGGAGTGGGCTCAGTCAGTAAGCAATTCCCATGCAAGCATGAGGACCTGAGTTCAATCCCAAGTACCCAAGTGAAAAAGCCAAGTAGGGAAGCATGCCTTGTAATCCAACCCCGGGGAACCAGAGACAAGTAGAGACAGATACCTGCGTTCACTGGCCAATCACCCTAAGCTAACTGGCAAGCCAGAGGTCAGTGAAGAAATCCTGTCTCCAAAAACAAGGTGGACAGCATTTGAGGAACAATACCCGAAAGCGACTTCTGACATACCAACATACACATGTGTACACACAATCACGCACATACACATGAAGAAATCTGTAAGAGTGGCCAGGCATAGTGGAGAATGCCTGCAATTCCAACACTAAGGAGGTAGTGGCAGGAAGATCAGGAGTTCAGTGTTATCCTCAGCTACAGAGTAGTTTGAGGCATCTCAAAACAGAAACACACACACACATATACACTAATGTGAAAATAGGAGGAAGACTGGACAGAAGGCTTTCAATGGGATAAGGAGGGGGGTGGGACTGAGTAATATGAATATGGGAGGACATATATAATCCCATATACACATGGATGGATAGTGCAAAGGATGAGTTACCCTTGGAATTCTCCCAGAGAGCTGATCTTACTATTTGGTGCCAGGACTTCTGCAAGTCACAACTACATTTTGTTAAAATGTCCTTTCTTCTCACTTTGGCAAAGATACAACCTTACTGAATTAACAATAGAATGAGAAACTCTTAAAAAGTAAATAAAACAATGAAAAACCCACTACTCACAATACTCCTTCACCCCTTTGTTCTCCAATCACAACTTGTACCACCATTTTATACCGGTCATATCCCAATTCTAGAAAGAAAAAAATGACAAAATTATCTATTATTAAATACCAAACACAAATTCTTCCAGCACAGACAAAAATATTTAGTCCATGGGTACTTAATGAAGATGATAGTAACTGAGCAGCAGAGACCCTGATAGCATGGGTTCTGCTCAGAAGTAAACAAGCAAGATGGCAGGTGGAGGCACCGGTGTTGAAACCTGGCAATCTATGTTTGATCCCTGTACCTCACTTCCAAAAGTTGTCCTTTGACCTCCACATGTATGCCATATGTATGTTTCTCTCTCTTTCTCTTTCAAAAAAAAAATAATCTTTTTTAAAAAAAAGAAAGGAAAAGGAAGAGGAAGAAAGATTCTTATGTCAAGTAAACAAACATAAAGGTAAAAGCTGGGGGCTGGAGAGGTGGCTCAGGGGTTAAGCCTCTGCCTTGCAGGCAGAAGGTCCTGAGTTCGGATCCCAGATCCCACATATAGACGCCAGGAGGAAGCGGGGGCGGCCTGCGTTTCTGGTCCTGTAGGGCGGAGCCTGTGAATCCCGGGGCAGAGTAAACAAGGAAGAGGTGGAGGCAGTCCATGGTGGTTCCCGAATTCGCCCGTGGTTCTACACACACACGCACACACACATACATACACACACGCACACACATACACACACGAGCACGCACACGCACAATTTAATAAAAAAAGAATTTTAAAAAAAATGTAAAAGCTGGGCATGATGTCACATGCCCATATACCCAGCGTTCAATAGACTGAAGAAGGTGAACCCAACTTCGAGGCCAGCATTCAGGGCTGTATAGTAAACTGTAAAAAAACAACCCTATAACTACAAATATCCTTCATGAACAGAGTCCAAGTTGTTTCTGTCCCTGTTGGTTGTTTCGTTGTTGTTTTGAGATACGATATCACACTGTAACTAGACTGGCCTGGAATCCACTGCCTAGGTCGGGCTGACCATGAACTTTCAGAATCTTGCTACAACCTCCCAAGTGCTAGGACTATAGGCATGTACCGCCTTACTCTCAAATAATTTTTTTTTCCATTTTTAGTGGCCAGTTCCCTAAGCTCCTGATGTTGGTATGGACTCTCCTGCCAAGCTGGAGTATGAACTATAACCAGAATAGTAAGCAAGAACAAAACCTCTTGTTCTCCTAAGTTATTTGGTCATGTATTTGTCAGCAACACGAAGAGAAACTGCAATACCGAGGAATTGATATGTTGGTCAAAAAACAACTGACAATTAGAAGGGAAAGTAGCCTTTGTATTTCCTGGATTTTTGAATACTTGGATTTCTTGAAAATCGTTTCCCTTTGGTCATTAGGATTGTATAGCAAGAGTCTTTACCCACTGAATATTCTAGTTCAAATCTTTACTCCCCCCCCCAAGTTAAATGCCACCAAGTAATTATAAAAGACTAAACGCTAAGAGAATTGTCATGAATAGAATAGTTTGTGTCCCTCATTTAAAATAAAGCTGAGTGGGCAGGAGAGATGGCTCAGGGGTTAAGAATCTGTCTCGCAAGCAGAAGGTTCTGAGTTCAGATCCCAGGTCCCACATAAAAACTCCAGTTGGAAAAGGTAGCAGCCTGCACCTGCTATCTTTGGTCCTGGTGGGCAGAGCTTAGGAAATCTCAGAGTGAAGCGAGAAGGAAGTAGAAGCAATTCAGCATGATCCCCGAAGTCACCACTTGTCCTCCACAAGGACATTCACACACGCACACACATACACAAACAACTCGCAAAAATAGAATAAAATGCCTTTTAAAAAAATAAAAGAAAAGAAAATAAAGCTGAGTATTGAGAGAGTCAAAATTACCTTTCAGTTTATCTTTAATGGTTTCTGATAAGCGTTTTGTGAGCGGAGGCATTTCTTCTGGAACATATTCAACATTTGCCAGTTCTTCCTTGAGCACAGCATGGATGCAGTCTTTAACCATGGAAGGTCGGAACCTGTGCAAAACAACGTGAGACTATCTAAAATTGCAACCCACAGCCCCAAGTCAACCTGCAGTTTCTCCAGCTCTCTGTCATTACTAGACCTAAGTAGGTTTTTAATTTTTTTTCCTTATAAAAGTAATACAAACAGGAAGAACTCTTAACTCAAAGTTTGAATCTACAATCTGAACTATTCCTGAACTTCAGACCAACACATTCCTTTTGATTAACAGACAACCCGAAAGTAATTACTTCCAGTAATACTGGTGAAGTAATTCAGTAGGTATAAGGCAGGATTAGAGCAGCTATGCTGGGATGAGTCTCTGAAGGTCTTTAAAATTCCTGAAGGCCATCCCCCACTGCTGAGATCACCCTGAAGAAACACCCCTGCTAAGGAACTGAACTCCCAAATCCTCCCAGATAAGCTGGCCAGTTTTCCTATGAAAGAATTATGGAGATGATCTTTTCATATCCAGCAAACAACTTGATCTCTAGCCCCACTGGGCAACTTGATCTCTAGCCCCACATGGGCCCAGGAGCAACTGGGTTGGGCCCCAATTGGAGCTAACCAATGAGAAAAAGAAAAAGCCAGTTTCCCGGGCATGCCTAGGTGTACAAATATGCCTGACTCTGGCACCCTAGCCCCTCATGGCACTCTTTTCCAGCTGCTTGCTTCTCCTCGATTCCTTGCCTGGGGTCCACCAGTTCTCCAGCACCTGTCCCTCATGGCACTCCACAGCTGGAGTCCATGAGTTCCAGCCTTTCTCTCCGTTAATAAACTACTTTAATCCTCTACACATGTTCTGGTTTCAATCTTTAGCTGCAGAACACAAGAACCCTGAAACATTTGGCCCTGAACAGGGACCCTGTAACATTTGGCGACCATGAAGGGGCAGCCAGGAGATCCACCCTGTAACATTTGGCGAGACTGTTCCCATAATAGGTAGAGTGCTTGCCTGGCATGTGTGAGGCTTTAGGTTCAATCCTAGTAATGAAAGAAAAAAAAACACAGAACCAATGAATATCATATTTTTAATTAAAATATTCTATATTTAGCTTCTAATAATCTCTCCTATAAGCTAGGTCTTCTTGGGGTCTTCTCATCTCACTTAAAGGTAATTGCACTCTTCCAGTTGCTGAAGTCCAAAACCTCAGCATCAGTTCTGCTGGCAAGAAAATCTTTTCTATTCTACCTTCAAAATAATCTGTCAGGAAAAAAAGAAAAAAATAAATTTAAAAAAGTAATCTAAGCTACTATGTTCATTATTGTAAGATGTTCACCAGTCAAGCTGACAACTGGAATGTGTCTGGGCACACCTACTTTAGCAGTTATGAGTAACCAGGACTTTTCGAATGTTGGGGTGTGGTTGATGAAACCTTCATCACAGGAATGTTTCAGGGAGACCCAGCCCTGCTTTTCCCTGAATTGCAGTAGGGCGAGGGCAGGCCCACCAAGCGGTCAGCCGGTATTGGTATTTTTTTCTGTTAGGAGGTTGAGGGCTATTGAGGGCTATTTTAAAACTTGGCTACAGCAGTGTTATTTACTGTGGGCTTGGATCCTTCTATATTATTCAATCAAGACAATTTCCTATAGGTTTGCTGAGAGGACTGTCTTAATTAGATATTTCTCAAAGGTTTGCCCCCACCTTACTGCAATTCTGGGAAAAACAATTAGGGTTGGGTCTCCCTGAAACATTCCTGTGATCAAGATTTCATCAATCACGGTTTAAACAAACACCCAACATTAGAAAAGTCCCGCTTACTCATAACTGCTAAAGTCTGGCTTCTGTAAAATTTGCTTGCTTCCTGTCTCTTGCTTAAGATGTGGTCTCAGCCTTTAAAAATCCCATGCGCGGGGGCTGGAGAGGTGGCTCAGGGGTTAAGCCTCCGCCTTGCAGGCGGAAGGTCCTGAGTTCGGATCCCAGATCCCACGTATAGACGCCAGGTGGAAGCGGGGGCGGCCTGTGCTTCTGGTCCTGGTGGGGCGGAGCCTGTGAATCCCGGGGCAGAAGGAGGTGGAGGCGGCCATGGTGGTTCGCGAATTCGTCCGTGGTTCTACACATACACAGACACACACACACACACACACACACACAGACACACGCGCGTGCGCACATACACACGCATATGCACACAGTTGAATAAATGATAATAATAATAAAAAAAATTTTAAAAAAAATCCCATGCGCCACTTCTCGGTGCATACTGGAATCCCAGGCTTTCTGATGCGTGGTGGCCGATCAGCTTCAATAAAGTCTCTCCATTGTGTTCAAGTTTCTGGTGTCAGTGTGGTGAAGTCCTGAGCGACCGCAGACTTATAATGGTAACATTCCCCGGGCAGATGAAAAACTAGATCAGCTCAGCTTAGCTCTCAGCTCTCAACTCAGCTGAGCTGCTCTGGGACACAGAACTCCCATGTAATATATATTTGGACTCTGTAACACAGCCATATGGCACTCTACGTTTAAAAACCTTTCTTTACTAAGAGCTGGAGAAATGATTCAGGGGTTAAGACTTTGCCTCGCAAGCAGATGGTCCTGAGTTCCGATCCCAGGTCCCATATAAAAAATGCCAGGTGGAAATGGTGGCAACCCGAACTTCCCGACCTGGTGGGTGGAGCCTGGGAAATCCCAAAGCGAAAGAAGAAAAAAAAAAAAGAGGTAGAAGTAATCCAGGATGATTCCCAAAGTCACCCTTGGTCCTCCACCAGGGATACACAGTGTCCTCTGACACACACACACACACACACACACACACACACACGCTAGTTACCAAGGTAACCTAACTAACATTTTTCTATATCCATGCTATACACAAGGAAACCACTGCATGTAAATAACCAGAGCTTCTGATTTTCAATACTATATTTTCGACCAACTATTAGGAAGGTTAGGACTGTGAGTTTCCTAATGTCACCATGCAAGCTGCTTGTTTCCAGTCTCTCTTTGCCCTGCTCCTTTCCTTTCCCACATGTGCACATCCTGAGTCTCCTAAAGGTCACCCATTCCCACTGGGCCAGCCTAAGTAGTTCTTGGTGACCTGTCCCCGGACCCATGGCACTGCCCAGAAGCCGTAGCACCAGGACTGGGGTTGCTTACACCTACTCACGCCCCGCCCTTCGGCTCAGGCTCCTCCCACCGCCTCTGGCTCCGCCCCATCCCGACCCAGCTCCTAGGGTGAGCAGCCGCGCGCTCCTCCGCGACGCTCAGGCTCCGAGCTCTGCTCGCCAGGCCGCTCTGCCGTCGCTTCGGCTGTTGCCGTCCTCTACCTGCCTTTGCTGGAAGTTAGGCCTCAGGATATAGGTGTTTTCCGGCTCCGCCAAATTCTTGTCATCGAGCAGCGCTTCCGACGCGACGGCGGACGTGGCGACGGAGAAGGAAGCGCCACGGGACATGGCCATTACTGCGGTGTCTGGGCCCCGCGTATCTCGCGAGCAAGGCCTGCCTGCTGGTGGCAGCTGCGGAGTCCAGCGATAGCCGTCGCCAAGGCAACAGGGCCGTCCAGTTCTCACGTGACACGACGGCGGAGCCCCGCCTCTTTGCGGCGCCCCGCCTCTTTGTGGCGCCTGCGCGATCGCTGCAGACCGGGCCGAGGTGGACGTGGCCAAGTGCTAGGGGCTGAGTTGGCGTTATCTCTGCTGTACCAAACGCTTTGACACGCCTAATCTTTTATTTACCGAAAGATTCAGGAAGTTAGCAACCTTAAGGTGCGCACACACACATTTAGAGAGGAGCACGGCCCTGTTTCTAATTCAGAGATCTGTAAGGTAGTGAAGGGATCAAACCCAACCTTCTGTTTTGTTTCATTGTTTTTCTGGGACAAGGGCTCTCTCGTAGTCCGGGCCCGAAGTTGCTGCCAGCTCCCAAGGGCTTGGATGACAGGCGTGTGCCCCCCAGCCAGGTTTTCTGCGATGGCTGGGATCGAACCCAGGCATTCTAGGCAACTGTTCCACCAAATGAGCTACCTCTTTGACCCAGTTCTTGCTTTGTACCACTTGTGAGTTGAGAACAGATGATAGGGCCAGGGAGATGCCTCAGTGGGTAAAGGTGCTAGCTGCCGACTTGCGATGGATCCCCAGAACCCACGGAGTAGGAAAGAACAGATTCATCCAAGCTGTCCTCTGACCTCCGTGAGGCCCACTAACATATACACACAAATTTTTTTTTAAAGTAAATATAAAAGTTCTAAATAATTGTACAGTCAGAAGAAATAGAGCCAGGTGTGGTACCTCCCAGTATCAGGAGACTGGGGCAGAAGTTGTCAAGATCTAAGCCAGACCAGCCAGGGCTACAAAATGAGATTCTGTCTGAAAGAAAAAGAAAAAGAAAGAAAAGAAAGAAAAAAAGAGAAAATGAAATTTTATGACATGAAGATTATAGAAATTTAAAACTTCAGTATCTAAAAAGTTACATTGGAGCACAACGTGTACATTTATATTTTTGTGGCTGCATTTGTTCTGTACAGACATAAAGGAGAATTAATTGGACTAGGGACCACATGTCCCTGGAAGCCTGAAATAACACCTGGTCCCTTACTAAAAACATGGCAGAGGATTGCACTGATCTTCACCATTCTGAGCCACTAGTCCACGCTTTCTCCAGTGCGAAAATTGGAGAAAAGCAGGCTTTGGCTGCATTCCATTCTCGTAAGCACCAGTCCTTGCTCCTGTGTTACTATTTTATTTTATGTATTTTCTTTGAGAGACAGGAAGAGAGAGAGAGAGAGAAGCATGTGTGGAGGTGAGAGAACAACTTTCAGAAGTTGGCTCTCTCCACCATTTGGGCCTTTGGGGATTAGAACTCAGATCACCAGGTTTGGGAGCAGGGACCTCATCCACTGAGCTATTTGCTCCTGTTTTAGAAGGCTATAGGTCTTGGCCTCTGCCTACTTCAAAAACAAAATAAGTTCCCTTAGTATTCATACAAACTTACTCAGAAACCTTCAAAAGTTTAAAAGTTCCAAACTTGTTTCTGTAATATGTAAAAGGGATGCTTGCTGTAAAATACACCTTTTTAAGTTCCAATAGAGACAAGTTGTCATAGTTAGAACACAAATGTCAACCTGACAATGGAAAGCTGGAATCTGGGCACAGTTGTGAAGAATTGGTAGTTGAACTGAGCCCTGGGGAAGTCTGCAGGAGACTGTCAGATTGATGGGGAGCATCCAGCCCATGGGACTAGGCCCTAGGCAGGGTATAAAATGGAAGGAGCTGGTTAAGGAAGTTGGCATTCTTCTGTATACTTGGACAGACATGCTGTCTGGCAAAATAGGATTGCCCCTCGGTGATCCTGTGGATATGGTGTGGCCAGTTCTCTCAGCTACTGATGTTCGTACAAGCTCTTCTGCCAAGCTGAACACTTGACTATAACCAAGAATCTTAAGCCAGAATAAAATCCCTTGTTCCTTTAAACCATTTGGTCGGGTATTTATCTCCATCATACTGATGCAGAGTAACTGCAACACCAGCCAATTTTGCTATTCCAGGTTTGGATTCAAAAGAACCTTCTTCAGCCTGACATGGTAATCCCAGGATTTAGAAGCGAAAGCAAGGAGGATCAGGACTTTGAGGTCGTTCTGGGCTACATAGTGAGATCTAGGACAGCTTGGGATACATGAGACACTATCAAAAAATAAAATAATAAAAACAAAACTCGAGAACCAAAACAAAAGAAAAACTTTCAAGTTATTGCTTAATATTTCCGATTTAAGGTCCCAAACCTCGCTTTCCCTGTCTATCTTTCTCAATGCCCCAGAATGCTTTCTTGGTCCTGTGCTTGAAATCTTTCTGTGCCCTCTTATGGCAGTCACATTTCTTTATTTGTAGCAGGGTTCTTTATAATCTCACTGGCTAGCTTGAAGCTTCCTCCTGGCACTGGCCAGTGAGTTCAGCTGGCATACACCCCATTATGGTTCAGTGCTAGCTGCCTCAACCACACCCTCTCTAGCTGCCAGTTTCCCCCACAAGTTCCTTTACCTGATACCATGGTTTACATGTGAAGCCCCCCCCACACACACACACAAGCTAATGTGTTTGAATCCTTAACTGGTGTTGATGTCTGGGAAGGTTGTGACTCCTTTAAGAGGTAGAGCCTTGTTGGAGGAAAGCAAATCACACGGAGAGGGCTTTGGTGACTCGGCCTTGCTTTCTTTCACTCTTGTGCTCTCTGCTTCTTGGTATCTTCAGTGACCTGAACTAGCCACCTGTTTCTGCCTTCTTCGATACCTTCTGCTATGGGAGTCCCACCATAATGGACTATATTCCTTCTGGAACTGTAAGCCAAATAAATACCCTTTTTCTCCCTAAACTGGTTGAGTCTGAACACTGTCCCCACAGCAAAAGAAGGGTAACTGCAACACCTGATGAGTCACCTTGTGGGTCTATTTTTAACATTTATTTTAATATTGAGAGAGAGAAGATATGTACATGCATCATGACATACAAATGAAGAACAGGGGACTTTTTAAAATTGTATTACTTTTCTTGCTAATCATACCAGCTCAATAGGTACCTCTCCCTCCCACCTCCCTTTCCCCATTGTTCCCCCCTTACCCCCCCTTCTTCCCTTTTCCTTCCCTCCTCCTCTCTTGGAGCTTCCTGCTTTCTCCCTCCCATCTTCCAGAGCATCTGTTTATATGGGCCCTGAATTTCCCTCCGAGTAGTCTACACTAGTGAGGATTCAGGACTCAGTGGTATAGCTTGGGGCTCCATCTTGGCTGGCCACTAATATGAGAACTCTGTTGTGACTGTTTAACCCCTTGTCTCTAAAGATCCTACTGCCTGAAGCCTTCTCTAGGGGCCAACTTTTTTTTTTTCAATTGTGCGTGTATGCGTGTGTGTGCGCGTGTGTACGTATGTGTGTGTGTGTGTGTGTGTGTGTGTGTGTGTGTGTAGAACCACGGATGAATTCGGGAACCACCATGGACGCCTCCACCTCCTCCTTGTTTATTCTGCCCCGGGATTCACAGGCTCTGCCCTACCAGGACCAGAAACGTGGGCCGGGCCGCCCCGCTTCCGCCTGGCGTCTATACGTGGGGGCCGCCCCGCTTCCGCCTGGCGTCTATACGTGGGGTCTAGGATCCGAACTCAGGACCCTCCGCCTGCAAGACGGAGGCTTAACCCCTGAGCCACCTCTCCAGCCCCCTAGGGGCCAACTTTTGAAAGTCACTTCTTTCCTTCCACTATATGGGCTTCTGGGGATGAAGTTCAGCTATCCAGGTTTCCAAGCAGACGTCTTACCCACCCATTAAATCCCACATATGGGACCATTCACTGCAGTGTGGGCAACTTACCAGGGGCCACAACACCAAAGAAGCATGACTCTTTTCCAATAGCCACCAGCTACCAGTAGCTCTCAGCTAGGGTTTAAGGCCTCCTGAGCTCCCAAAATATATTTGTAAAATATGTGTGTGTGTGTGTGTGTATGAGAGAGAGAGAGAGATGCATGATGTACCACAAGGATGGTCAGAGGACAATTTTTGAAAGTCAGTCAATTTTTGAACTTTCAGGGATCCAACTCAGGTCACCAGATTTGTGAGCAGGTGTGTCTTACTCAGAAAATTATCTGTCAGTTCCCCCCCTCTCAAAAAAAAAGATCTTTAATAAAATTCTAACTCTGCTTAATACTAGCTAGTCTTGAAATTCTTTTCTATGTCAAAGTCAAGAATCCAGCTGTTACTAATGGTAAAGGGTCTAGCCAGATGTGTCCAGATGTTTATTATTCAAGTGATTGAAATGAAGTGCACGCAGATTATAAAACAGCATGGACACTTTATTCAAAGGAGGAACAACAGTACAGGCTAGAAAAGAATACGCTGCTGTCATATTTGCTCAGCATTGCTGCAGAAGTTTTAACTCCTAAGCCATCTCTCTAGCCCCAGGAATGTGTTGTTTTGAAACAAGGTCTCTCTGTGTATCCCAGAGTCATGATCCTCCTGCTCAGGCTCCTGAGTCCTGGAATTTTAAGCACGAGCCACCATGTCCATATTTTCTCATGATTCAGCAAGTTAGAAATTGAAGCCAAAATAATAAATTTGACTCCTATGAAAGCTTACCTTCCTGGCTTGCGGATGGTTGATTTCTTGCTGGGTCTTCATGTAGCCTTGTTGTTGGTGTTCTCATTCACTCTGGGTCTCTTTCTCCTGTTTAATGTCTCTTTCTTTCTGTCTCTCTCTCCCCTTTTTCTATTTTTATTGTCCTCTCTCCTCTTTCCTTCCTTCCTTCCTCCTTTCTTTGTACCTTCCTTCCTTCCTTCCTTCCTTCCTTCCTTCCTTCCTTCCTTCCTTCCTTCCTTCCTTCTTTCCTTCCTATCTTTCTCATAATGGAGATTGAACCTAGAACCTTGCTCATACTAGGGTCTACCACCAAACTATTCTCCAGCCATCACTGACTATATACATATCCCTATTATTAGAGTTTCTCTAAATTTCCCAGGCTAGCCTAAAACTCATTTTCCTCCTATCTTGTCCACCTGAGTAGCTGGGATTATAGGCCCATACCACATTCAACTTTTTCTTTGTTTGTTTTGAAACAGAATTTTCCTATGGAGTCCAAGCTGGCTTAGAATTTGTGATCCTTCTGCCTTTACCCGCCCCCTAGTGTGAAATCACAGATTGTGCCACCATGCCCAGCCTCTTCCTCTTCTTCTAAGAGTGCCATTCCTGTCAGATCAGAATCTGACCTTATGGCTTCTTTAACCTTGATTATCATGTTTAAAGGCCCTGCCTCCAATATAGTTACTTTGGTGATTAGGGCTTTAACCTATGAATTTGGAAGAAACACAGTTCAAGTGGTTAGAACTTGTGAACTTCAATGTAGAAGTTAGGAGGTCACCTAGTTGTGTGTTTTTAGGTAGCAAGTTCATTATGTTCCAGGGGCCCAGTTCTCCATCTTTAACATATGGCCAACTTTTACAGAGCTGTCGAAAGACTGAAAAGATGGCAGCTGAGTGCATGCTATGACCTTTATGTCCCTGTGCAACAGTAATGGCTTTGTACTCATTCTGTTACCATATTGTTGTGCCAGTTCATATCAGTTGTCAACTCGATGCCAGATGGTGAATTTCTGGGCACACCTATGAGAACTTTAGTTAAGCCAAGTCTCTGGATAAGTCTGTAGAAGATTTACTTAATTGCACGATTAATATGGGACAACCCAGCCCCCAGGGAGTGGAACTGTTCCCTGGCCAGGTGGATAAGAGGAGAGTGCTTGGTTAGCATTCTGAAAAGTAGCATGGGTCTTTGCCTATTTTCTCCCCTTAACTTTGGATACCAGTGTGGCCAGTTCCCTCCTGCTGATGTGACTTCTCCCATGATGGACTGTAACCTGGAATCACGATCCAATAAAACCCCTTTGCTTAGACTGGGCATAGATGACTCAGTGGCTAAAGCCTTTGCCTCGCAAGCATAAGAACCTGAGTTAAAATCTCCAGATCCCATGTAAAAAAATGTAAAAAAAAAAAATTGTAGGGCTGGAGAGGTGGCTCAGGGGTTAAGCCTCCGCCTTGCAGGCGGAAGGTCCTGAGTTCGGATCCCAGATCCCACGTATAGATGCCAGCGGAAGCGGGGGCGGCCTGCGCTTCTGGTCCTGGTAGGGCGGAGCCTGTGAATCCCGGGGCAGAAGGAGGTGGAGGCGTCCATGGTGGTTCGCAAGTTCTTCTGTGGTTCTACACATACACAGACACACACAGACACACACAGACACACACGCACACGCACATGTGCACAGTTGAATAAATAATAATAATAATAAAAATTTTAAAAAAAAGAGTAGGTCAAAAAAAAAAATTGTAAAATATATGTCATGTAGTGGGAAGAAATATAAGATGCATACCTCAGTGGTATACTCAGTATACTTCAGTGGTATACTTGCTGAGTTGCTGAGAGAAGATTCATGCTTCACCAAGTACTTAGGCATGTGACATCAAAGGCAAATTAGGTGAAACCTAGTAGGCCACATATGTGAAAAGATTTGAAAATAGGAAGGAGCCTGGCAGGGGTGAAAAAGGGTTGTAATGGCAAGAAGAGTGATGAGACTGAGGATAAGGTATGAACATATTATAAGTTCACTATATTCACATATGATACACAAAAAAAATTTTTTTTAAATATCGTTGTGGCCTGTAATTCCAGCACTGGAAGGCAGAGACTGGGAAGCCACAGAGCAAGCAATAAGGAGAAAGAGCAATTCAGGATGATTCCCAATGTCACCCTTGGGCGTCCACAGGCACACACATTCAAGTTCACTCTTGTAGGCACACACACAAACATACACATACACTCCAAAAAAAAAAAAAAATCCCCTTTTTCCCTTAAGTAGATTGGGTAAGGTATTTATTACAGCAACAAAACTGTAAAACTAAGGCCAACATCTTGAAGAATACAATGTGATCATTTCCCCAACATGCAAGCCTTTGTTATGATCTTTTCAGGAACACCTGAAAGAGATTCAGTCTCTCTCTGCAGAGAGCATGAGCTCATGAAAGGGCGCTGGTTACCTTTCACTTCTCACAGAAGCTGCAGAGCAAGCTGAGGAAGCTGTTGACGACATGAACAAGCACCAGGAGAAGCTGGAGGAGGCTGATGCACAGGAGGGTTGAGAAGAAGGACACGTGCCAAACCACAGCCTCCGAGGGCTCCAGGCACACGGAGCTCCAGAGTGTTCGGTCATACAGATAATTCCTATCCCCCCCCCCAAAAAAATAAGGTCAGGGTTAGGGAGAAAACAATAAGAAAAAGCCAAACAAGCAAACCCCAATGAAAAGCAAAGCAAGACCTCCCTGTCCCAGGTCGCAGACTAGACTTGTAAGGGTGACAGTCATTGCAGCATTTGTCAATCTGCTTGTCAATCTCTAAAAAGTCTGCAAACCCAAGTCTCCACCCACTTACCTGTTATGCAGGTCTTTGAATGGGTAGCCGTATTTCCACGCTTGAGTCTGATTGAAGGAGGATACATCAAACATGCAAAAAGGACCATCTTTTAGGGCTACTCCAGAAGTGATGAAACAAACCACGGCTCCAAGCAGGGCCAAGCCTCCGGACAGCAGAGCCGTGAGCATCTGCAAAGGAGAGAGGAAGCGAGATGATACGGCTGGGCTTAGATGGCCAGTGCACAGGAGAGTCTACTTTCTCTGGTGGCCGGCACTCTCCTATCCCAGGGTGATAATTCTACCCATGACACCTCCTTCAAAGAATGACCATAGGCAGCTGGTGAGGCTTCCCTGGGTACAGAGCAGTAAGGGGTTGAAGAGAGAGTGACTCCATCCCACCCTGTTCTCTGGTTACTGGCCACGCTCTGCTTACATCTCTTCCAAAGGCTAACTGTGGGTGAGCTTCCTTCCAAATGTCCTTGTTTTTATCCCTTCTTTATGTGGGACATAATTTAAAAATTTGAACAAAATCTGCAGAGAGTGCTGGTGAGATGACTCATCAACCTCAAGGGACCTGAGTTCAATTCCCCGGAGCCTTCACAGTGTTAAGGAGAGAAACAGTTAACACAAGTTGTCTTCTGACCTCCATAGTCAAGCTGTCACACACACACACACACACACACACACACACACACACACACACACACAAATAAATTTTTAAAAAGTTAAAATCTACATAGAGATTTTTCTACAGAGTCATGAAGTCATTTTTCCATGAAGTCAATCTTGGGAGGGTCAGAGAAAGGCACACAGTGAGCACAGTGAGTTTGGCCTGAGGTTAAAAGATCCCAGCCATAAACTGCCATAAACCTAGAGCAGTGCTTCTGCAAGTGTGGCAGATAGTTAACAATAACATCCAGAATTTTGAATTTATCTATCATCTATCAATATCTATCATTTATCTATCTTTCTATTATCTGTCTATCTATCTATCTATCAAATTCTCACTATATATTCCAGAGATAGCCTTAAACTTATGATCCTCCTGCCTCTGTCACCTGAGTGCTAGAATTATCATTATAATGAAAATCCATAATTTTTTGAAATCCAGACTCACCCCATCCATCCCAGACTTCCTGGAGAAGAAACTCAGAAAATGTTTTAATAAAGTCAGCAAAAAAAAAAATCTTATGCCCACTCAAGACTAAGAAGCTGGACTTGACTGAAGAGAGTGAATGTAAGGCCCGTGTTTCTACTTTGCTCTTTAATATGGAACTCTGGGTTTGTGAGCTTCCTGATGTGCTGCTGCTGCTGCAGGAACCAAACCAAATGTGGCGTTATGGCACTGAAGCTACAATCCAGGTAAAAAGTAATAGACAATTTTGTGTGTTTTGTGTGCGGGCATGTGAGTGTGCGTGTGAATGTGCGTGTAAGTGTGCGTGTGTGTGTGCGCACGCGCTTCAGTGCTGCAGATCCAACTCAGTGCTTCATGCATGTTAGGCAACTGTTCTACCACTGAACTACACTCCCAACCCTCTAAGAAAATATTAATAAAATAGCAGGAGTGGGGGTGGAGAGATGGTTCAGGGGTTAAGCCTCTGCCTTGCAGGCAGAAGGTCCTGAGTTCAGATCCTAGGCCCCATATATAGACGCCAGGCAGAAGCCAGGGATGGCCTGGTAGGGTGGAGCCTGTGAATCCCGGGGCAGAATAAACAAGGAGGAGGTGGAGGCAGTCCATGGTGGTTCCAGAATTCGCCCGTGGTTCTACATGCACAAACACACACACACATAATTGAACAAATAAATAAATAAATAAATAAATAAATAAATAAATAAATAAATAAATAAATAAATAAAAGCTCCATCTCTCCATAAAATAAATAAATAAATAAATAAAATAGCAGGAGTAATATCTCAGGTGGTAGAAGCAGAAGGATCACAAGTTTAAGATGATCTCTGGAATACTTGGTGAGAACTTGGATAGATGAGAGAGAGAGAGAGAGAGATAAACCTGGAAGGTTTCTATCATTAATATATGATTATAGGGGCTGGAGAGGTGATTCAGGGATTAAAGGCTTTGCCTCGAAAGCAAAAGAATCTGAGTTTGGAGACCAGATCCCTCGTAAAAATGCTGGACAGAAATAGCAACAGCCTGTACTTCTGGCCCCAGAAGAAGCCTGGGAAACCCTCAGAACAAAGCAATAGAGAGGTAGAACAATCCAAGATGATTCCTGAAGTCACCCTTGGGCCTCCACAGGCACACACAGCATCCTCTTCTATACACACAAAGAAAAAAAAAGAGCAATAATATATGATTACAGTATAAATAACTCATGTTCAATAACATAAAGAAAAGTTTTTCACATTTTCTACATGCCTATGATTCATTCACCATCTTCTCTCTTCTCCTGACCAACTTGTACTTTATAGATTAGACTATAAAGATTAAGCCACTTGCCAAGTGTTTGGAGTCATTAAGGGCACAGTGAGAAGCTGCTACCTGACCCCTCTGCCTCTAGGTAAGAGAATGTGGAGTTCTAAGTGTTAGAAGAGTGGGATGCTTACGCTCCGACAGGGCACACTCTTACTGAAGCAGCAGCACCTCCAGCCCATCATGGAGATGAGAGTCGCTGCAGTGAGGACCTGGAGAGGAGACAAGTGTGTTAGGAAGAGACCGGGAGATGCATATTTGCAGATGCCACCCACAGCTATTGAAATGGACAGAGTTGTTGATTTCATAAGAATTCAGCTGACTTCGGTTGACTTACTGGCTTTGGTTGTGAGGCCCGGGTTTGGAGGCCTAGCCTGATCTGACTCTGTGAATGCAAACATGCCAACAAGTGGGAACTCCAGCAGGACTGGTTGCAGGCTAAAATCAAGCAATCCACGGCAAGTGTTCCCGTTCCCTGGAGTGAATGTGGACTCTAAACCAGCTTGCGGGAACAAGTTTTTGTTGTTTTTAATTTTTTAATTATGCATTATTATAGTATGTATGTGCTGTGTGTATGTACAATATGTCGTGCCATCCATGTGGAAGTGTCCTCTTACTTTCTGTTGAGAGTTCTCTTTTACCTTTATGTAGGCTCTGAGTATCAAGATCAGATTGCTAGGCTTGGTGCAGACACCTGTAACGAACGAGCCATCTCTCCTCCACCTGCTTTGTTTTCATTTTGATTTTTGGACCTAGGGTCTCACACAGCCCAAGCTGGCCTCAGATTTGTTCTGGAACTAAGAATGACTTGAACATCTGATCCCGATCCTCCCAGGCTGCATCTTTCAAGTGCTAGGCTTCCAGGCATGTGTTGTAGCACCAGGAAATACGAGAGGCTTACCATGAGACCTCCTCCCCAGAGTCCAGAGCCCAGCAGGGCATGCTTGCCGATGAGGCCTCTCAACAGGTAGGCCGCATCCCAATTAGGAAAGAGGAGTGCCAGGTTGGCCCCAGCAGCAAACAGGGCCGAAACACCAAGGCTCAGCCCCAGGGTGCGGGAGCAGGTCCGGGAGCATGCCATCACGCAGGGAGGGGACGGCATCCTGAAACGATGGGGGAGAGTCACGACAGAGCAAGGACTGGGGCACTCACAGCACACAGCAAGGTAGGGATACAGATAGAGAACACCTGGCTTCCTGGGGCTGAGAAAAGAGTGCAGAAGAAGCCTTCTGCCCTTTATAAGTCTCTTCTGATGAAGAGGAGGTTTATGATTCCAGTTTCTGCCAACTTCCAGTTATACACATACATGTGCATATTCTGCCATTCTATGTGTGTATTCTTAACATAGCCAGTGATTATTTCATTTAGGGAAGAAAAATGAGTTCATAAAGGTACCATTGGTGTCTAGTTTCAACACAGGTATTTAGTGTTCTTATTGTTTGTCCAGCACAAGAAAACAGAAAGAAATAAAAGCCATAAACAGGAAGTAATATTGCTATTGTTCACAGATATGACATATAAGTATAAGTAGCACATCTTAAACATCCTGTCAAACATTGCTTGAATAATTGCTAATAAGTGAGTTTAACAAGATCACAGAATAAAGTGCTAAGATTCTATTCTATTTTGTGCACAAGCAATATCAAATTGAAAACTGAAATTTGAAAGATGCCATCTATAACAGCATAAAACATATATGCTTATGGATACACTTAACAAAACATATGAAAGCCTGTGTGCTAAGAATTACAAAGCATTAAAAAAAGAATTACCAAGCACTGCCAAGAAAAGGAAGGCTGAATGAGTACAGGGATAGACCATGGTTACTGGCTAGAGACATGCCCATGTCTCCTAGAATTGATGCACAAATTCAGATAAATGTCAGTCAAAAATCCAGAAGTTTTACAACACTGACAAGATGAATCTAAACTGATGTGGAAATGCAAAGGTAAATTAGCCAAAATAGTTTTTTTGTTGTTATTGTTGCAATTGCTATTTTCAAAGGGGGCCTTGCTATTTATCAATTTTTTTAAAAGGTAAACAAATCAAGGCATAACAACTATTCTGTAATCCCAGTACTTGGGAGATGGAGATAGGAGGATCAGGACTTCACAGTCATCCATGACTGCATAACAAATTCAAGACCAACCTGGGTTACGTGAGATCTTGTCTCCAAAGCAAAAGCATAGGCTGGCAAGATGGCTTGAAGGATAAAAGTATTTGCTGTGCAAGCCTGAGTTCAATCTCTGAAGCTACCTACAGGTAGTAACACTAGACTCCCAAAAGTTCCCAGATTGGCATGTGGATGTCCTTACACACGCGCGCGCACGCATGCACACACACACACACACACACACACACACCACAAAGAGTAGTAAGTAAAAGACTTAAAACCCAGGGCTTGAAAGATGGTTCAGGGGTTAAAACTTGCCTTACAAGCAAAAGTTTGGATTTCCAGATCTCATGTAAAATGCTGAGCAGAAGATGGCAAAGGCCTGCAATTTAGTCCTGGAAGGCAGAGCCTGGGAAACCCCAGAGCAAAGCAATAAGGAGGTAGAAGTGATCCAGGGTGATTCCTGATGTTGTCCTTGGGTTTAACACACACACACACACACACACACACACACACACACACATAAACACACAGATAAAACTGACATAAATAAACAGAAGATAATGCATCATCTATAGTAGCACAAAACATAATAAATATGTATGGCTACATTTAACAAAATGTGTGCAAGATTTGTGTACTGTAAGCTTGTGCTTATAATCTCAACCCCTTAAAGACTGAGGCAGGAGAATAGTTTAGAATACCTATTAGCCTGAGTATAGACTGTATACAGTAGCAGACTCTGTTTCAATAAAATAAAAAAGTAAACTTGGGACATTTTTACTGTATGACTGTCATAGTTAAGCACAGGTGTCAACTTGACTGTTGAGGGTTTGAGCTCTGGGCACAGTTGTAGAAAGTTGATGGTTAAGCCCAGAGCAAACCTGAAGGAGATTGTCTAGCTGCTGGGGAAGACCCAGCCCATGGTGGGTGGGATTAGGCCCTGGATAAATCACAGAGACCTGGTTGAGAGAGTTGGCATCCTTCTGTATACTTGGCCAGACATGTTGGTCTGGCAAGTAAGGATTGTCCATCTCTCAGCTGTTATGGTGGCCAGTTCCCTCCGCCCTGGTGTTGGTGTGTGCTCTCCTGTCAAGCTGGACTATGAACTGTAACTGGACTATCGTAAGAAAGTAAACTCCTTGTTCCCTTAAGCTGTTTGATGGTCATTTATCAGCAATGTTGCAGACTGACTGCTACAATGACTTCAGGATTGTATTTCAGAGACAAAAGGACAGACTCTTCAATGAATTGATGCTGAATAATACAAACACAAATTTTATCTTGACTAATGTATTACTTCACACTGTATTTTAAAAAATAATTTGAATAGGCCAAATATCCAAAATTAATTCAGATTTGTAGAAGATAGTCAGACACACTGGTACAAGCATGTAATTCTGGCATTCTGGAGGCAGAAGCAAGAGGATTAGGAATTCAAGGCCTTTTCTAACTACATAGCAAATTTGAGGTCAGTCTAGGCTATATAAAACCTGGCCTCAGAAAAAAAATTAAAGTTGGGAGATCTGGGGAAATGGCAAAACAAAAGGACCAAAATTCAGATTCCCAAAATTCAGATTCCCAAATCCTATCTAAAATATAAAAAGCCATAATAAACCATCTGTAATTTCATCCTTGAATGAAGATTGGGAATCCCAGAGTAAAATTGTTAGCCAGACTAGGGATATATGTGATCTCTGAGTTTAATTAGAGATCCAGAATCAGTAAGGTGGGAGACAAGCAGAGATTTTCCTAACATCACCCTCTAACCCACACACACATATACACATGCACTCAAGTGCACACTCAAACTCACCCACATGAAAAACATACATGTACCTGAAATGGAAAATGGGATTTTTTTGTAGAGGAAAGTTTGAGAAGCCTGAGTTAAAAAAATTTTCTTAGATAAAACCCACAATATAATTAATAAAAACGAGAAATACAACTGAGAATGGTGACACTTGTCCCAGCACTTAGAGGCTGAAGCAATACAATCTCAAACAGGAGACTAGCCTGTGCTTCATACCTAGACCTACTATGAATATGATTAATTAATTAATTTCAAGTGACAAACATAAAAACTGAAACTCACTCCTCAGAAGACATCAGGAAGGCTCTAAAGAGATGACTCAGTAATTAAGGGCACCTGCTCCTCAATCATGAGGATCTGAGTTCTGAGTTCAGATGTAGCAACTATAGCTCTGAGGAGAGCAGAGACAGGAGGACCCCTGGGAATTGACAGTTTCTGGCCTAATAAAGTCACAAGCCACTGAGCCAAGGAGACCTTGGCTGGAAGGAATATGAGACGTGACAAAAGAGGACATCTAACGCCCTCTTCTGGCTGTTATATGAAGAGGTGAGCACTTCCAAATGCAAGACACACACAGTTTAAAAAAAAATTTTTTTAAAAAAGGCTTTTTTTTTAAAAAAAGACATTATTAGGGGTTAAGTCTCTGGCTGACAAGCAGAAGATCCAAGTTCAGATCCTGGATCCCATGTAAAACACCAAGTGGAAATGGTGGCAGCCTTCACTTCTGGCCCTGGAAAGCAGAGCCTGGGAAATTCCAGAGCAAAGCAAAGCAGAGGTAACACAATCCAGAATGACTCCCTAAGTCACCCTTGGACCTCCACAGACACACAGTGTGCCCTCTGATACATACAGTAACACACACACACACACACACACACACACACACACACACACACACACGACATTATTGGGCTGTAGAGATGGCTTAGGGGTTAAAACCCTGCCTTGCAAAAAAAATTAAAGAACATTTTTTAAAAAGACAATAAAAAATGAGGACTGGTGAGGTGGCTCAGGGGTTAAGCCTCTGCTTTGCAGGCAGAAGGTCCTGAGTTGGGATCCTAGACCCCATGTATAGATGCCCAGGCGGAAGCGGGGGGGGGGGGGGGGGGGCTGCGTTTCTGGTCCTGGTAGGGTGGAGCCTGTGAATCCCAGGGCAGAGTAAACAAGGAGGAAGTGGAGGCGGTCCATGGTGGTTCCCGAATTCGCCCGTGGTTCTACACACACACACACATACATACATGCACACAACGCCCACACACACACAATTGAATGAATAATAAAAAAATTTAAAATAAAAGACAATAAAAAATGAAACCACAGGAAAAAAATCACAATGCAATTCTTGTGACATATATATATGAATGTAGATGCACACATATCTGACAAAGAATTCGTATCTATATAAAGAACTGGGTCTCACTCAAAAGTCAGGTTGGCCTAGAGCTCATTATGTAGTCCAGACTAGCCTGGAAATCTTGGTGATCTCTGTCTCTCAGCTCCTGAGGACTGGGATTTGAGGTGCAAGCACCACATCTGACTTACATGGAAAACTCCTGTGTGTGTCTGTGTATATGTGTGATGTTTGACTGGACCTGTGTATATGTGTGTGATTGGCAAGTACTGTCCATGTGGGTGAGTATGGGCCCATTCATGCCACAGCACATGTGTGGAAGTCATAGGACAATCTTTGGGTTATTGTTCCTACCCTTGTTTGGCCAGGTCGTTTTTTGTTTTTTGTTTTTTAAACAGGGGAGAGCGCAAATGCAGTCCCCCACTACCACAAATTATGCAGTCGAGTTTCCCGCATTTGGGGAAATCGCAGGGGTCAGCACATCCGGAGTGCAATGGATAAGCCTCTTGGTCAGGTCGTTTTACTGCTACTGCAGAAGCCAGGCTGACAGGCAGGTGAGCTTCTGTAGATACTCGGGACTCCATCTCCATTTTCCTTGGATGTGCTGGGAATACAGATGCTTCCACCTCTGCATCCAGTCTTGAAGTGGATCTGGGGATCTAAATCCAGATCATCAGCACTAAGCACAAGTGCTGTACTCACTGAGCTGTGTCCTCAACTCTAAGGGGCTGGAAGGATGGCTTGGGGGTTAAGACTCTGCCTCAAAAGCAGAAGGCCCTCAATTCAGATCCCAGGTTCCACATTAAAATGCCAGGCAGAAACAGTATTGACTTGTACTTCCAGCCCTGCTGGGCAAAGCCTGGGAAATCTCAGAGCAAAGTAAAAAGGAGGTAGATACAATCCAGGATGAGTCCCAAAGTCACCCTTGGTCCTCCACAGAGACACATAGTGCCCTCTCTCTCTCTCTCTCTCTCTCTCTCACACACACACACACACACACAAATAAATAAAATTAATAATAAAAAAATAAGGAATTCTAGGGCTTGAGAGATGGCTCATGGGTTAAGTCTTTGCCTCATAAACAGAAAGACCTCAGTTCAGAACCTGGATCCCACATAAAAACATTGGCAGAAATGGCAGCAGCCTGCACTCCCAGCCCTGGAAGGTAGAACCTGAGAAATCCCAAAGCAAAGGAAATGGATAGACCCTATATTAAAATGTATAGACTCCCTAAATAAAGCTAAGGAAATAGAACAATGTAGGATGATTCCAGAAGTCACCCTTGGACAAGCACACACACTCAAAAGCTCTTCTGGACACAGGCTCCCACACACGTATACCTATCTACATGCAAATGCACACACACACACACACACACACACACACACACACACACTTACTTCACATAAACAACAAACAAATAATTCTTGAATCTGGGCATGATGGCACATACCTAAAGTGTCAGCTCTTTGGGAGGTGAAGAATCAAGAGATCAAAGCTACATTGGGAGTTTGAGGCTGCTCTCCCAACAAAGGAAGCACGGAGCTTTATTTAGGGAGTCTATACATTTTAATATAGGGTCTATCCATTCCTATGTATGCTCAGTTTAAGGTCACAGTTCGAAAAGTAAAGACACTAGAAACTTTTTGAACGTGCTTAGCTCAAAGTCATGGAGCACACAGAACCCCTCAGGGGATGCTCCCTTGCAAGGCAAGGTTTCAGCTGTGCCGGGGATTGAGCACAGGAGTCAGTGTCTGAAGGTGCCTGCCTAGCTTAGTCACCAACAACCCTCGCCTGGCCCACCCATCGGACCGGCACACTAAGCACTAGCTGCGGTATATCTAAAGATTAAAAAAGAAGGGGGGAGAGTGTTGTGACTTAGTTTGAATTTCACTTCCTCTCCCTGAAGATTCCCTTAGAAATCCTAACATTCAGAAATCCACCCAAAGATGTGAGCCAGAAGACTAGCAAAGAAGTTGATTCTAATTTTTTTCCCGAGATTTATTTATGTGCACACATCTGTTGTGTGTGTGTAAGAGGAAGAGCACTTATCTGGAAATCAGAAAACAACTTATTAAAATTGATTCTGTCCTTTTACCATGTGATTCTGGGGGTCGAAATCAGGTTATTAGTCTTGGTGGGAAGCACCTTTACTTGTTGAACCATCTCATGCAGCCCAGTGAGTCTTGAACTCCCGATCCTTCTGCCTCTGCCTTCTAAATGCTGGGGTTTCAGGCATACATCACCAGGCCTGGCTAGAAATCTTAAAACTAGGCTCAAACCCATGAACCAAGTATTGGCCAATGACTGGGCACAAGGAGCAACTGGTAAATCACATGGAGGAAGACTGGAAATTCTATGTCTGTTTCTCCTACCTGTCACTTAGCCTCATTCCTTCTTGGTTGACATGTCAAGAGATCAGGAGCTAGGGGCTAGAGAGACAAAGGTTCTCAGAAAATATGCATTCTCTTTTCCTAAGGACTTTAAAGTCTAGTTGGCATACTCACTAGGCAACAAACAAATAAACAAACAAAAGAAAAAACAAGGAGAGTGTCTGACACAAAGTGGAGGTCACTGAGGAACACTCCGGCTCTAACCTGAAAGACAAAGCCTCTTGGAGGAAGCCCTGGCTACAAAAACCGGTAAGGAGACACTGGACAGAAAAGGTATTCTAGGCAGATGCAAAGGCTGGAAGTCAATGAAGAGATTGTCAGAGACTACCCAGGGTTCCACAGGCAAGTTTGTGCCTTAAACACCAGGCTCTGCTCTTCTTGGCCATCCTCTTGCCGGACCCCTTCCTCCCTGCTTACCTGCATCTGCCGGCAGGATCAGGATGGAAGAGCGGGAAGGTGAAGAAAAGCGCTCTGATCCACGCGGGCCTTGGCCCCTGCAGTCCCCCAGGACTCCTGCAGGGTCAGACACGCAGGCTCTTTTCTCAAAACACTTTCCAAGAAGGTCAAGGAGGTCTTATATACATGGAGAGGCCACCAGGCATGTGTGTGTGTCCACACATCACTGCCCACAGGTTTCCATCGAAGGAGCTTCCTGTCCCTGCAGAGGCCTCCCTCAAAACCCTCTCTCTGCTCATTTTCATGTGACTCCAGGGAAGGAAACAGGAGGCTTCATGAGCTCAGCTGTCTTGAGTCACTGGATGAGTCCAGGAGAAACTTCTCAGCCCCATTCTGCTCACAGAGACTTTCCCCCGCCCCAGCAGTTCCTGTTGGCTGCCCCGCCCCTGTGGGATAGCCAATCCCATGCAGGGCAGCCATCATCTTCCTTTTTATCCTCTTACTTTGTTCTTAGCTGGCTGGGCCGGCCTTGTGGCTCCTGGACTAGCCGACTTTTGTGCTGAAGAGTCAGGCCTGACAGCTATCCAAATGCTGGGCATCTTGCGTTGTGCTGCATGCGGGAGATCTGTGACCTGCTTCTGACAAGCCCTTGTTAAGAGCTAAGTAGTAATTGCCTGGAATCTCAGAGAGGAAGCAGGAGGATTGGGAGTTTAAAACTACCTAGCCCAGGCTGTATAACAAATTTGTGGTCAGCCTGGACTTCATGAGACTCTATCTCAAAAAAAAGGGGGGGGGGCAGCAAGGTAGCTCAGTGGATAAGGTGCCTGTTCTCAGTTCTGTGTTCAAAGACAAGATGCCCACTTGGTAGAAGGAGAAACTGACCTCCATCCTGGCGTTTTTCTCCTTCTCCCCCTCCTCTTTCTTCTTCTTTATCTCTGTCATAAATAAATAAAATAATTTTTTTAAAACAAAAAGCATACACCCTTCTGCCCCAGACCCGGGCCAGGGCAGACTCCCTGCTCCTCAGGAGGTGACCTTCAATACCAATCAGGATGGAGCCAAGAACAGCAAAACTGAAGACAACAACAAATTATAATTTAGAACACTGAAGACCCTACATTAATCACCTGGAACCAGACCAGCCAAATCTCTCCCCATCCTAAAGCTCAGGGAAACTTGCGGAAGAGAGGGCAGCAAGATTGTAAGAGCCTAAAGATGGGGAGGACCAACGATATGCAAGATACTCCACACAAGTTAGGGCCACAGTAGCCATAATCGGACTTTGCATGACCTGCACAATGACTGACATGTCAACAACCCCCCAAAGTCTAGCATGGTTCACAGACACTAGGATCCTTAGAGGCAAGGGATTAACAGTCATAATAGTGTTCCCATACTAAAGAGGAGCCCAAGAAAGGGCTCTGAGCAATGCCACTGAGTCCTTATACCTCATTAGAGTGGAAGACTCAGAGGGAAGTTTGGCATTCACACAAAAGGATGCTCCAGGAAATGGGAGGAGGAGAAGGGGGAGGCACTGGGAGAAGGGGAGGGAGGGGGTGAAAGGAAGGGGAAAAGGAAGGGCATGCAAGGGGGACTGGGAAGGGTAGAGGGAGGGAGGGTACGGGGTACCTATTGGCCTTGTATGATTGGGGAAATAAATAAATAAATAATAAACAAATAATAAATAAATAAAACGTTAAAAAAAAAATCCAGTCTAGAGCCCATCTCAAAAATAAGGAGAGAGATCAGTGAGTGAAGCACATGTTCACATGAGTTTGATCTTTGGAAGCCCACAAGGTGGAAGGAATGTTGTATTCTGACCTTAACCCATGCACCATGGCATACATGTGTTCTCTCTCTCATAAATAAATAAATAAAATATTTTTAAAAAATAAGGAGGCAGAGGGTCTGAGGAAGACACTGCAATATCACCTCTGGCCTCCACACGTATGTGCCACATATACACAGGCACATACACACAGCAAAGAAAGATAAACATTATATAAAAAGAACTATACACTTGCAATAAACAGGCTTACTAAGGCTAGCACTGTGTGCCGAGCCTCCTGAGAGCCCTAGTCAATGCCACATAATGAACAATAAAAGACCACCTTTGAACACAGGTGTTAGCCTCAGAATTTGACTCTTTCGCAGACTTCATTGTCAGATCTTTTGTGGGAGAAGCAAATGGGAGTCCCAGGGCAGATGATGGACAGGGCCTGGGGTGGGACAGTTAATGCCATAAAAGGCATTCTCGGGGATATTGCAGGTCTGGAGGTGGGAAAACAGGAAGGAGAAAAGCTGAAATTGAGGAGGAAGGGAAAGGGAAAATCTGACGGCGAACAGCAGCACAGCTGTTTTCCAGTCTTCTCTAGGTCAAGTGCAGCTGACTAATCTTCCTATGCTCCAGCCTCCGCTGACAGCTGACCAAAGAGAGCACATTCCCTTAATGGGAGGAAAAAGGAAGTGTCAAAATGTTGAAAGAGATGCCATTTATACTGTGCACAGAACAGGAAGCTCGGTGTTTCCCCCTTTCGTTGATATAAAAAGACTGCAAACTGTAGCCCACTCAAATGGGGTTGCTGCCCACACTGTTGTGTTGAAACCACTTATCTAGTTTCATATTCCCATTGCTGTAATAAATACGTGACCCCAACTATTTAGGGAACAAGGGGTTTATTTATTCATGCTCATGATTCTAGACTACAGCCTATTGAGGCAGGAGAGTTACCAAGCAGCTGGGGCAATGGGAACTGGCACTTCTTATGACACAAGAGCAGAGTAAGGTCCAATGTATACCTTCTAGCTTGTCAATCTGCTAGTCAGTTCTTTCCATCTATTCAATTCACTTGCCCAGAGACTAGTCCCACCCTCCATGGGCTGGGCCTTCCCCATCAATTAGAGTCTTCTGCAGGCTTGTTCAGGGCTTAAGTATTCATTCTTTACAAAAGTGCCCAGAGCAACCCACAGAATGGGAGAAAATCTTCACTAACCACACATCTCATAGAACTCTGCTGTCCAGAGTGCACAAAGAACTTAGAAAACTAAACACCAAGGAAACCAATGGCCCAATTAAAAAATGGGCCCTGGAACTTAAAAGAAACTTTACCAGGGATGAAATTAAAATGTCTAACAAATATCTGAAAAAATGCTCCACTTCTTTAGCCATCAGGGAAATGCAAATCAAAACTTCCCTGAGATATCATCTCACCCCGGTCAGGATGGCAAAAATCCACAATACTAACAACGACAAATGCTGGAGAGGATGTGGAGAGAGGGGAACTCTCCTACATTGCTGGTGGGAATGCAGGCTCATACAGCCACTCTGGCGAGCCATCTGGAGATTCTTAAAGAAACTAAAGATTGAAATGCCATATGACCCTGCTATTCCACTTTTGGGAATAACCCCCCATACAGCAGAGGTTCACCTCGATAGCACAAGCACGACCATGTTCATAGCAGCACTGTTTACAATAGCAAAGTCATGGAATCAGCCCAAATGTCCAACAGTTGACGAGTGGATAAGGAAACTGTGGTACATCTATACAATGGAGTACTACTCAGCCATCAAAAATGATGAATTACTGGAATTTGCTGGGAAATGGATGTCATTAGAAACAATTATATTAAGTGAAGTATCCCAGACCCAGAAAATTAAGCGCCGTATGTACTCCCTAATAGATGGCTCCTAGTACCTAGAGACAGTAATTCCAAGGATTATGAACAGGAGGGATGGGGTAGGAGGGCCACACCAGAAACAAGGAGAGAAGGGACCATGTTACAGCAGGGAAAATAGGCCTCCACCAAGGACCCAAATAAGTAATGAGACATCTGATTAAGTTCACAGACTTTTGTTCCTGATCATTTACTACTGAGGAAGAGGAGGGCATATAGTCTGGCAGATAAAAAGTAACAATTTTGCAAATGGGTGATAGACCCCTCCCTTACTGTGGTTTCCCACTTTTATTACATCTACCTTTGAATGTGCTTTTATCACAAGACTCTAACAGCTTTTTGTCTCTGGCCAGGGGGTAACATACAATGCCCACCAGGATGGAGTGAAGGGCATTGCAGGAGCAGCAAAACTACAAAAGAAAATCAACAAACCACAATCCAGAAGTTCAGAGACTCTATATCAACCACCTAGAACTAGGCCAGCTTAGTCTCTCCCCATCTTGAAGCTCAGGGAAATTTGCGGAAGAGGGGCGGTAAGAGTGTAAAAGCATAAGGATGGGAGAAGCAATGATATGTAAGATACTCTATACTACTTAGGGCTGAAGCAATCATAATTGGACTTTGCATGCCCTGCGCATTGTCCAACACACTGTTGACCTCACAAAGTCTAACATCTGCTAAAGGCACCAAGATCCTTGGAGGCAAAGGATTGGCAGTCACAGCAGTGTTCCTATACCTAAGGGGAACACGGGAAAGGGTTCAGGGAAAGGCCACTGGGTCCTTGTACGTCATCGGAGAGGAGGGCCCAGAGGAAAATCAGACATGCACAAGAAAGGACTCTCTGGGAATTGGGGTGGGAGGCACTGGGGGATGGGGAGGGAGAAGGGTGGGGAGGGGAACAGGGGGTACGGGGGGAGGAGGAGGGAGGGAGAGAACTGGTGTACCTAATAAGTTTGTATGAGCTGAAATAAAAAAAAAAAAAAAAGATTGTAAGAGCACAAGGAAAAAAAAAAAACAAATGTGCCCAGAGCTTGAGCTTTCAAGTTGACAACTGTATCTAGCTGTCGGTCTGTCAAGACTGGAAATGAGAACTGTCCCCCACAAGCCCATGTGTTTGAACACCTGGTTCCTAACTGGTGCTGCTGTTTGGAAGGTAATGGAACCATTACAAGGCAAAGCCTTGCCGAAGGAAGTACATCACTGAGGGTGAACCTTGAGATTTGATGACCCAGCCCCACTTCCTGTTCTCTGCTCTCTGCTTCCTGAGTATGTCTCTCTGCAATGGAATCATAAGCCAAATAAGAAATCCTTTCTCCCTTAAATCGACCGTGTCAGGGTATTTTATGACATCAACTGAAAAGTAACTGGGTCTTCCCACATCAGCCATGAAGTTAAAACAAAATCCTGGCTTGTCTTAATAGATTAATTCGTCATCAGCGTACCTAAAAATTCAACCTTGAAAGGTCAAGGGTGCAATGAAACTGTCACTTTGCTTTTGATCTGTAGTGATTTTGTGTATTTAGTGGGCACTTTGTTGGGCCTTTTTACTGGACATCTACAGAGTTAGCTACTTGATTCTTTTTGAACATTCTCCCTTGGCTCCCTGGAACCTCATTTTGGGATCTTGCCTTTTTTTTCTCTCACTGCATCTCCTTGATGGATTTCCTTATGGGTGATCTCAGGATTAGGTATTAACTTTTCACCTAGGCGATCTCACTCATCCTCACAGTACCATTGATTCCACTGGTTTGCTCAAATCTAAATTCAGTCTACCTTTTCTCTAAGCTTCAGATTCATGTAACTAACTGTGATTGTTAATCTTGAGTGTCAATCTAGCCATACCACACATTAACTAAGCTCAGCTGTCAGACCTCCTGAAGAGATAGATTATCCAGATCAAAGCATTTACAATATAAAGACCAGCCCTAGAACTGATTGGAACCTCCCAGTAGAGGACCAAATAAAAGGACCCATAGAACAGACGACTTTGAAGAGAGACTCTCCAGGGTATTTGCAGTGACTTAGCCTCCCTCCAGCTTCAGCCACCACCTATGTCACCTCCACCATGAAAGACTGCTTCTCTCCTTTAGAACCATTGCCGAGTCCTTATCCAACCAATCTGGTAGAATATGTCTCAGTTTGGAAAATATGGATTTGAAGAAACATCTTTTGGGAAAAGGACATGGCTTTATTTAAGAGAAATAAGGAAAAATATGGGAATTGTCAGGCCTTGGTGTTTCTTCCCAGTTCAGGCCTAAAGCCTGTTCCCTGGGGAAGGTCACAGTAACCCTATGGGCAGGTGCTAGGAATTTTTTGGAATGGCACAATAACGCCCATGAACAGGTGCTAAACACTCTCTCCTAAGTAATTCGAGTTTTGCCCCTGGCAGGAAGAATTCTTCTGGGAATTAGGAATGCCCTTTACCTGCTCTTAGGGTTTTTTTTGGGGGGAATAGCTTCCTGCTCTCTGATCTAGAGAAGAAGCCTGCTTTTTAACTTTAAGTCAAATTCTAAATAGAGATTTCATGTCTAGTCACTCACAATAAGTAGACCTGTTAGCCAGAATGTGTGCACTGATTTTAAAGAAATTAGAGAATAACTTCTCGAGTCTTAAAACAGATGTGGGTAAAATTCCCACCTATATACTAACTCAGAAATTCCAGAAGTATAAGACAATGCTTTCAGTTTACTAGAACTTTAAAGAAACTGTGATACCCTCTTACCCTGGCTGAAGGCCAAGGAAGAGACCACATGCCAGAAAGTCTAGACGCCAAGATTGCCCCTGGAGATGCAATCCAAAGTGGGAGAATCCATGTCAGAAGCAAAGGGGGCCGTGTCTTCCCTCTCCCAAACAGCACTCTTATAAGAAATCACAGGGATGGACCATCGAGTGCACTCCCACCAATGATTGCCTCCACCCTGAGAGAGACACCCTTGGCATATGGGGCCTGACAGTATGGACCCAGGTTTGGAGAATGCATGGTTCACAGATGGGTCATCTAACTGATGGCAATATACTTCTGGAATTCCTCAAAGGAAGACATAAGCAACCTTACTATTAAAGGAATAGAAGGATGCTATCATAGGAGGAATTATTCTTTTAATAGTGTTTCCTTCAGCACATATCTCAGTAGTATTCCATCAACAGGACCACGCTAGAGGCGCTCATGGCCCTTGAATATCCAAGCCATGGCCCCCCTAGAGACGTGGTTCAAGCTTGGATTGCAGAAACTGCATGAGCTGCATGCAACTTCCCAAGCTAGAACCTGCTGCCATACCTGGTGCCCATGTCAACCCGCCTGACTGAGAGATTAACCTGGACAGGACATCAGCAAAAGCTCACGCTGGACTATGGGATGTTGGCACTCCTAAATCAAAAGGAGCTCAATCCTCCTCTGTGTATTTTAAAAGAGCAGTCTCTGTTAAAACAATGTCAATTATGTGGTCTCAGCCCCATGGCTATCTGATGAAGCATTATAGATTAGCTAGATTTGGAAATACTGAGAGAATGATTCTGTTAAGTGCCTTTACCCTCGAATCAATGGGTTAGGTTCTTGAAAAAATGTCTACCCTGAAGGTGATTTTTGCTGACTAGAAAATTATATGTCTATTGTAGGTGCAACATTCTTAACCCCAAAATTTTCTGTATAAAAACTGTCTCAAAAGTTTCAAAAATGTGTTCAGAATTCACTCAGCCTAGAGAGTTGTGTGTGTTCTGTTCTCCACCTGGTCCAGGGGAGCCCTGGTCTTGAAGCTGCGACTCTGGTCTGCAGCAAACCATAAACTGACTCTCCCTTTCTCCCTTAAGTTTTTGACTTTGGGTGTTCTTTCACATTAACACATAAGGGTAATTGTTCACCAACTTCCTAAACCATGCCTACAATGTGAAATACCATAGTTAACACATGAAAAACTAGTTAAGTCCCACAAATCCATGTGCTGCATCTCAGTAGGAATACTACTATGTACCTACTTGCTATAAACTCAAGTTGTTTTTTTTTTCTTTTGCTTGTGCATGCATGTGTGTGTGTAGAAGAGGGCATTTGAGTGTCCCTGTGGAGGCCCAAAGGTGACTTTTGTGTGTGTGTGTGTGTGTGTGTGTGTGTGTGTGTATGGATCAAAGGGCACTACGGTTCCCTGCGGAAGACCAAGAGTGACTTCGGGAATCATCCTGGATTGCTTCTACTTCCTTTTTGCTTTGCTGAGGGATTTCTCATGCTCCAACCACAAGGGTCAGAAGTGCAGGTCACCACAATTTTTGCCTGGTGGTTTTACATGGGATCTGAACTTAAGACTTTCTGCTTGTGAGGCAGACTCTTAACCCCCAGCCATCTCTCCAGCCCTAATTAGCACTTTTTATTACTCTCAAATTCCTGTAAGGTCTAAGCAAATAGATGTTTTCTTGTCTCTATAGAGGTGAGAGGTGAGTCCTAATTAGTGTCAGACTGTGCCTACTGTCTCCATTTTTTATTATCTCCTGTCAAAGAGAACTTATGTCTTAACTCTCAAAGTTATAAGATAAAGAATTTTCTTAACTAAGGAAGCAAAGACGATTCTAAGGCAGGAATGCTTAGCTGAGGGAAGACACTTTTAGCATTTCTAACAAATCCTTCCTATTGTTTTTTAGTGTCTACCCCTCAAATTGGTTAAGTAAGCCTTGATTGTTGTTATTATATCTTGTATTGAAAATTATTATAGGAAAGAGAAGCTTGTTTGTTAATAGTGAATCCAATAGGTTTCTGGGTTAAACCTCTACTAAATGGGATCAACCAACCAAACATTATTCTAGTAGTTCTGACTACCTAGATGACAAAAGTCCAATTATGACCAGAAGGGAAGAGCACATGTAAACAGCTTCAAATGACACAAGAAGCGTACAAGCGAAAAAGCAGCAGTAGGTGCTGGGAACAGCATTGATTGGACAGAGCAAGTCAACTCAATAGAATATCGCAATTTGTCTTTTTATAGTTAGTTTCAAAAGTTGACTAGGAATCTTGTATCACCAAGGTGGTTGATGCGTCCTTTGAGAGGGGAGGAGCCAGCTTGACTCGAGTGTGGTATGACCAGCCTTGTTCCACAGTAAGAACAGCATTTTCGATAACCAATAGGGCTTGGAAGGGTCTCTCCCAGGCAAGTTGAAGTCTATTTTTCCTCTAGAATTTGATGAGGACAAAGTCAGTGGAATGATGTAAATGGGAGGGAATTTAAGCAGCAGTGGTTGGGCTAGTAATCCACATTGTCTGAAGGAAGATAAAGTGGAAGACAACCCAAATATATAGTCCCTGATAGATTAATCTTTAATCTCAAATGAGGCACTGCCTTTTGATTGGTGGGGTTGGTTGTCTCAATGTATTTGAAAAGGTTTTATCTGATAGTCACAGGATATTAGGATAGTCAGAGAAGGGCAAGGAGTGGCTACCAAGGGAGTATAAAAATGACCGAAGATAAATTAAAATTAGGCTCTGAATCTGCAACATTTAATGCTCTCTCTAGTCATTGAGTTTCAATCAGTTGGAACAACTCAGTGAAGCTTCTTTCTAGGAAGTTACATCCATAGTTCCCTATTGACTAAGCATCACGTTTTGTGCATATACAGGCCACATATTACTACATAATGTCCCATGTCTCTAACAGGTCTCAGCCTAAAAAACAGCTCCCCAGTATCTTAATATTTCACACACACACCCCTCTTCCTATCCCCAACATTGGTGTGCTAAAGGAAAATTCTCAGATTCCTTGTACCTTCTTTTCATGATATTCTAACAATTTGTTTATTAATTTGTACTTATTGTCTTAGAACTGGCTGGGAAACTCATTATTTGAAGGTAGGGATCCTTTTCTCCTTCCCTCCTTTTTGAGACAAGGTAACACAGACTGTTTCAAATTCTCAGTGATTCTCCTCCCCCAGTTTTGTTCTTCCAAGTAGAGATTCAGGTGAACCACTGTAACCACGTCTCTATTATTTGACACATAGCAAGCCTGGTGCACCAGGTTAACAGTTGAAAAAGGACCACAAACTCATCCCAGTGGGAGTTAGTCAGCAACTAGCTTCCATTACACAATATAATGCTTTTCTCGCATTTAGTAATAATTTTTCCTTCACTAGTTAAGATAACTGATTTTGCTGTTTGGGTAAAATGGTCTTACGTTGCCTAGGCCGGGCTCTAACTTGCTGTGTTGCTTGGAATAAACTTGAATTCCTGATCTTTCTGCTTCCACCTCCCAGGTGCTGGGCTGACAAGTGTGTACCTCTAACCTGGCTCTCAACAGTCTTTTCATTAGTCATTACTGGTCTGAAAAATTAGACATTCAAATTGACCAAATTTATTAAATACAGATACAAATACTTTCTTAAGGCTGAGTTAACCCAGTATTTTCAAAAGCTTGGCAAAATTTTTAACATATCATTCAAAAGCAGAGAAAACACTTGCAAACTTTATACTTTGCAATCAGTCCATGAATTAACCTTTGTCAATTAACAACTTTTTTTTTTGAGACAGGGTCTCAATGACCCAGACCAGAATTGTGTATTCAAGGTTGGCCTTGAACTCCTGATCCTCCTGCTTTTACTTCCTGATCGCCAACATTACCAGTTTTAAAAAAATTGTGTGTGTGTGTGTGTAAGTATGGTGCACGTACACACAGGCCTTTCTTGAAGGCTCAGGGAGACCATCAAGTTTCCTGCTCTATCACTATCTTATTGCTTTGCAACAGGGTCTCACTGAACTTGGCATTAGACTGGCAGCCAGTAAGCCCATGATCCTCTTGTCTCCACCTCCAATAGCATGAGAGTGTGACCATAGAGCCATGCCCAGTTTTTTATGTGGGTATGAGAACTCTGAACTCAGGTCCTCATAGTTGTGCAGCATTCAAGCATTCAAGTCTTAGGCACTGACCTACTTCCCCAGCCCTAAAGTTAATTGTCATAAATATGAAAACATATGAGCAAATTTTTAGAATCTGAATTATATGAATAAAGTAGAATCTATTACCTCACAAAACCAATGACACGGAAAACTAATACTGAAAAGTTCCTTTTTTTATTTCCAAGATCAAATATTACAACAGGACATTTACATATATTTATAAAAAAAAATGCAGCAGTTGATTTTATAGGTCAGAGGTTTCCTTGAGTTTGGTCCCTCTCTCAGCACAGTGAGCTGATGTCTTCAAAAGACTCCCCACCCTCTCCCACCCACTTATCCCACCCGCCCTCCCCAATTCAAGTTGCAGTATTAATATAAAGCAACTGGGTACAACACAGCAAGAATATTCACAATTTGGTACAGCCAAAACCAGAGAATTATCAACTGAGAAAGACTCTCACTTTAGAAAGTATTTACTCAGAGACTAGTCATAGCTATAGATAGACCACACTCAGTTATCTGAGATTTCCCTGGTTTAAGAGCAAGTGGAAGTTTCAGCGAGTCCTAACCACCAGTTACAGCTCTGCTTTGCCTAGTGGCACCTGCTTTCATGGGTCTTCAACTTGCAGGCTTTCCCTAGTACCTCAACTATCACCTATTAGATACACAGGAGGGCTTTTAGTGTCTTGAATAAAAATTTTAGTGGATGATAGTTACCCCTTCCTCGCTGGTTTCAAAGCCTTATTCTCAATCTGAAGTGCTATAAAAGTATTTTTTTTTGCACTGTGGGATCAAAGGCCCAGAAAACTGAGACATCTATTTTAGGGAACAATTGCCGGAAACACTATCAATAGGAACACAGTCTTTTTTCTTTTGTATTCCAACAACAAATTTACAGAGTCTGTTCTGCATTAAGACCACCACTTTGTGTACTCAATGAGTACACAAATCCTAGGGAATTCCTACATAATGCCAGGAACTGCTTGAGAAAACAGAGCAAAAACCCAAAGTCAACTCTGCTCAAGTCCCTAACCCACATCCTTCAGCCCTCCCCAATAAATGTGATTACCTTTTTTGAATAAGCTGGGAAATGAAGTGTGGCAAAAAGTTTAAAAACAATTAGAAAGCATTCCAGAGTTGGACATCTATCCCAGGTGAACCTGAATACACTTGTTCAAATACAACTCATACACTGCAGACAGTCCAGACACTCCCCGGAATGTTCCATGGAACATTTACTAGGAAGGATTTCTTAAGGGTTAAAAGGAAAAATGAAAGAACCCACTGCTTAAATTTACTGATAACAGAAAATCAATGAAAAATAATATTCAGAGTGAAAACCTTGAATGGTGAACTTCAATGGAAGCCTCTAAAGTCTATGTATCACATCAACATCAACTGCACTCACATTCCTATAGGCTGGAGGTTACCTTTTCAAAGTGGAAGGACAACTCTAGGAAAGGAAGGTCCAAGTCTCCAAATAAGTAAGGTATACAGACCCTCTATAAGTTCACGCTCATTAATGAAAAGTGGAGGTCCCATACTATTTTCTCTAATTATTAAAATAGGTAATTCTTTGGTGACATTGGTCATTCTGTGTCCTAAATTACAGGACAATAAATTATTAAAAAGTTATTAAGAGTATGTGATTAGTGTCATAGATCTATTTGTACTGAATCATACCACTTACTATTTATTATTATTTTCCATTAAGAACACAGTAAAGAGTCTCTCTTAGGTGTCTTAACTTTCACTTGGAGTACTTCTTTCCTTCTCTTGTTTTAAAAAAATCCACATTTAAAAGTCTTTTAATAAAAACACTAACTATACTTCAAAATAAAGGAATTACCACCACCAGGAAAATAAAAAGTAGCTCTGAGCAAATCTAAAGCATGCTATAAAATCATTGTTGGAAAACAAAACAAGGTATACAACTGAAGAGACATTACTGTGTCATTAACTTGACATTGATGCTGCTGAAATGTACCAGAAAGTTACCTTGACATAGGGGAAACAGAATGGTAGGGAATGATTACCAATCAAGAGTCCCTTATTAATCAGTTTTCCTAAGAGTCTATAAGACAAGGAAATATAAAGGATTACAAGAAAAGACTTCACACTAAATCAGAACTTATCAATTTTCTTTTTTTCCATTATCATGTGCACATATGTAACATGTTGTTAAGTGCCATGGTGCATGTATACAGCCAGGACAACTCTGTTCTTTCCTTCCACCTTTATGTGGATTCTAGGGATCTAATTCACACTGTCAGGCTTGCACATCAAGCACTTTTAACTGCCAAGCTAGCTTTCCACCTCATAGTTTTCAAATGACCAATAACTTACTTTTTGTACCCTAGTTAGATTTAACTTTTTTGGGAAGTAATGCTGGGGATCCAATACAGGACCTTGAGCTTGTGAGGCCAACGTTTTGCCATTGAGCTACACCCCAGTCTATACCTTCTTTTTAATGAAGATTAATGATTACTTATTTCAGCTCGACTATTCTTCCCATCTGAAAATCTAAGTGACCTTATCAAGCATATAGTCTTAAAGGAAATACATTAAATGAACAGCAAAACTTGCCACTTGGTGCCATAGAATGAAATACAGCAATATAACTTTCCATATATAGAAATGAATATGGTCATTCTTAAGCAAAATACTACCACTGGTGTTCACATATCTAATTATGTAAGTAAATCTGTTGTCTTTCAAACTTCTGCATTTCAAAAAATGCTGAATTACATTTAGTCAAGTATTCATATATATCACTGAACTCTACTTTAGGATTGTTGAGATGAAAGAAGGTCATATTAAAAATATGGTCCAAAATTAACCACCAGGTGTAGCAGCTCATGTCTATAATCTCAACAGAACTGCCAGGAGTTCAGGGCCATCCTAGGCTACATAGTGAGGTCAGTCTGGCTATAGAGACTATGTCTTAAAAAGTTGATAAGACTGACAAGTATTAGTATTATACATTAAAAAAGCATGACTAATTTTTGGAAAGAGGAAGTAAAAAACCAAGAACAAAGATGGAGAAGAGCCAGGTGTGGTGGCTTATGCCTGAAAATCCCAGCACTTGGGAAGAGAAAATAGGAAGATCAGGAGTTCAAAGTCAGCCTCAACTACATAGCAAGTTTGAGGCCAACCTAAACCACAAGAGATTATCTCAAAATCAGAACAAGCGAGCAAACAAAACGAATGGGGAAGAAAGATTATTAAGGGTCATATCACATAAAAAGTCACTTGAATTTCTTCATGGGGGGGGAAATCAACCAAGGCCCTGACAATCTTTATTAAAACAAAACAAAAGCCTCTTGATTAGAAGTTGTCTCTTTAGCAAAACTGACATACAGTGAGTCAAAAATTCAAATAACCATCATTGAAATACCAAATCTCTTTATTATGAGAAGTTGAAATATTGGAATAGCACTCTTTGGTTATTTCCTGTTCTAAAGAACATTCTTCGCCCATTCTAAAATAAGTATTATGCAATACTAAGTTTCATGACAACATAACTGAAATATTAAGGCAAACCAATGAAGATGAATATTCACTGCCTTTCAGTATCCTACCCAAGGGCTGGGGATGAAACTAGCTTGCAAGTGTGCTATTCATTAAGGCTCATGCTACTGGACAGCTGCCATGTTTGTCAGGGTTAGTTCTTCCTACCCTCATTACTTTTGAAACTTTAGTTTTACACAAGACATTACTTATTTATAAATATGTGCTCCATAATTTACAATTACACAAGTAAATCAAAGACCTCCCAAAAGATGAGTGTGTGTGTTATAATGAAGATATAGTCAATAGGATAAGAAATTTGAAAAATGATGTCTTCCTAAACCAAGGATGAATTCTACAACTAAGTCAACTTCACGATTGCTGAGCCAGTAGTGTTTAAAGCACACAAAATTCAATTCCAGTATTGGTGACCTATTTGATTCTCATTAATTACATTTTAATCACACTTAGCACTGTATAGGCACACAGCATTAAGTTGTTTTAAATTACTGGACTATTTAAAGTTATGACTAGATTTGTAACTATTGTCTCTCCTAAGAGATTTCAGTCGTCACAGTAAGGTTATTAAGTGGAAAATGATACTTAGATACAGAAAAAAAGCAAAGGAACTGATTAATGAGTACACTTTTAATCAGCCCAAGGATAATGTAGGATGACAGAGAAAGATTGGACACATAGAATGAGTGGAAAGAACTTGAAATATCTCAAGTGCCTTCTACAAGGACTACATGAGTACAATGACATTTTCTCTATAGAATTCTTTTTTTTAATTCTTATATTAATAGTTAACCCCACAATGCCCCCACTCACACCAAAACTTAAAAATGTTAAGTCCCTTTCCTTGAAAAGACAAAGAACTATTACTCTAGTCCAATTCTCTCATTTTTATCTGATGAAGAACCCAAGAGTCAGAGGTAGAAACTTGCCAAGATGATGATAGAAAAATTGTTACAAAGTATGCTTAACGACACAGTAACCTTTATGAATTTCATGAAGTACCATAAATTTGTATACAGGCAGAGGTTAAATCTTTCATTTTTCAGGTGTTAGTGGTTCCCTCTGATTTTTTTTAAGGGTCCACATGAGATTCCTGCTAGTTAAAGAATTTTTAGTACTGAGAATCAGTACTTCTTTCCTATGGGGGTACTGGTTTTACCTTTATGACAAATTTCACACCTTAAAATCTAACAGCTACAAAAGGTTGAGCTGAAGAATATCTGATGTCAAAAAGAATTTTGAGCTACAATGTTTTCTGCCTTTCAGTCTTTCTTCTGTGTTAAGACTTTCCTAACTACAACCTATGCTATTCATGTCCTAAATCTCTACTGTAATTATAGTTCAACCATGGAAAGGTAAATATTTACCTTTCTCCAATTATCCAAGTATAGTATGTCTTTTTAACTAGATAAAGCAGTCAAGAATCAGACCTCAGCTTTCAAATTATTTCCAACTTCAACACAGGACTCAATAAATCACTACTACTTTATAGAGTCGCAAAGTAAGAATTTTATAGAAGATTTAAAAACAGAGGGTTTAGTTCAATAATCTATCATGAGTGACACAACAGTAGAAAAGATAATTGCATCTTTTCTGGAAAAAAACACAAACGACTTTTTTAGCCTTTCCATTTTTCTTGTCAAATAATGCCCGTAATTTTCCTTTATCATTTTCATTAGTGGATTATTTTTTTAAAAGATATTAACAATTGGCCTTTCAAAATAATAGACATAAGCAATATTTTATAGTTGTGGTATAAATCCCAAAAGCTTTATCCTAGACACTTCCTCCAGCTTTAAGGAAACAAAACCAAGTAAAGAGAAGACAACCTTTGAGCAGACTACTTCTACTGATGTGAATACATGCCACAGAAATGAAAAAACATTGGATTCAATGTTAAGTTGGCCCTTACTAGCAATGACATCTTCAACAAATTCTATGAATTTCAATTCTTGCCTATTAACTGAGAATACCTATTGTATTCTCCACAGACAAGTGAGATTGAGTAGATAATTGCATAGTGAGTAGCACACACTACTCAAAATCTGTCCTTATTCTTCTTCATTCAGCCCTGCTCTCTCCTCAAATCCAAAAAGGATTCCTCTCATTTTTTCCCCTCAGTGGTTTTCACTGTTTCTCTATTTCTGTCACTGTCGACCTATCTTATTCTTTTCCTTCTTTTTAAAATTTCAAGCTGTTTGAACTACATACAGGGAATAACTATTTTAAATTAACCAGACTGACCTCATTTTATCTGCCAAAAGAAAGTTCTCACTCAAAGAGCAACGTAACTTGCCAAGGAAGTAAGGCAAACTTTGTAAGATTAAGTTCTTGAGCAAGCAATATCCCTTCCTTGCATAGGCCTCTGACAAACCCTGATTATTACACTACTAGCCAAAATAAAGTACAGTCCTCTGTACCATGAACTCTGATCATTTTGATTGTATCCATACTTGATGAATATATCATGTCCTTTCTCATATGTATACTCGGTCATCTTATAGTAACACAAGTTGAAATAGTCACTTTGGTTTCTCATAAGTGGATTTGACAGTGCTCAGCATATCAAAGAAAACTACATACATCCGCTCATTTAGGAATATCCTGCTTCAGGTTATCAAAACACATTTTATAGAAAACCTAGCAGGACAAGAAGAAACAAAACTCTATGAGGGAAAATTCTTGACTTTCTATTTCTGACTGATTTGGGCTTTAGCTGGACTTCTGCTGAGCATGGGGATGTGTACCAGCACAGCAAAGCTGAGCATACCTCATTTTTTACCCTGTAATTCCCTGAAGTTTCAGACTTTTGACCTTGAACACTATCAAGATTTTCACCCTCCACTGTACCTTTAAGAGTATAAATCTCCTTTCTTCAGATAGCAAATTTTTAAAAATCTAAGTTCAGAGATACAACTGAATAATTACCATATAGACCATGCTTGTTCAATAAATCAGAAGCTGCAATTTAAGCCTCAAGAACCTATGAAAAATACCCAAGTGGTATTATTCAGACACCATTCTAAAGAGAGAACTTTGACTCAAGGTATAAATGAAAATTGTAATTATATAAATATATTTATAAATATTTATACAATTATATACTTATATATAAGCACTTACACAGACTTTGAAAAAATGTAAGAACATTAATTTAAAAGGACTCACTGAAGAATAACATAATTTCCAATGATTTCCTTGAGGAGACACATAACCCATTCTTTAGAGAGGGTCCCTCAAAATGCAACCATTAATGACCATATTCTATAATTGTGTACTAGCAACACACACATCTTTGTTTTTTAATCCCCTAGTTGCTAAGGAAGCAATCTTCAAGTACATAGGAACCCAAGGTCTCTGAACAATAGCAATTTATGTTCCTCAAGTAGAAGAATCAATCTAAATCTTCAATTGTCAAGGTAGGTCATTTTATATTAATGGTTTTAAAACTAGACAAAAATTGTGATTTTTGCCACCCAATCACTACAGCCCATCAGAAGACTCTACCTAAAGTTCAAAGGAAGAACTGAGCATACAGTGAGTGAAGCTGTTAAGAAAATAGTAGTATACAGATTCAAGATTCTCAGTAATACTGAAAAAGCTTCCAGCAAATACAATTTGAATGTGGTTTTTGTGGCAGATAAACCTACAACATCCACAAATTACTGGTAATCTCCATATCCCTTACTAACTGTTGTCTTATGAACTAAATTTAAAGATCTTTCTTGAAGAGACTTCCAGTTTTGGTATTTTCTAAAAATAAACAGTATGAGGAATTAAGTTTAATCAGTCATTACAACATTTTAGATATTATTTCAACCAGGGGTAAAAAACAAATCGCCAACTAAAAAAACATATTCAGCAACTCTCAGCTTCAGGTTTTTCCTTCTTCCTGGGTTATATGTAAGTGTGCCCTAAGCATACAGGGCAATCAATAACCATGGTGGCTATAATTACAAGCCATTGTACTACATGATTACTGAACACCTGCCTGCCTACTGACCATCATGGAGCCAAAGGAATTAATATACTGCACAGGCAGAAAGAGCAAATACCTTCCCATCCAGTCACAATATGCTCACTAAATGTCTGTCCTGGGACAAGAAAAATGACTAGAATACAGTAATAATGAAAAAAACTGTCAAGCTATAACACTGAAACCCACTCCATGCTACACACATTACACTAAACACTCATTCTGTTAATAACACGTATCATGGAATTAACTCTTATACTTGGAAGATGGGAATCCTTTTGGGAAAAATTTAAATATGATGAGCAATATTACAAAGGATACTTTTCCCATATAAGCAAAAGCCTGGGGATTTTGTTATGGAATCTTCCTCACAAAGAACAAAATTATGTTAAAAGAGAATTTTCTTCCTCTACTAAAAATGGGGGCTTATTAAAAAGAGGGGTTTTTATTCTGGATCTAGCCATTCTTTGTCAAAGGAATCTAAGTAGTAACATTATTAGATTCCAAAAAAGTGCCATGCAAGAGATCACTTACTAGAACACATTTCCTGTTGCCAATACTAGGGAGATCTGATTCTTACACTTCCATTTGGTCACCACATTTGTTAGGTAAGAAAGAAACAAGTGGAAAAGAGAAGAAAATGAGAATGGAAAGAAGAGGATGGGGAAAAAAAGAAAGACTGACTGCAGGTGAGAGCAGGAAATAAAAGAGAAGGCAGGTGACTTGCTTGCCCAACTTGGCTCTATTGGTCCTATGAGCCAAAATGCTTACTTAGTAACATAGTATCTCACAGGAAAAAAGGGAAAAAGGGGGTAAGCTGAGAGAGGTCAGGCCACGAAGTTAATTTCTTTCCTGTACAAAGACAGTCTCTTGAGGACAAAGGCCTGCCTCTTGTAAGGTAATGTCATAGTCCAGATGAGACAGCTTCCTTCGAGGGAAATTGGTGAGAAGTTCAAAACGTTCATTTGGATATCCTTTAGACTGAACATGTTTCACCAAAGCCTAAGAAAAACAAGAGAAAAACAAAGCTATTAGATAGGAAAAAAGAGGAAACAGCATATTGAGTTAAATATGTAACACCTCTCCTTTAAAAAAAAAAATTCCATTAGGACTGGAGAGATGGTTCAGGAGTTAAGAGTCTGCCTCATAAGCAGAAAGTCCTGAGTTCAGATCCCAGGTCTATATAAAAATGACAGAAACAGTAGCAGGGTGCACTTCCGGCCCTGGTGAGTGAAGCCTGGGAAATCCCAGAGCAAAGCAAAAAGGAGGTAGAAGCAATCCAGGATGATTCCTGAAGTCACCTTTGGTTCTCCACAGGGACATAGAGCCGTTTGATACACACATACACACAAAAATAAATAAAGAATAAAAAATCCCATCAGTTGAATACATAATATAAATTGTCCAGATAATTAAAGCTTATGGAAAGGCTTTTTAGAATAAAGATAAATCTATATCCAAACTTAGGGCTATCATGTGATACTGAAATAGTTATCACTAGTTCCCCAATAAATAAATCCAATCAGTATTTACAAAAATATAGCTCTTGCTTTGAACATTTTATCAGTTTTTCTTCATCAGGGAGAGATGACTTTCCTTCTGTCTGTGGCCAATATTGACACTTGGGCACTAACAGCATTATCTCTCTTAAGTTTTGGAACTACTGTCAGGTAAGTAAGTCAGTAACTTTAAAATAGATCTGACACTGAAAACATGTGTGTTTCTTATTTCATGTGTGTGTGGGGGGGTACATGTGTCTATGCAGGCCTAAGACTGATGTCAGGAATCACTCTTTATTACTTTTTATCTTACTCATTGAACATAGCCTCTCAACTGAACTTTGACCTCGATAATACAGCTAGTCTTGCTAGCCAGCTTTCTGGGGATCCAAATGCTGACATGACTACCTGTTGTTTATCTGGGTTCTCAGAATCTAAACTCCAATCCTAACCTTCATGATGGTAGAGCAAGTGCTTTAATTACTGAGCCCATCTCCTCTACCCAAAAAAGTCTATTTTTTATAAACGTAAGTTTAAATTTTTTGAAGGACTACTTAGTCAGAAACACTGTGACAACTATGATAGATAACTAAAATGAATGGTTGACTCACAAGTAGGTAGTATACACAGTATGGCTATTCTGGATAAAAGGAATGATTCACATCCTAGATAATGGAGTTTTGATAGCTTAAGGCTGCAACCATGATACTCAGAATGGCATACAATTTAAAACTTATAATTTCGGTAGTTTCCCACTTAATATTTATTTGTCTTGCTGCTGCTGTTATTATTACTGTATGCATGTGTGTGCCATGGTGAGCATGTGGGTCAGTAGACAGCTCTATGGAATTACTTCTCTCTTCCACCTTGATGTAGGTTTCTGAGATCCAACTGGAGTTGTCAGGCTTGTGCATCAAGTGTTTTCAACCAGTGAGTCATTCACTGGCCTCCAATTAATATTTTTAGACTGCATATGACAATGGGTAACCAAAATAATGAGGGGACCTACTTTACTTTCTCGTTTTCATCTGTTACATTACAAAAACTGGAGAATTTATTTATCAGCACTATCCAGATCCTACTTGAATTTGTCACACAGACTTCAAGTCAGTCCAGCTTCAAGTATCTTCAGCTGATAGGTTTGAATCTGAAATGTCTCACATTCTAAGCTTTTAGGAAGTGGGGCCTGGCTGGCAATGGTAGGTCACCACAGACAGGAACCTGAGGTTTATACCCATCCATGCCCGATTCCAGACTAATTCCTTATCCATAGCCAGATGAACAATTTTCTAGTTCCCATCATCACAGAGTCACCGCCTCCTGCCACGCACCACTCCTATGCTTTCTTAGCTGTGATGGACTGAGATTAGTCTGAAACTGTGAACCAAAATAAATTTTTCCTCCCATAAGCTGTTTCTATGAGGTATTTTGTTGTAAGGCTAAGAAAAGTGACTAATATACCAGCATAGGGAAAGGCCAGGCATGGACATCTGACCAAAGTAGAGTTGCGAGGGTTCAGTGAGAGAACAGACAGAATACCCAACAGCTACTCAAAGAATTAAGCAAGCTTATACTTGATTATTTACTTTATCATAGGTAGGGATGTAGCTTCGTTTAGAGCACTTGCCAGTGTATGTTGAGTCTACGAATAAACAAAACTTACTAAGAGTTTAGCTTGCTCAGGAAAAGTGATCTGCTCCCTCTTTCCATCTGGGTACCGCAACATCAGCTGTGCTTTTGGTCCTATGAGGAAATTTTAAAAATAAATACAGGAATTTAATGTAGATAATTTTAAATAAACAAAGCAAGTCATTTAATAATAATTCAGTTCTGAAGTAAAGTAAGTCTATACTATAACTCACCATTTACATCTACCCCTTCCACTACTCCATCTGACTTTTCAGGTGACATTTCCAAGACTTCAGGATCCATAGCTGGCAATCCTTGGTGGTTTGTGGCTGTTCCAGGCTCAGTTCTAGGTGGAGGCTCAGTTAATGGCCGTCTGTTCTCCTCTTTTCTGTGCCCCAAATCTTTGTGAGGAGACTTTCTGGACTTCGCAATATTCTCTACCTCCTCTTCTTCATCAGAGCCACAAACGGATATGAACTCCTCACTGCCAGAAAAAAGTTCAGATTCAGATTCTTCATCTGAACGGCTATCCTGTTTTGTCTGTGTTGAATCGAAATGTGTTTCTTGCAAGGAGGCTCTGATGGCAGCTTCTAGCTGGCTGTCTTCACTTGCATCTATAAGGCTCTCCTGTGAGACGCAGTCATAAAACACAGGTAGAAAGAAAAAGTTAAATCAAAAAGTAACCAAATCAATCGGTATAAGAAATGTAAGTTAACTTTCCATTATGATTCTGTGTTGAACCTATCACTAAACTTCAATCTAGTGACTTTGTCTTAGAAAGTCAAACTGGGGGCTGGAAAGGTGCTCAGTGGTTAAGCCTCTGCCTTGCAGGCAGAAGGTCCTAAGTTCAGATCCTAGACCCCACGTAGAGACGCCGGGCAGAAGCAGGGTGGCCTGCATTTCTGGTGCTGGTAAGGCAGAGCCTGTGAATCCCAAGCAGAGTAAACAAGGAGGTGGAGGCGTCCATGGTGGTTCCCGAATTCGTCCGTGGTTCTACACACACACACACACATACATACACACACATATATACACACACATGCATACAAACGCACATACAACACATGCACAATTGAATAAATAATAATAATTAAAAATTAAAAAAAAAGAAAGTCAAACTGGAACAGGTATTAAAAAAAAAAAGATACCATAAAGCTGGGTGTGGTCACACATTTCTGCAATGCTGGCACTCCGGAGAGAGGCAAGACAATTGCTGAATTTTTGAGGCCATTTTAAGTTACTTAGTGCACTCAAAACAACAAAGCCAAAAAAAAAAAAAAAAAAAGCCTCATAGCATATTTAGCACTCTTTTTAAGTACAGACATTTTTGGCATTAAAATGAACAATGAAAAGAAAATAAGCTTATCAATTTCTTGCTCGGCAAAATTTAAGAACTAAAGTTCTAAATATAAAGCCAAAATACTTTTTAAAAAATGATTAAATAATAGGTTAAGACATCTACTTTGCATACCCTTGAATTAAATGATTTCTAGCACTCAAAATAAAATATATACAAATATATGGAAAACATGATGCACATGATGGCATATGCCAGACCTATCTATAATCACAAGCACCTGGGAGGCTGAGCCAGAATTTCAAGTTAGAAGCCAGCCAAGCCAGGACCACAGAGTGAGACTCTGTCAAAAAACCAAAAGGATGAGTCAGTAAGTAAAGGTGCTTGCTACGCAAGCCTGATGATGTGAGTTCAATCCCCATAACTCATGGTGAGAATACAGAAGACTGACTTGTAAAAGTTGTCTTCAACGTACGGTGGAAATCTTGGGGACTAAAGTTGGATGAGTGAAGGAAAATGCTCCTATCAGTGGGGTAGCCTGAAGAAAGGGAACTTTGTATGCTACAAGAGGCCTGAACCCCCACAAGAGTAGACAAGCCAGAGGGAACCTCTGGCAGGAAGATGGGAGGGAGTGGGATGGATTGATAAAGGAAGGAAGAAAGATTGGAGGGAGGAGAGATGGAGGGAAATGAATGAGTACTCAATATGCTTGTAAAACTAGAAAAATAAAGAAAGTTGTCTTCAGATCGCCAGAAGCATGGGCATGCATGAATGCTCATGCAAACACATTCACACACATATACACTCATTAAAAACAAAACAAAAAGTTCAAAGGGAAAAGGGAAGATAGCTAAATAAAAGTTTTCACTGTGATGAGAAACACAAACTTGTATAGTTGCCTTGGTTAAGTTTTAAGTACCGAGTGGATAAGGAAACTGTGGTACATCTATACAATGGAGTACTACTCAGCCATCAAAAATGATGAATTACTGGAATTTGCCGGGAAATGGATGTCATTAGAAACAATTATATTAAGTGAAGTATCCCAGACCCAGAAAATTAAGCGCCGTATGTACTCCCTAATAGGTGGCTCCTAGTAACAAACCCACCCAGCCCACCTAGAGACAGTAATTCCAAGGATTATGAACAGGAGGGATGGGGTAGGAGGGCCACACCAGAAACAAGGAGAGAAGGGACCATGTTACAGCAGGGAAAATAGGCCTCCACCAAGGACCCAAATAAGTAATGAGAGAGCTGATTAAGTTCACAGACTTTTGTTCCTGATCATTTACTACTGAGGGGGTGTGATCTCACCAGAAGAGGAGGGCATATAGTCTGGCAGATAAAAAGTAACAATTTTGCAAATGGGCGATAGACCCCTCCCTCACTGTGGTTTCCCACTTTTATTACATCTACCTTTGAATGTGCTTTTATCACAAGACTCTAACAGCTTTTTGTTTCTGGCCAGGGGGTAACATACAATGCCCACCAGGATGGAGTGAAGGGCATTGCAGGAGCAGCAAAACTGCAAAAGAAAATCAACAAACCACAATCCAGAACTTCAGAGACTCTGTATCAACCACCTAGAACTAGGCCAGCTTAGTCTCTCCCCATCTTGAAGCTCAGGGAAATTTGCGGAAGAGGGGGGTGGTAAGAGTGTAAGAGCATAAGGATGGGAGGAGCAATGATATGTAAGATACTCTATACTACTTAGGGCTGAAGCAATCATAATTGGACTTTGCATGCCCTGCGCATTGTCCAACACACTGTTGACCTCACAAAGTCTAGCATCTGCTAAAGGCACCAAGATCCTTGGAGGCAAAGGATTGGCAGTCACAGCAGTGTTCCTATACCTAAGGGGAACATGGGAAAGGGTTCGGGAAAGGCCACTGAGTCCTTGTACGTCATCGGAGAAGAGGGCCCAGAGGAAAATCAGACATGCACAAGAAAGGACTCTCTGGGAATTGGGGTGGGAGGCACTGGGGGATGGGGAGGGAGAAGGGTGGGGAGGGGAGCAGGGGGTACGGGGGGGGGGGGAGGAGGGAGGGAGGGAACTGGTGTACCTAATAAGTTTGTATGAGCTGAAATAAAAAAAAAAAAAAACTAATCAAAAAAAAAAAAAAGTTTTAAGTACCACAGATTTCAGGGAACAATGTGACTCACAAGATATGGGTTGCCTGCATGGAAAAAAAAAATTTTTTTGAAACACTCATTTAGCAGATTGGCCTGAACTATGGAGTTCAGGCTGGTCTTGAACTCTTTGCACTACTTCAGCACCATAACATCTGAGTAAAACAAATTTTTTCATGGTTTGAGAAATGTATCCCCTGTAGACTCATGTATTCAAAGTCATGGCACCCTTAGGAGGTGGAGCCTTGCAGAAAGAAGATAGTCACAGAGGTAAGCCTTGAGGCTGATTATTCCCACTCTGATTGAGAAAGTCTGCTCTTAAGCTTACACATAACAGCAGCTCTGTGTCTCCACATGACTTAGTTTCTGCCAGCCAGCCATGCCTTTCCCACCATAATGGACTGTATCTCCCCTCCGGAACTGTAAGGTGAATAAATCTCTTTCTCCTTTAAGTTGTACATATTTACAACTTAACTGGTACATATTTAAATCTTAGCTAAGCTTACTATAAAGAAAAAAAATTATAAGACAACCTAAATGTGATAACCACTTCACAATACTAACAAATTAATGCTAATTTTTAAGGTATGCTAAATGAGATCATGATCGTGTTGTATTTTGGTCTTTTTTTTTTTTTAGAGGATTAAAGTAGAGTTTATTAGAGAAAAGAAAGGTTGGAACTCATGGATTCCAGATGTGGAGCCTCCATGAGAAGCAGAAATAAAACAGAGTTCATGGCACTAGAGTGCCATGAGGGGCTAGGGAGCCCACGAGAACTCACGGTGCCTAGGCATGGAATTCATGAGGAGCAAGGAACAAGAAACAGACTCATGGCACTAGAGGGCCATGAGGGGCTAGATTGCCCTTTTGGTGTTTTTAAAGGGGATTTTTAAATAACTTTTTATTTTGCGTGTGTGTGTGTGTGTGTGTGTGTGTGTGTGTGTGTGTGTGTGTGTATCAAAGGGCCCTGGGTGTCCTGGTGACTTTGGGAATCATACTGGATTGCTTCCACCTCCTTTTTGTTTTGCTCTGGGAGTTCCCAGGCTCCGATCACCAGAATCGGAAGTGTAGGCTGCTGTAGTTTCCACCTGGGATTTTTACTAGGATCTGGGATCCAATCCTAGGACCTTCTTCTGTTTGTGAGCCATCTCTTCACCAACCATAGGAAGTCTTTATCAAGACACAGGCAAAGCATTAATGAAAAATAAAATGAATTCTGAGATTTGTTTTAAAACGATATGGATACGGTGGAATGCATATGAAAGAAGACTGGCTAAATGTGTTAATGGGTGGAACCTCAATAAAAATTTTAATATGTTCTAAATTTTCCACAATAAAAAGGTAAAAGACGTGCTGCTAAACAAAAAAACAAAAGAGCTGGAGAGATGGTTCATGGGTTAAGGCTCTGTCTTACAAGCAGAAGGTCCCACATTAAAATGGCAGGTGGAAATGGCGCCAGTCTGCACTTCCCAGAGTGAAGCAAGGAGATAGAAGCAATCCAAGATGATTCTCAAAGTCACCCTTGGTCTCCATAGGGACACACAGTGCTCTCTGACACACACACACAAAATATTAAAAAAAAACACACACACACACACAAAAGGAACTCTATATTGATCACATTTTGACTCTGCAATATACTAATTGCGTAAGCAAACACTTAATGAGAAGCTAAAAATGAACTTAAATCTAATTTACCAGCCTTATTAAGCAAGTAGATGTATCTGTGAGCTGTGCAATGGCTTAGGTGACTGCAGATTTACAGCATCACTCTACAGCAGAGAGCTTCATTTTAAAGCTTGCAGTTGTAGCAAACACTACTTGGTTCCTATCCACTACTTGCTCTTTTCTGACTCTTTTCCCCCTCTTGATACTTATTTATATAATCTTGAGCTATGGTTATAGAAGAAAACATGGCCAGTTAAAAAATGATATTTTACTAGTTTTCAGGTTTTTGGGTTTTTTGAAACAGGGTCTTAGTGTCTTAAACAGTAGCCAAAGTGTTTTGCAACATTTTCCCTTCAGGGATAATTTAATGCCATCTTGAACTTTGACCCTAGTCTAATAGAAGGAGAATATTGTATAGCAAATTGAAACATTCCATCCTCAGGAAGCTCCTAAAATAAGACTTGGTGGACCCTTCCCAAGGTAAAGAAAGTATAAAGGAAACTCCCAGGAGCAAGTCATGCAGCAGAGTTCTAGGGGTGCAGCTTCTGTCAGTCTCACCCATTTGAGGGTAGGCTTTGTAGTGATACAGCTGCCTTCAAGTGGCTCCTGTTCCTGTAAGTAACCCCTACTCCTGAAAATAATACCAATAAACACATTGGCTTAACTGTTACTTTGGTTTCTCTTCAAATTCCTATGTGGGGAACTGGAGAGATGGCTCAGACCTTCACAAGCAGAAGGTCCTGAGTTGGGATCTCGGTCCCACATAAAAATGCCAGATGGAAATGGTGGTGGTCTGCACATCAGGCCCTGATGAAAGACCAGAGCAAAGTGCAACTGAGAGTGTGTACACACACACACACACACACACACACACACACACACACACACACGTGTAAATAAATACAAAAATAAAAGAATTCCTATGTAGGGAATAGATAGTTCTTCCAGGAAATATTTCACAAAATAATGGGACTTTGCATGCCCTGCGCAATGTCCAGTGCACTGTTGCCCTCATAAAGTCTAGCATCTGTTAAGGGCACCGAGATCCCTGGAGGCAAGGGATTGACAGCCATAGTAGTGATCTTATGCTTAAGGGGAACAAGAGAAAGGGCTTATGGAAATGCCACTGGGTCCTTATATGTCATCGGACAGGAGGACCCAGTGGAGAGTTAGGCGTACACAATAAAGGACTCTCTGGGAATTGGGGGGGAGGCACTGGGGGAAGGGGAGGGGGAGGAGGGGGGAGGGAGGGAACTGGTAAAAAATTTTAAAATGTATAATTAAATTTTTAATAAAAAAAAAAAGTAGTCTAGAATTCACTATACAGCCTTGGCTGACTACAAATGAACAGTAATCATACATGCAAATGTAGTGTAAAATATAAATGTAGGGCATGAGAGACACTTCCAGTCCAGGAAGATGGAGTCTAGGTAACTCCAGACCAGCAAAGAGGAGGTAGAGCAATCCAAAGTAATTCCCAGCGTCACTCTTGGACCTCCACAGGCACACACAGTGCTTTCTGATACACACACACATGCACACGTACAAAATAAATAAAAAATATTGGCACTGAAAAATTAGTAAAGATGTTTATTTGCTAACAAGACCTCATTAAGTGATTTTTTAGAAACTACAAAAGAGCTACTAGAATTTATTAGTAAGATAAGGTTTGGGATATTGGTTCAGTGGCAGGTCGCTCATGTAGCATACAAGAATCCCTTTTTCAATCTCCAGTGACTTACGAAAAAATTAGAAATTAGTTCAATGAGATCAGGCAGTTAAGATCAATATACAAAAACAAGAAAATACTGCTGAGAGAAATTAAAGACACATAAAATGGAGTTATATTCCATAGTAACGGATATGAAAGTTCAATTATTAGGATGTCAATCATAGTAAAAATGCTTCATAGAGTCAATGAGATTCCAATCAAAATCCCAGAAGCAAGTCAGGGAGATAAGTCAATGAATAAAGTACTTGTCAGTGGATAAAGTACTTGTCACAATCTAAGTTCAGACTCCCAAATACCATGTAAAGGTCAGACACAGTGGTATAGGTATCTGCAATTTCATCATGCTATAGGAAATGGGAAGAGAGGTTGGGAATCTCCAGAAACTTGCAAGTCAGCTAGCCTGGCTTATATGGCAGCAGTGAAGACACCATCTCAAACAAGGAAGAAAGGCAAGAACAATGCCTAAAGGCTGTCCTTTGACTTCCACCTGCACACTATGCCATGTGTGCAACCTCCCTCCCTCTCTCTCACACACACTAAAAAAAAAAAAAAAAAAAAATTCCAGCAGCATTTTGTGAAAGTGACAAGATGGTTTTAAAATCGATAAAGAAATATAAAGGCTGGGCTGGAGAGGTGGCTCAGGGGTTAAGCCTCTGCCTTGCAGGCAGAAGATCCTGAGTTCGGATCCCAGATCCCACGTATAGATGCCAGGCGGAAGCGGGGGCGGCCTGCGCTTCTGGTCCTGCTGGGCGGAGCCTGTGAATCCCGGGGCAGAGTAAACAAGAAGGATTTGGAGGTGGTCCATGGTGGTTCCCGAATTCGTCACACACACACATACACATACAATTGAATAATAAAAAAAAAAAAAAAATTAAAAAAAAAAAAGAAATATAAAGGATCAAAAAATCATCAGAACAATTTTAGAAAATAAAGTTGGAAGTTTATATCTTATTATTTCAAGATTTGCTATAAAACTTCAGGAAATAAGACAGTGAAGCATTAGTATAAAAAACAGCAATCATAACTTAAGTGCATTGGATCAAAACAAATGATCAGCTTGGGGTTATTCATTCACTTTATTTTAATTTTTTTTGAGACAACACAGCATGTAGCTCAAGCTGATCTAGAATTCATTATGTAGGATAATCTTGAGTCCTAATACTCCTGCTGCCAACTCTCAAGTGCTAGCACTATAGGTGTGTACTACCACATCCAACTGATCAGTTTACTTTTTTTTCCCTTTACTTATGGGGGGAGGGGGGAACAGTGTATCCTTGTGGAGGATCAAGGGTGATTTTGGGAATCATCCTGGATTGCTTCTACCTTCTTCTTGTTTTGTTCTGGGATTTTCCAGGCTCCACTCACCAGAGCCAGAAGTGAAGGCCATCGCCATTTTCACCTGGCATTTTAATGTGGGACCTGAGATCTGAATTAAGGACCTCCTGCTTGTGAGACAGTCTTAATCCCTGAGCTATCTCTCCAGCCTTGAACAGTTTACTTTTGACAAAGGTGCAAAAGTCAAGTTTAATGAGGAAAGGAAATTATTTTCGACACATACTACTGAAATAAGCAAATAGTCACATGCCAAACAATAAACAAAACCTAACTCAAGGAATTGGGAATATAATTCAGTATAGAGTTCATGGTTATTATGTATCAAGCCCTGAATTTGAACCCCACAGCAAAGCACAAAAAACTGTAAACAAACAAACGCAAATCAACTATACTTTTACATTATATGCAAAAATTATTCCAAAATGTATCATGGACTCAAGACCTAAAACTGCTACTTTTAAATAAAACCTTGGATCACAGCAAATTTTTAAAAAAACTTTATTTTGTGTGTGTGTGTATGTGTGTGCACGCGCACACGCGGGTGGGTCTCAGAGGGCATTATGTGTCCCTGTGGATGTCCAAGGGTGACTTTGGAAATCATCCTATTACTTCTATCTTTTTGCTTTACTCTGGAATTTCCAAGGCTCTGCCCACCAGGACCAAAAATGTAGGCTACCACCATTTCCACCTGGTGTTTTTACATAGGACTTTGGATCCAAACTCAGGACCTTCTGTTAACAAGGAAGAGTCTTAACCCCTAAGCCATCTCTCTAACCTCACAGCAAAAATTTTTGAGACATAAAAAGCATCCTATAAATAGGGGGCTGGAGAAGTAGCTCAGGGGTTAAGCCTGAGACCCCACGTATAGACGCCGGGCAGAAGCGGGGGTGACCTGCGTTTCTGGTCCTGGTAAAGGCGGAGCCTGTGAATCCTGGGCAGAGTAAACAGAAGGAGGTGGAGGCAGTCCATGGTGGTTCCCGAATTTGCCTGTGGTTACACACACACACACATACACACACACACAGGAGGAGGTGGAGGCAGTCCATGGTGGTTCCTGAATCACCTGTGGTTCTACACACATACACACACACACACACACACACACACACACACACACACACACGCGCGCACATGCACAACTGAATAAATTTTTTTTAAAAATTTTAAAAAGCATCCTATAGGGGCTGGAGAGGTGGCTCATGGGTTAAGCCTCTGCCCTGCAGGCGGAAGGTCCTGAGTCCGGATCCTAGACCCTACGTATACACGCCAGGCAGAAGCGGAGGCGGCCTGCGCTTTTGGTCCTGGTAGGGCGGAGCCTGTGAATCCCAGGGCAGAAGGAGGTGGAGGCGTCCATGGTGGTTCGCGAATTCGTCCGTGGTTCTACACATATACAGACACACACGCGCGCGCGCACATATACACGCACATGCGCACAGTTGAGTAAATAATAATAATAAAAAAGAAGTTTAAAAAGCATCCTATAAATAAAAAAACTGACAAATTGGATGTCATAGTTAGGCACAGGTGTCAACTTGACAGTTGAGGGTTTGAGCTCTGGGCACATTTGTGAAGAAGCAGTAGTTTAGTTAAGCCCAGAGAAAATCTGCAAGAGACTGTCTAGCTGATGGGAAGGTGCAGCCCATGGTGGGTGGGATTAGGCCCTGGATAAATCACGAAGAGCTGGTATCCTTGAGAGAGTTGGCATCCTTCTGTTCACTTGGTCAGACATGCTGGTCTGGCAAGTAAGGATTGTCCATCTCTCAACTGTTATGTGCTGATGGTGGGGCCAGTTTCTTCGGTCGTGTTGGTGTGTGCTCTCCTGTCAAGCTGGACTAAGAACTGTAACCAGGAATCGTAAGAGAGAATAAACCCTTTGAATAAAGCCGTTTGACGGCCACATGCAGGTGGACTGCAACAGAATCTGGTATCAGGAGTGGGATTTCATCAAAATTCTGAATTTTGCTGTTCAAATGATGCTATTGAAAAAATGATTAAGTAGGGACTAGGGATATGATGCAAGAGGTAAGCATACTAGCTGTGCAAGCATGAGAACCTCAGTGCAGATCCCCAGCACCCTCATAAAACACTGGCATAGTCAGTCCATCTGTAATCCCAGCACTTAAAGGAAGCAGGCACAGGAGGATCTCTGGGGCTTGTTGGGCAGCCAGTCAAACAAAAAATAATGAGTTTCAGCTTCAATGAGAGATCAATGTTTCATCCGGAATGAGCTAGAAAGAAACTATAATCTCTGAAATTATTACAGGCAGGTCATACACACACAAAATGACTAAGCAAAGAACAGCAACATACTGGGAGAAAATATCTGCAACCTAATAAAGGGATTCTGTTCAGAATGTAAAAAGAATTCTTCAAACTCAATTTTAAGGAAATAATTTTACAAATGGGCCAGAGATTTAAATAGACACTTCACTGAAAGATACAGAGCAAAAAAGTGCATGTAAAGATATTCAACATTGTGTTCCCTTTGGCAGCACATATACTAAAATTGGAATGATAAAGAAAAAATTAGCATGGTCCCTGTGCAAGGATGACAAGCAAATTTGTGAAGCATTCCATATTTTTAAAAAGAAAAATAAAAGATATTCAACATTAACACCTCTCAAAGTATAATATGTAAAAGTCCAATTTTATTGTATATTATGCATCAATAAAGTCATAAATAAAGCTTAAGAATTTATCACACACACACACACACACAAACTCTAAAGAGATGTGCTCACATACAGTAATTTGGATTTACTGCAAAAATATGACACTGTACCAGGCAGGTTGGTTTTAAAGAATAAACTACTAGGCAATGCTATTTTCCTATCTCATAGGAAAATTCTCCTCTGCTCCCTAAAAAACTCTGGTTGTGGGCTGGAGAGATAGCTCAAGGATTAAGAGTCTACCTTACAAGCAGAAGGTCCTGAGCTGGATCCCAGATCCCAGTAAAAACCCAAGGTGGAAACAGCAGCAGTCCATACTTCCAGCCCCAGTGATCGGAGCCTGGGAACTCCCAGAGCAAAGCAAAAAGGAGGTAGAAGCAATCCAATATGATTCCCAAAGTCACACTTGGACTTCCACAGGTACACACAGTGTACATGCAAAACAAACAAGCAAGCAAGCAAACAAACAAACGAATAAATAAAATTTAAAATAAAATAAACTCCAGTTGTGATTATGGAAGAAAATGTGTCCAGCTAAAATATACTTTATTTATGACTGTGAAACAGAGATCACATGATGCCACTTGTTTTCATCCATGTTTGCATGTATACATGATAACCTGAAGTGCAACTTGAAATATATGTCCACAAGGGAAAAAGTCAATACAAGAATGGAAATGTTAGGTTGGAGAGATGGCTCAGGGGTTAAGATTCTGCCTCACAAGCAAAAAGACCTGAGTTCTGATTTAGGTCCTACATAACAATACCAGATGGGAACATCAGTAGCCAGCATTTCTATAGTGGGTGGAGCTTGGGAAATCTCAGAGCAAAGCAAAAAGGATTATTTCCTAAGTTACCTTTGGTCCTCTACAGGATACACAAAGTGTCCTCCCTCTCTCTCTCTCTCTCTCTCTCTCTCTCTCTCTCTCTCTCTCACACACACACACACACACACACATACACACAATAAAAATGTGAAAGAATGGAAATGTTTTGTTTTGTTTTGCTTATGTCTGTAATCCCAGCACTTGAAAAATAGAGACAGAAGAATTACAGGTTTAGATCAGGCTTAATTACATAGCACTTTATCCACTGAGTCATCACCTCCTTAGCCCCTCTAAATTTATTTTGTCTTCACTGCCATTAAAATCCAAATAATACACACATAACTATAACCAAGGTGAGACTGCTGTATCTCTGAAGATATCTTACTAATACTAATCAATATACTAATTATCAAAGATGTGTGCCTAATAGTATATTATAAAAATTGAGTGTAGGAATAATCTAAGAGAGCCTGAGAGCACTAGGCCATATAAAATCTATATACCCAGAGATAATTCCAAATTATACCACAAGCAAAAACTCCACTTCTACCGCTCCAGTGCTTTCCTTTAGCACATGGATACCTCCCCTAGCAATCTTGCCCGATCCATCCTCCTGGGTCAATATACACATATTGTTTATTTTTAACTCACTATATTATGCCTGAATCCTAGCTATAAGAAAAGTAGAAATATCAATCTTATGACTTCACTGAGATGTAGGAAACTATGAAAATATGCGAAATATAAGAAGAAAATATAGAATTTCCAGAAATGGTTAACTGTTTACTGTCTACATCAGTACCATTTTAACATTAAACATTGATAAAAGATGCTTACAATTATAGCTAGTTGTCTATCACCATTTCCTACTTATACTTACTGATCGGGCACACTTCTTTGGGGGACTACTAGAAAGTCCATCCAGTTGCCCATGTTCACCCAGAAATCCTGTCACTTGGTCCAAGAAAGAAGATACATCTAATTGATGCCACTCAACTAACTTTTGGCCTAAAGATTAAAAAAAAAAAATTCAATATATTTTCTAACATATACATTAGCAATTAAATTTTGAACATACCCATTAAATTCTTTTAGTATATACATAATTAAGATTTGTTACAAATACATATTCCGATTTTCACTAGTTGATATTTAATAAGCTCAAAGTACATTGTGATACACTTTACTGACATTACTTGTAGGCATTTAGGGAGAAGGAATTGAAACAAAATAGTATCCTAATAAAATACAATTATTAATGAAATTATTATACTTCTTTGGTGGAATACAACTAATATCTAAATAATCTTAATTTAATATAAAAAATCTATGGAGATCATTTTAAAATGGTGAAAAAATGTGACTATACAAGTTTTCCTTTAAAGAACAAAGCTACATAAATATGCCATTTTCCATGCTAAAAGAAACTGATTCCCTAAATTCACACATCAATAGATCTTTAGACAATTATAAAGGGAATAAACAAGAAACTTATCTAATATCACTATCCTAAAACCAGATTTAGTCAGATATTAAAAAACAAAACAACTATTTAGAGAAGTGAAAAATAAAAGACAGGTTAAAGGCTGTAAGTTCAATAAACCTTACCTGTCCGTGGGTCCAAGATGGAAACATAGGGGAAATCCCCCAATTTATAAAATTGTATGTATCTCTGACCTTCCTCACTGTCATGATAAACCTGTTAAATCATTGATATACAAAACATTAAAAAAACTTTAAGAACCAACTATAATCTTGCTATATACCAACAATAAGTCAAGTCTCTGAATAAATTTTTATAGAGAATTTGTTAAATTCTCACTCCCGTGCTGTGGTTTAAAAGCACAATGTCATGTGTTGGAATACTTGGTCCTCAACTGGTGATAGTGTTTAGAAAGGTTGTGAAGTCTTTAGGAACTGAAGCCTTACTGAACGGAATACCCACTGGGGGCAGGTTTTAAGGTTTGAAAGGCCAGCCCCACTGTTGTTTCTTTCTTTTCTTCTCCCCCCCTTCCTTCTTCTGCCTCCCTTCCTTCCTAATTCCTTTCTCTCTCTCCCTACCCTCTTCTCTCTCATTTCTTTTCTGTCCCTCTGCCTGCTGCTATGTCTTCTTTGTCATGATGGATTTTATCTTTCTGGAACTATAAGTCAAAGTAAACTCTCATTCATGTTGCTTCGGTCAGAATATTTTATTACAGCAACAGAAGAGAAACCAAAATGCGTGTATTACAGTTCTTTTCTCCCTCTTTTACTGGGAGATAATACTAACACATAATGAACTCAAGGAGAAATAGGTATTTATCTGGCTTCTGGTTTCAGAGAAGGGCTATAGTCCATTATCGTAGCAACTGCACAGCAGAAAGCATGGCTAAAGGCAGAAGCAGAAGGCCAATCAGGTCACAACAGCCATCATGAGACAGATGAAACAAGAACAAGAGGAAGGGCTGGGCTATCAAATCTCAAGTTTCACCCTCTTAAAGACACCACTGTGGAGAGCCATACAGTGGAAAATGTTGTTAGGATGCCATGTGCTAGAAAAGGAGATCCCATTTCTTGATTAAAAAAAGATGAAAGGCTGAGAAGATTTGTAATCATGGGTTTTCATGGAAAAATGAAAGTACAGAACCCAATGGAGTCGAACCCACTGATGCTTTCTGAAGACCCTATTGGGTAAGGCCACTGCCTGAGACAATAAAGATTTGTGGTTGAACCTGGAATGTCTCATGTATTAAACTGTCTCTGTGGCCCATGCTGAAAAGAAAGATCTGATTCTCTGTGTCCAGGCTGACAACTAAAAACACACTAGAAACCAGGAAAGTTTTCCTATTAACCTACCTCTCCTTCCTAATAATTAGAAGTCCCCAGCCTAGATTCCCAGCCCCCTGATTAAAAATAGTCTAGTGGGACTGGGCATAGTCGTCTTACTGCTCTCCCTCTGTGAGGCGGTGGATTTCCCACCTTTCCTGACCAACTGCTTTCTGTATTTCTGTCTCTGTGTTCTTTTTTTCTGTCTTTCATGGGTCATCACACTGTATGCAGCAATATTTAACAGAATTGTAATAAGAGGCTGTGAGCTTCAGTTAGCACAGCATACATAATTTTCCCAACAGTAACACTAGGAGGGCCAAGCAACCAAATCTCAAGTCTCACCCTCTTAAAGACACAACTTTCCCAAACATTAACACCATCTAAGGATTAAACAAATGAGTCTCTGGGGAGCAACTTATGTTTAAACCATGATATTGTGATGAAGACAAGTGAATGTGACATACAGACTTCTCACCCTCCCACATTCAGACCTTCCTGAAACTTACCAGAAGCGTATATCCATTACTCCTTTTCCAGTTCAGAAGAGCATTTATTACTCTTCCTATTCAAGTATCTAGTTATCTATGCCATTCCAGACCCTCAAAAGTGCATTTATTTTAATAAATCATAAGATATTAAGATTGAGAGCCTAGCATATCATTAGACAAAGATGCTCAATTGCTACTTGCTAAATAAAACGAATGATTGTTTTTAAAAAATTGAATTTATGGAACTGTAAGTTATGAACAAACTATTAACATTAATAATGTTTCCTGAAATAGCAGAAACTAAAACCTGGGCTAGAAAGATGGCTCAAGGGTTAAGCTTCTGCCTTGCAAGCAGAAGGGTCCTGGGTTTGGATCCTGTATTCCATGTACAGGGCAGATGTGGCTCTACACAAACACAAACACACACACACACACATACACACACACACACACACGCACAATAGAATAAAATAAAATAAAAAAAAACCTCTGGGCAGAAATGGCGGCAGCCTGTACTTCCATCCTGGAAGGCAGAGTCTGAGAAACTCCAGAACAAAAACAAATAAGAGGTAGAAGCAATCCAGGGTGATTTCCAAAGTCACCTTTGGGCCTCCACGATTACATACAGTGTCCTCTGATACATACACAGCACACACAAACACACAAAAATCTAAAAAACTAAGAAGCTGGGCTGGAGAGATGATTCAGGTGTTAAGACTGTCTTGCAAGCCAAAGGTCCTGAGTTCAGTCCCAGGTCCCATGTAAAAAAAAACGCCAGGTGGAAACGGCACAGGCCTGCACTTCCAGGCACTAGTGGGCAGAACCTGGAAAATCCCAGAGCAAAGCAAGGAGAAGGTAAAAGCAATCTAGGATGATTCCCGAAGTCACCTATGGTCCTCCTCAGGGACACAGTGCGCACACACACAGAGTAAATAAATAAATAAATAAATAATTTTAAAAAAGAAACTGAAGGTGGTATAGGTTATAATTCTAAGTACTCAAAAATAACAATAAAAAAGGAAAAAATAAGAAACTGAAGGTGGGCCAGGTGGTATAAGTTATAATTCCAAATATTTGGGAAGCTGAGGTAGGAGGATCACACAATGTTGCTGGACTACAAAATGAGCTCAAGCCATCCTGGGAAATTAATGAGACCCTGCCTCAAAACCAAAAGTAAAAGATGTTTGGGATGTGTTCAGTGGCGAAGTGCTGTCTAGCATTCAGGAAGCCCCAGGCTGAATCCCTAGTAACTCTCTCCCCTACAAAACAGAGAAACAAGAGCTAGGTTATCTAACTCTATCTAGATATAATTTACATGAAAGAAATTACACCCGTGAATACAAGGACAATTAAGAGCATCAAAATCATGTTAAAAATGCATTCTTAGTAAAAATCTTTTCCATTTCTGCAAGATTTTTCTGTGTGCCACAAGATTTTCTCTGTTCACCAAAATACTTGGTTAGCTAATCCAGAGTGTTACATGCTGAAAGTATACCACATCTTAAACAGGAAAAATGTAACATATACATCCCAACTTAGCCAGAAAACAAAGCATGCCATTCATACTTTAATATTAGTTATGAGATATACTGACTTAAATAAAACATATGAAAGTGAATTTTACCTGTTTGACTTCAATGATCTATACTCCCACTTCCATTATTGAGCATTTGTAACTACTAATGTGACTACCATAAAAATTAAAATTACTCAACTGCCTCTATTAAATAGTACAGTTGTATATTTACTTGTTAAAACATCTCTGAGATGTTTTTTATATAACTTATCTCCCCCTCTTTTCCCTTAGGAGTTTCTTCACTACTGCCCTTTCACTTACCTCTTCTACTTTATTATGGGTATCTATATGTCATTATTTAACACAGTTATCTCAATTTATAAGGCAATTTCTCTTCCTCTGCTATAAAACAATCCATACTATAAAACTAAAATAGCACACAATTTTAACCTAACAATATTTCTCACCTGCCAAAAAATGAAATGTTCCCGGATAATATTCTTCACAGCCTCATTGCTCCATACATCTCGGTTGAGGCACTGGCATGCAAAGTCTTGTACATTTTGAATGTTTATCATTAGCCACTTATTCTGCATCTGGCCACATTCTTTGGCCTACAAAAGTAAAATTATGTATTTGCTAAAATTAGATTCTACTTGGTTACTGTTACTTTAGAATTCAGATGCCCCTCCTTCCATATAAATGTTAAGCTTGATATCTAGAGCTTTCATTATTTACACTATTATTTTTCCATATATAGACAATCAAAACCTTGATGGCTGTCAACATGATTGGATTAGGGGACGTGTGAGACTGGAATAGGTAAATGTCTTTCCTTGTATCTGGGACAGAAATACCTGTGAGGCACTGATTGGAGAAGGAAGATTCACTGTGAGTGGTCTGGATAAGTGGAAGCTGGAGGAAGACAGTATGTTCAAGCCTGCAAGCCACTTTCCTTCTAAGTGTATGTATATAATGTTTCTTTTACAGCCTTTTAACATGAACTGAATACTAGCAACTCTACAGGGAGCTTCAAGGCCTTCCGTACCAGACTGGGATTGCTGAAGCATCCAATTTCTTGAATCAGGCAGCTACTGTGTTCCCTGCTCCTTCCTGTGTGAGATAGCCATTGCTGAATCATTTCTAATGATAGACTAATAAATCTCATCTTTTAATATATAAATAATATTCTAGTGGTTCTGTTCCTTTAGAGAACCTTTTCTTATTAAAGTTTTAAAGCTATACGTCTACTTATCTACTTAAATGATACATTTTATTATTTCTCTCTAGGACATGGCAACTAGACTTAAGTTTGGGTCACAATTCAGTGAACTGATGACCAAGATAGGTAACTGACAAATTGATAAATAGTACAAGTCATACAGATGTACTGTCATGAATGGATAGCTATGATTCTACCATGTTATTCAGAACAGCGCATGACTTAAAATTTATGCATTATTATTTCTGGAACTTTCATGTAATGTTTTGAAGCCTCAGGTAAATGAAACCTTGAAAAAGAAAACTGCAGGTAAGAGAGAGACTATTATACACACAAAAGATAAGTATTAACAATTCATGAATGAATAAGTTACCAAATACAATTTCTAGCAGTAGTCAAATACATATAAACTTTGAAAAGTTTTTTTGAGAAACCTTCAAAATGGTAAAAATTCTAAAATGTCGTCACACAAGGCTAATCTAAGGATCTCATCAATAAGCAATCGCATGTACTACTGTTAGAAATCTACTTCACAGACGGAAAGTCGAAGTATAAGTCAATGTAATCCTTAAGTATATTATGCAGAAACAATTATTAAGATGCTAACTGTATATGCTGAAAGGAGAAAATGACATTGTGGGGCCAGTAAGATGGCTCAAAAGGTCAAGATACCTGTGTACGAACTTGCGGGCCTGAGTTTAATTCTAGAACTCACAAGGTAGGAGAGAACTAATTCCTGAAAGCTATTCTCTAACCTCACACCCATACTCTGCATGCATGCAAGTTGTGATACATGTGTACCTTCTTTCTCTCTTCTTTGCTACTCAAATATTTTAAAAATTTAAAATACAAATGAAATGACATTGAAAATGTGGAAGATTTCACATCTAAGGCACAAAAATCTCTCAGCAACTTACTGTTTCAAAGCTGCCCTTGTGCATCAAGTCAATGGGTGGTCGGAATAGATCTGCCAAGGTAGTTAGTTTCTTATCTATTGCGCCTCCATTTCTTAATTCCTGTTCTTGTCTAACTGCAACACAGAAGGATGAAAAAAGTTTCAATTAGCCATAAAAGTATTAATTGCCTAATTAAAAAAATTAAAATCAGGCTGGGGCTGGAGAGGTGGCTCAGAGGTTAAGCCTCTGCCTTGCAGGCAGAAGGTCCTGAGTTCAGATCCTAGACCCCAAGTATAGATGCTGGACGAAGTGGGAACGGCCTGCATTTCTGGTCCTGGTAGGGCAAAGCCTGTGAATCCTGGGGCAGAGTAAACAAAGAGGAGGTGGAGACATCCATGGTGGTTCCCGAATTCGTCCGTGGTTCTATACACACGCATACATACACACACACGCACAATTGAACAAGTAATAAAATAAATTAAAAAAAAAATTAAAGTCAGGCTGAAGAGATGGCTCAGGGGCTAAAATTCTGTCTCACAAGCAGGTCTTGAGTTTGATCCCAGGTCCCAGGTAGAAATGGCAGCAGCCTGCACTCTGACTCTGGTGATCGGAGCCTGGGAAATCCCAGAGCAAAGCAAGAAGGAGGTAGAAGCAATCCAGGATGATTCCTGAAGTCACCGTTGGTCTTCAACAGGACACACACACACACACACACAGACTAAAATAATCTTCTATCGACTGAAAGAAATACTGAACAATGTGTTAACCTCAAATGCAAATATCTAATAATAACTATAAAAAAAATATGAAGAGGAATAAAAGAGGAGTCTTGAGATATGGTGATGTTCCTTCCCTATCCAAAGGATAAAAACAGGAATTTAGTCATGTCAGGTCCAAGTTAAGGAGGTTAAGACATGAAGATTGTAGGTTTTATTTTTATCTATCTATCTATCATCTATCTATCTATCTATCTATCTATCTATCTATCTAATCTATCTATCTATCTAATCTATCTATCTATCTAATCTATCTATCTATCTATTTATTTTTGGGGGGAGGAGGGAGGTTGTAAGGTTTTAAAGGTTTGTTTGGACTACAGAGTGAATTCAAGGCCATCTTGGGCAACTTAGTGAGATTCTGCCTCAAAATGAAAGTGAAGAAGGCTGAGAATACAATTCCATGGTAGAACACCTGCTTAGCATGTATAAGACATTTAGTTTCTAGACAGACAGACATGCACGCACATGTATATACACACACACATACACACACACACAACTGGAAGGGCTGAGACTGTAGCTCAGTTGGTAAAGCATTTGCCTCGGATACAGGAAAGCCTTGAGTTCAATCCCCAGTATCACATAAAGCTGATGTGGTAGTCCAGTCTGTAATGCTAGCTAGCACTTGGGAGAAGGAGGCAGAAGGATCACAGTTCAACATCATCCTTGGATATATAGAAGTTCAGTACACCGTGGACTGTAAACAATCTTGTCTCAAAACAAAACATAAACAATTAAATAACAAAGTCAGCTTGGGTTGGGCATGCAGCTAAGAAGGTACAGTGCTTGTCTAACAAATAAAAAGCCCCAGTATTTAATTCTCAGCATTGACACCCAAAAAAAGTCACCTATCAAAACAATTTCCATTATATATTAAAAACCAGTCTGAAGAGAGGTAATCTGATATACCATGGAGAACTGAGCCTGCACAGAAGTAGACAAGCTAGGGTAAACCCTGGGGTCCAAAAAGCACACAGACAGAAGGTTGGCAGGGAGTATAAGGAAATGGTGAAGGGAAGGAAGGGGACAGAAGGGAGAGGGGAGGAGGGAAGCTGGGTTGAACACTCAATGTGCTTGTAAAAGTAGAAAAATAAATAAATAAATAAAATTTCTAAGTTTCTCCTATGACGATGAGCGAAAAAAAAAAGCCAGCATAGGAAAAAAACTTTCTAAGTCAAACTCATGTTATTTCCAGCTCTTAATTTTTAAAAAATATTGTGACAATAGTGATTGTGCCTCTGTGATCACCACTTACTAGAATAACAGATTCCTTTGTCAATGCCTATATAGGCTGACTTTCAACTGTCTCTAAAGTTATAAGACATATCTGTGCCTCAAAGAACTCAGTGTAAATAAACTAAAAATATCCAAGAGTTTATCAAAAACAAAGCAGTAGGCCCAATAAGATGGTTTAACAGGTAAAAGCACTTGCAGCACAAGCCTGACAACCAGATCCTGTATAAAAGTAGAAGAGAATGGACTCTGAAGTTCTCTTCTGACCACCGCACACATGCCAAGGCAAACACATGTTCCTGTCCCCTCCTCATGTCAAGACAAATAATATTTTTCTTTAGAATATCGTTGCTAACTCAGAGGCTAAGTCTTCTAAAAGTACATGGCCCAGATTTTCATCCTAACCTATTCCACAAAATGATAAATCTATTTCAAACAACTGTAGACAAAACAGTAATTAACAGATGCTTTGGTTTCGGTGAGGCTTTTTCTTTAGAATTTGGAACAATTCAATTCAAAGAGGGTTATACATGAATTCAGTTTCACTCCCCCTTCCCCCAGAAAGGTCTCTATGTAGCCTAGACAGCCTTGAATTCACAGTGATTGTCCTGTCTCAGCTTTCTGAAAGCTAGAATTGAAGATACAAACCAGCATTGCAACCTTTACTTCCTATCCCCTTATCCCAGTTTCCTTGAACTTCTAGCCCTCTAGTCTCTATTTCCTGAGTGTTAAAATCGCGGGTTTGAACTATCACACCCAATTTATGCAATGCTAGGGTTTCTTGCATATAAGGCATGCATGCACTCTATTAACTGAACTACACCCTCACACCTATTTATAATTTCACTTTATAAGTAAGATGAATCCTTCAGCAATTAGGACTAATAATAATGATCTTTTCCTTTTCAGTAGAGAAAGAAGGGAAGAAGGATAAGATGAACTGGTACATAGACACCTACTAGTTTCAGTTTGAAAATCTCGGAAGCCATCAAATATTGAACGAGCAGGCCGTCGTCTTTTAGGAGCTGCAGAAGAAAAAATAGAATTCATTAAAAATTTTTAAACATTTTAAACTTCCTGAAATTTTTCTTAACTATAAGCAGTTCTTATTTCAAAACAGTAAACAGATTTATAATAGTGCTCTTCTTGTAAAATAAAAAGTTTTTGAAACTTTCACATCAGGGCTGTAGAGATGGCTCACACTCTGCCTGGCAAGCAGAGGATCCCACATAAAAACAGAAATGTCAGTGGCCTGCACTTCCAGTTCTAGAAAGGGAAGTCTGGGAAATCCCAGCAACAAAGAGTTAGAAGCAAGTCAGAATGACTACCTGAAGTCACTCTTGGGCCTCCACAGGCACAAAGACATAAAAACAAATAATTTTTAAAAAATTTTTAAGACGTGGTGATCAACCCTGTAATCCCAGCACTTGGGATACAAAGGCAGGAAGACTTGCAAGTTTGAAGCCACCCTGATCTATATAACAAGTTTCGAAACAGTCAGGGTTACATAGTGAGATGCTATCTCAAAACAAACAAAAACCCTTTCAGGTCACTAATATATAATAACCCAACCATCTTGTTGTAACAAATAAGGAATATGAAAATTAAAGTCAGTTAAAAGGTTATATATACCAAGATAAAAAGATAATCTATTTCAGATTAATCTGAGGATACAGACACTCTATAGTCAGTCTACCAACTGAGTAAGTTCTTTCTTTTTAAAGAGTGACTCTCATATAGTCCAGGCTGGCCTTGAACTCACTATGTTGCCAAGGGTGACTTTTGAACTAATCCTCCTGGCTCCACTTCCCAAATACTAAAAATGTTCTTTTAAAAGGTTGGTATATTGGGGCTGGAGAGGTGGCTCAGGGTTTAAACTTCTGCCTTGCAAGTAGAAGGTCCTGAGTTCAGATCCTAGACCCCACGTATAGACGCCAGGCAGAAGCAGGCGGCCTGCGTTTCTGGTCCTGGTAGGGCAGATCTGGTCCTGGTAGGGCGGAGCCTGTGAATCCCAGGGCAGAGTAAACAAGGAAGAGATGGAGTCGGTCCATGGTGATTCCCAAATTCATCCGTGGTTCTACACACACACACACACACACATACACACACACGCGCGCGCGCGCGCACAACTGAACAAAAAAAAAGTTGGTACTGCTATTGTAGTTATCATTTCATTTTCATAATGCTAGGGGTCAACCACAAATCTTAGGCATCAGGTTATGTTAGGAAAATCCTCAACCATAGAGATACAGCCTCAGACCTTGAATAAGCTTTAAACCCTAAGACTTAAGATTGTCTTAGTGTAGTTTCTATTTAAAAAGAAATGAAGAACATTATTCTTTAAATCTTGGGACCACTTTTACTAAGGAGCTTCTATTAGAACATATGTTTGGGGTGCTAGATAGTTCAATAGATAAGATGCCTACTTGTAAATTTGGCAACCTGAGTCAGATCCCTGGAAGTCCATATGATGGAAGAAGAAAAACTACTTCTGAAAGTTGTTCTCCAATATTTTCCTCAAGTTCTCTCTCTCTCAAATAATTAAGTAAATAAACAAACATACATACATATTTCTGTAGTAGGGATACTCTAAGTTCTCAAATACCTTTTTCTTGTTCTTCTGATTCAAGATAAGGTTTTGCAATCCCAGGCTGTCCTGAAATTTACAATCTGCTACCTCAACAAAGCAAAAAAAGTAGAAGCAATCCAGGGTGATTCCTGAAGTCAACCTTGGTCCTCCATGGGAACACATAATAACCTCTGATACACACACACACACGCACACACACAAGTATACTACTCTTCATCTCCAAAATCTATTCATAGCATTTAAATGAAAAAAGTAATACTTTATTACATCTAGTATATTTAATTTTACTATATTTGGGACATTTATGTAATAATGGCTGGCTTACTTGAACAACCCAGAAACCATTATGATACTCAAATATTCATACCCTTTCATTTTCCTCTTTTATTTCTCAATCTAGACCAGTACAGTCTACACCCAGTATTTATGGGTTCCACAGTTGTGGACTATTCACTGGCAGAAAGTACTGGAAGGTAATTCCAGAGCTGAGGATGCAGCTCAGTGGTGAAGCACTTACCTAGCATATGTGAGGCCTTAGTACCTATCCAGTGCTACAAAAGTCCTATCTGAATATACAAAAAAAAATTTTTTTTGTATTATTCCCTAAACAATAATCATTTAGAAAGCATTTATAGTGTGTTCTGGTATTCAAAATAATCTAGAAATGATATAAAATATATGGGAGGATATATGTAGACAATATGCAAACACTAGGAAAATAGCATGTAACATATTTAAACAACCTTAGATTTTATTATCAACGAAAAGAGGTTCAGCCCTAGAACCAATCCCTGGTAGATACTATGAAACAGCATATTCAATACTAAACTCTAAAACTGCCAAGTTAAAGGTACAACTTATAAAAACTCTCAACTAAGATGTTTCTTCAATGCAAAAGATATGGCTTATTAATTTAATTATCTTATTCTGTTAAAATTATTTCTCTTGAGCTGATGAGATGGCTCAGTGTGTAAAGGAGACATCTCATAAACCTGGTGACCTGAGTTCAACCACCAACAGCCACACAGTAAGAGAGAATTGACTTCAGAATATTGTCTTCTAACCTCCATTTGTGTACCTTCTCTGCCTCGCTTTCATAAAAAATTTTAAAAGAGCAAAACAAAAGACATTTAAAATTTTTTTTTTCTTTTTTTCTACTCTATCTACAATACTTAAACAGGTCTCTTGTTTTCTTCTTTCAAACAAGATTTCTGCACTACTGTTCTAAATACAATACATACATTACCATCGGTCTGCCCAACCACAGTAAAATTCCATATTCTTTTTAGTTAACTAAAGTCTAAAATATTTGCCTCACAAAATGGAAGTGTTTATTAAACTATACCTTTTCTTTAAAACCGATCAAGTGTTAGTTAAGAGCATTTGTTGCTCAATCATGAGAATCTGAGTTCAGATCCCAGAACCCGTATAACAAGTAGGTGCCAATACACGCCAGTAGCCCCAGCTCTCAAGTCACAGACAGCAGGATCATTGGGTCTTGCTAGCTTCTAGTCTATCCAAGAAAAGTGAGTCCCATGTTCAGGGAGAGAACCTGCCTCAAAAATGTATAGGGGAGAACACTGGATAATCTTCTCTGGCCTCAGCACACATATACATACACTCAAGACACATAACACATCCACACATATAAATGTCTTTAAAACTGATCAAATGTCTCATTCTTTATCATCTACTCTATGTATCCAGATTTATACCTAAATTTTCTGTACGGAATAGGGATTACTTTTCTCCTCTGATCAAAACAGAAACAACATTTGTATAAATTAAAAAAGAGAGGGCAAAGCATATCAAAACAGAGTCAAGTATATATTTAGAAAAACAAACAAAAACAAAAAAATCATGTGATTTTTTATGATATTCATTTCCATTAAATTTTGTTGCAAAATTTCTTCCTTTTGACTATATGCAATAACTGTTTAATGTGTATTCTGCAAACCCACTGTACAATTGAGGGAGTAAAGAAAAGCAAAAAAGAACTGACTCTACAATTTAAACAACTACCTGTGATCACAATCAAAGAAAGCAAAGCAAATAAAGTAAACTTACCACCAAACAAAGGTTCTGGTTCCACCAATATTTCTTGCTTTTGAGGAATTGGAGCACGCACTTCTTCTCTATTTAAAAAAAAGTGGGAAAATATGAAAGTGAAACTGTTTTCTGTAAATATTATGAATGCACTCAAATTAACAAGTAACATGAAAACCATATTTAATGATTTAGGAACCGTAGAAAGCAGTAAAGGTAAGTTGCAGATGATTTCTACATAGATTAACTGAAATAAAATACCTAGCAGACAAATCTAAAATGACAAAGAAAATGAAGAGTAGAAAAGATCTCCCAGGATCCCTTGCACTGCACAGTGAGTTACTTTTCCATCTTTCCCACACCTTCGGGAATTCTATGTCTAGAATCTCTCTTGTCCCTAATGGATTCATATCTGTGAGTTCTGTTTTTTCTCTCTTCCAATAAACTCTATCTTAATTAAAACAAACAAACAAAAAAAACTCATGTTCTTTACATGCACATCTATGGAAAGGAGACCCAAGGGTGACTTCAGAAATCATCCGGGATTGCTTCTACCTCTTTTTTGCTTCAATCTTGGATTTCCAGGCTTCACTTTCCAGAGCAGGAAGTATGGGTTACAACTTTTGTCTGGTATTCTTTGTAGTTACTGGGACCCAAACTCAGGACCTTCTGCTTACAAGGCAGAGACTTAACCCCTGACCGATCTCTCCAGCGCAATTCACAATTAAAAAAAAAAAAAAAAAATGCAATAAAAATTTTGTTGCCCTAAGTCAATTGTAAACATCTACCACTTAAGTTTCTATCTATTAAATCATGTTTTCAATATTGATTTCCATTAAAATTTTAAGCCATGTTGGAAAAATGGAAAATACAGGGTCAAAACCAATAAGAAAAAACTGCAAGACATTTAAAATGTCCTTTAAAGATCACTCTTTGTCCTTTAAATCTTCCCCTGAAGAGATGGCTCAGGGGTTAAGACTCTGCCTCCCAAGCAGAAGGTGCTGAATTCAGATCCCAGGTCCCACATTAAAAAACAAACAATCAAACAAACAAAAACTCCAGATAGAAACTGGGGAGGCAGTCTGCACTTCTGGCCATGGTGGGAAGAATCTATGAAATCCCAGACTGAAGCAAAAAGGAGGTAGAAGCAATCTAGGATGATTCTCAAAGTCACCCTTGGTCCTCTACAGGGACATACAGTGTCCTCTGATACACACACACACACACACACACACACACACACACACACACACACGATTAATTTATTAAAAATTAAAAATATAATAAACCTCATTCTTTAGAAACTATACTACATTAAATTCAAACTAACTCAACAAAACAGAGCAACTACATTTACATGTGATCTGGCTTATGAATTTATGCTTAATAAAAATCCTGCATTGCTTTTTAATGGTTTTGCATGCTGTGTTTTAAAAGATTTTCCTTGTTTAATATCTGCTATAAATAATGAGAATTACTTTTTAAAAAACTAAGACTATTGGGCTGGAGAGGTGGCTCAGGGGTTAAGCCTTCGCCTTGCAGGCGGAAAGTCCTGAGTTCGGATCCTAGACCCCACATATAGACGCCAGGCGGAAGCGGGGGTGGCCTGCGCTTCTGGTCCTGGTAGGGCGGAGCCTGTGAATCCCGGGGCAGAAGGAGGTGGAGGCGTCCATGGTGGTTCGCGAGTTAGTCCGTGGTTCTACACATACACATACACAGACACAGACACACACACACATAGACACACACAAGCGCGCACACATACAGACGCACATACGCACAGTTGAATAAATAATAATAATAAAAAAAATAAAAAAAAAACAAGACTATTAATGTGTCACTTAAGAACTTCAAAATTTTTTGTTTTAAAAAACAATGGTTTGGGCTAGAAAACTGCCTCTGCCTTGCAAGCAAAAGGACCTAAGTTTAAATCCTGGGTTCCATGTAAAAAAACATTATGTAAAATGGCAGCAGGTGACTTCTGGCTATGGAGGTATAAAGCCTGGGAAACCCTAGAGTAAAGCAAAAAAGAACTAGAGCAATCCGGGGTGATTTCTGAAGTGACTCTTGGCCCTTCACAGGCACACCCAATCCTTCTGATATACACAGACACATAAGCATGCATGCACACAATTACTCAAAATAAATTAATTTTTTAAAAATTAAATAAAAAAAAAAACCCTAATGGCTTAACCAGGTAGGGAAGGGCATGTCTGTAATTACAGCACTCAGGAAACCAAGGCAGGCAGGTTCGTGAATTTGAGGGCAGCTATACTACATGGCAATTTGACATCTCAAAAGCAAGCAAATAAAAAAAATTTTAAACTCAAGGACCATTTGGTGGCAGTGAAGTAGTCTATGTCTACACTCCCAACAAGAGATCATATGATATTTTCCAAAGATTAAAACTTTTCCCAAGAGGTAGTTACCGCAAACTGTCACTGAGGAACTGTAACAAAATACCAAATATTTACAGTTCTGGAAATGCTTTTACATGATTAGACAGGCAACTAGTGCTAGAATATTTTATGGTTGTTTTACAATTAGATTACATTTACTTGTTTTTTTAATATTTATTTTCTCTGTGTGTGTGTGTGTGTGTGTGTGTGTGTGTGTATTAGATGGCACTGTGTGTCCCTGAGAAGGACCAAGGGTCACTTCGGGAATCACCCTGGGTTGTTTGTTTCTACCTTCTTCTTGCTTTGCTCTAGGATTTCCCAGGCTCCACCCACCAGTGTTGGAAGTGTAGGCCACTTGGCATTTTTACATGGGATACGAACTCAGGACCTTCTGCTTATGAGACAGTCTTAACCCCTAAGCCATCTCTCCAGCCTATTTACTTATTTTTAATATTAGAGATTGAACCTTAGGTCCCATGAATTCCACCCTTAGCCATAGTTTTCAAAAACATTTCAATACAATTCGCTTTTCTTTGACAATATAAGAAAATCTACAATTAGAAATATGACCTTTATTTAATTGCTTTTTGGACTGGGAAAATGCTACTGTTCATGCTTCCTCAAAGATAAAATTATTACTCTAATCTACAAAGTTCTTCTTAAAAAGCTTTTCACAATTTCATATACATACACACTTTGGTCATATTCCTCATAGTGTCCCCTCCTTCTGAGCTTGTGTGTGGTATATGTGTGTGGTGCATGCATGTACATGGAAACCAGAAGAAGGTGTCAAGTATCATTCTCTATCACTCTCAGAGTGAATCCCTTAAAAGACATGGTCTCTCACTGAACTGGAAGCTTGCATTTCACTAGCCAGCAAACTCTTGGGATCTGCCTTTGTGTGCCCCCAATGCAGGAGTCGCAGGCAAGCATAGTTATCCTCCAGTTTTTTGGTCAGTGCTGGGGGGATTTGAACTCAGATCTTCATGCTTACAGAGAAAGCATTCTTATCACCTACTAAGCCATTTTTTCAGCTTTTTTCTTTGATATAGGGTCTCACATCCCAGGCTAGCCTCAAACTCCCTATATAATTGAAGATGACTTTGAATCTCTAATCCTCTTACCATTTCCCATGTGTTGGTATTAAAGAGGTTTACCACCATGTCAAGTTTATTCTGTATTGGGGCTGAACCCAAGAGTTCATGCATGCTAAGCAAGCAATTTACCAATTGAGCTATCAAAACCAGCCTATGAAGTTCTTTTTGTTGTCACAGTGTGCTGTAGAGCATACAAACCCAAGCCTCAAGCCAACTGTCGTCAAGCAGTTTCACCCCGTACTTGCCTGTCTGCTTTTAAGACTTCACATGGAACCCACACAGTTCTTTAGAGGATTAAAAAGGAGAAGAGGATTAAATAACAGTGGTAATACAGAGAATTTAAGGTTTGTTAAGTATAAATTGGGGCTGGAGATATGGCTCAGGGATTAAAACTCTGCCTTGAAAGCAGAAGGTCCTGAGCTCAGCTCTCAGGTCCCCTGTAAAAAAAATTCCAGGTGGATATAGTGGTAGCTGTACTTCTGGCTCTGGTGGGTGGAGCCTGGGAAATCCCAGAGCAAAAGAATGGGTTAGAAGGTTAGAAGCAATCCAGGATGACTACCAAAGTCACTCTGATCCATAAACACACACATTCAATAAATAAACAAATATGAATTGTTCCACATGGCATTTTGTTTTTTTAGACTTTCAATCTCTAATTTTTTAAAATTAAAACCTAACTGATAAAAATTAAACTAATTTAGGCAAGGGTAGCTCATAGCGATAATAATAAATCCATACTCTGCATGAGGTCTGACAGAAACACTTGCTGAACTGGTACTGGGCTCTTCCGCAATTCCTCCACCATCCAAAAACATAGTAACTGCCATCTCCAAGTTATTGTTGCAAGCTTCAAGCATGTGTTTTCCTACACTTTCGCTTGCACCTGAAACAGCAAAAAAGACAAAAAAAAAGTTAAGAAAGATGATTCTTGTGTTCGGCTTACATTAAAACACAGAATTCCAAAGCAAATAATTATTTTCCTTTTTAAAATAAGTGACTTTTTTATTTAAACACATTTGTTGACTTTTTTATATTGCTGATTGGTTGATACAAAATACAACAGGGCTAGAAAATAATATAGCAGCACTACAATGGTATTATGGCCTTCTTTCATGATAAAACAGAAGCTTTATTTGCCATTTCTTTCTTTTTGAATGTCGTTGAAACAAATTTAAAACTGTGGCCCAGAGTGATAAACTCTCAAGTAATCCTCCTGTCTTATCCTCAAGTCTTGAGATTACAAGTGTGAGACACCACCACACCTTGCTATGTGCCCTTTCTTAAATAGAAGTATATATTTGCTAATAAACTGAAGAAAAACGGAAAGAAAAATTAAAGGCTACATTCTGGAAAGTTAGATCTGCTTTAACAAAGAATGAATTCTAATTAGCATTTTATTTCTATTCAGAAGGCAGAGTTGAGAATCAAACTCAGAAAGCATTTTAATAACAGAACCAGAAGAAATAAAATGAGATATGTTTGTCTAAAATATAAATAAAATTTGAAAATGTCAATTTTTGTTATTTAAAACTGGCCCAAACACTAATTTGTAAATACAGCCAGTACAATCTGTCAGATAAAGTGCAATTGATAACATCCTTTAAAAACAATTTTATATGTACCAAGAAACTTTTTTTTACTCAGTTGGGTAGACTTGTAAAATTAAATCAACACAAAATTCTACATGAATAAACATGTCCTGATGCCCAGACTAGCTTCAGTGAGCAAGAAAACTTAACAAAATAAATCTCCAATAACAGTAAAATAAAAACTATATTATCTATTTGTGAAATATTCTGTGGCCAGTGAAAGCTTCTCAGGATTTCTACTAGGGATGATTTTTCTTTATCTGAATTATGTCCCTTAGAATCTCCTTCTGTTGGTAGCAAATGCTTTGTGACTATTTTGTCTGAAAATAGCTGTTTTGCTGTCATTATTGAGTTTTACTGACTGCCAGTTTTTTTTTCTCAGTACACTTAAGACAGAATTCCAATGTCTTCTGCTTCTATTGCTACAGCTAGGAAATCAGCTGTTAAGACTAAAAAAAAAAAAAAAAAAAAAAAAGATTTTTATAGCAACTGTTGGTTCTAGCTTTTTAAGATGTCTCTGTCACTGGCCTTCTATAGTTTTACTGTGATTTTTCAGAACTAATTTATTTATCTTCTTTGGGGTTTGCTGGCTTTCTAACACCTCAGGACTTTCTTTTTTCGATTCTAGAAAATGTTTGGTATTTAACTGGACCACTACCTCACCTCTCCGTACATATATGTTTCTTTCTAGAAATACAATCAGATGTTACTTTAGAACTCTTCGCTTTTAACCCTATGTCTCAACCTTTCTTTTACATGTTGCCTCTATGCTACAGTTTTGTTAATATCTTTGCTTGTTTATTTGTGGTAGGGTCTCCCTATGTAACCCAAGCTGACCTCCTGCCTTAACCTCCCAGGGCTGGGAATACAGGCATGTGCCAATTTACCTAGCTTTGTAATATATTCACTGCTGTCTTCTAGTTCATACATTCTCATTAGAAGACTAGAAGACCTATTTTTGCTTATTTCGTCATAAAGTCGTGTTTTAGAGGCCCTTAATTCATATTCTTATTTCAGCCTTCCATTCCTTCAACCTTCAAACATATTACCTCTACAATCTCTACAACACACAAACTCCTACAACAAAACATCAAGGTTTGAATGTGAGTTGACCCCAACAGGCTCATATGTTTGAATCCTTGGCTGGTTCTAATGTTCGGGAATGTCTTGGCACCTTTAAGAGGTAGAGCCTTGTTAGAGGAAGGCATATCACAGGTGGTGGGCCTTGACTTTTGGTAACTGTCCTGTTTCTTCTAGCAGTTTTCCTCTTGCTAGTTCTGCCTCATGATGCCTGATGTGACCTGAGCACTCTCCAGCTTCTGCTGCCCACCACCATGCCTTTTCCAACATAATAGATGATATATCCCCTCTGGAACTGTAAGCCAAATAAATCTTTCTCCCTTAAGTCCTGCAAGAGTATTGTCCCAGAGCAAGACGAGAGGAACTGTAACATCTATTGTAAAGTTGACAGCTTGTGGGTCGGAAAGACTGGAATATTCTGCAACAGAAGAAAGAGAGACCTTGCCACAATACCTTGAAAGATGAAAATTGACTCTTCAAAGTTATCCTCCACATATGTGCCATAGTACATGTGCACATACCCACGCACAAACATATAAATGACAAATACGATTTAAAATTTTAAGCACTATATATTTTTAGTAATTTTTTCTCAAAAGAAGGGTTATTTGTGATATTCTATTTTAGTCATACTATATGAAAAAAATAGGAATACTGACTCTACTAATATCTCTCTCATTTGTTTTCTTATTACTTCCATTACTACAGCCTCTAGGGCTTAGCTTTGCATCAGTCCTTAGCACTTCTTACCTGACTACTGCAACAGACACAAAACTGACCACCACTGTCTTTCCCCTTGCTCTTTGTACTTCAAAATACAAGACTAATAACTATACCATTCACTCACTCCACCTGGCTTAAATTTCCTTATGTATTTCAGAAGTCAATTCTTTATGATAATTTCCAATTTGATGACAATGCTCTGCCACTCTTCTTCTCCATTCTATATGGTTTATTATATAGTTACACAAATCAAATTAAATGCCTGAGATGCCCTTAGCTACAGCTCCCTTATCTAGTTCAGGCACATTAATTTGTCAATTTGTGAGTTCAACCTCCTCCTGGTTCCCAACCCTGGAATACTAGCTTTATCATATCCACAAATTTATATTACTAAGTAACTACTCTTTTGTCTTCTAGCTTCTCTAACACAGTAGAAATTTCCTGAACACAAGCTAGTGAGACAGTTCAGCAGGTAAGGCGCCTGCTTACAAATCTAGAGATTTGAGTTCAACCCCAGAAGACAACATGGTGGAAGGAAAGAACTAACTTCTAAAAGTTGAACTCTGACTTCCACCCATGCATTATTTTATGTATGAGTGCATATTCCCTCTCCCTCTCCTTAGTCTCTGTCAAATAAATAAAATATGTAGCAAAAACTTCTTGAATGCAAGGATTGGTTTTCTTAATATCCCCAGGCATCTAACTTCATATTTTTTGCTTGCATATATGTGATCATTAAGTTCACTGAGCACTACTTTAAAGAACTTTAACTCGGGCTGGAGAGGTGGCTCAGGGGTTAAGCCTCCGCCTTGCAGGCGGAAGGTCCCGAGTTCGGATCCCATATCCCACGTATAGACGCCAGGCGAAAGCAGGGGCGGCCTGCGCTTCTGGTCCTGGTAGGGCGGAGCCTGTGAATCCCAGGGTGGAAGGAGGTGGAGGCGTCCATGGTGGTTCCCGATTCGTCCGTGGTTCTACACATACACATACACAGACACACACATACACACACACACACACACACAGACACGCGCGTGCACACATACACACAGTTGAATAAATAATAATAATAAAAAAATTTTAAAAAAAGAAAAGAATTAAAAAAAAAAAAAAAGAACTTTAACTCATTTGCTATACACAAAGGAGGGGTCAGAACTAACAATACTTTTTTTTTCAAATGTATGAGTATATAGGGTACTTCCGTGTGTGTGGTGTAGTGTGTTGCTTCATTGACATGTGGGTAGACACATGTGTGTACAAGTGTATATACAAAGTGCACTTGAGTGTGTATGCCTGTGAATCAATGAAATCACTCTTCTACCTTATTGTTGTGAGCCTAAAAGCAGTAACTCAGATGCACATCATTAGGGATAGTCAGACTAGCCAGTCTGCTCTGGGATTCCCAGACTATGTCTCCAGGGCTAAAATTACAAGGGGGCCTCTATACCCACCTCATATTTTCACTTGAGATGTAGGGAACTGAATTCAGGTCCTTTTGCTTACAAGGCAAAGGCTTAAACACTGAGTCACCTCCTCCTCTATATCTTTTGATTTTTTGTATGTATTTGTCTTATATTCAATATATAAAACAATTTACTGACACTAAAGATTACAAACAGCATGTAGCATGTAAATGGACTTAATGCACTTAACAGAAAAATTTTCAGTAAAATTCTGTGCTTATTGCTAAGGTCTACTACAAACCCTCGATACTGTTAAACTTCTTATCTTCATTATTCTTGGTCATGATTCCCACACTTTTGATATATCCATCTACAATACAAAATAATTCAAATCTGATTCTCTTCCATTTCAATAATTCTATATCCCTAATTAGAAATCATAATTCCCTTAAACTGCAAACAAGAAAGACCCTACTAAGACATGGCTGCACACATCTATAATCAGAGCACAGGGAGGTTGACAAGAGAATCCTAGTTTGAAACCAGACTATATACTGAGATCCTGACTCTAAAGAAAAAACAATAAAAACAAACAAATGAAAAAATACAGCTCTTCTTTACCTCTCCTATTTTACTATTCTCATCTTACCCTTACACCATTTGCTCCAATCCCAAGAGACTATACAATCTAAGCAGGTCCCCTGATGATCCTTCACAATTCCCATCTTATACCAGTCATATGAGTCTTGTTTTTCTTGACAACACATCAACTACCATCCCTCCTAAATAGGGTAATGGGCATATACTTTAACCCTCCCCTCCTTCCCACGTTTGTGCATGTTTGTGCGTGTGTGTGTGTGTGTGTGTGTGTGTGTGTGTGTGTGTACTAGAGGGCATATGGAAGCCCAAGAGTGATATCAGAAATCATTTTGGATTGCTCTACCTCTTTTTGCTTTGTTCTGGGGTTTCCCAGACTCTGCCCTCCAGTGTCAGAATTCAGGCAACCCCCACGTCCATCAGAATTGAGGCAAAGGCTTCAAACTAAGCCATCTCCCATCCCTTTCCTTTGCTATTTTAACTACTATCCCTGTCTCTGATAGGTCTTTTATCTTACAAGTTTTAAAATCATAAATCAAAAATCACAAACTGGATCACTTTTTCATCTGAGTTACTGCTTTTAGGATCTCAGTCAAGATGAACCAAACAAACATTACAGTTGCAGTATAAGTAAACTCACATTCTTCAGTGTTTTTACTTTGCAAAAATGAAATCTCTTAGCTACAGCTATCAGCTCAATGACAGCACACATATTTAGCATATTTTAGATTGGAAGGTAAAAGGAAGGAGGAAAATGGGAAGAATAGGGAAGGGAGGGGAGGAAGAAAGGAGAAGAAAAGACTGGAAACTAAGGAGGGAAGAGAGGCAAAAGCAACTTCTGGAGGAAAGAGAGGGGTTCATATTTCAATAGTCAAATTCCTAATTAAGCTCAAGTTCTTGGGGGCAAAGGAGCATAAATTAAGAAGTAATTTCAAAATTTAAGTGTTTCCACATTCTTATTAATAGAACTCAAGGTTTTTGCTTTAATGTGTTCTTAACATTCTTACATCGTTTCCCATTATACTGTTAAATATTTTCCTTTTTCTTTTCCACAAAAGATCATGCTCCATATCCAAGGCTATCTCAAACTCTCTATGTGGCCCTTTAATATGAGATGCTCCTGCCTCATCCTCTTCAGTGTTGGAATTACATGGGCTACCATGTCCAGTTTATGTTATATTGCTAGCCTAAAAACTCAAGTTTAATTTATTCTGTCATCTTAATTTTTTTAGCTATGTGTCAGCCTCTGAAAGTTACAGGTTTCCCAGTAAGTTTGTAATGGATGATTGTTCTAAAACGGAAGTATCAGGCTGAAGAGATGGCTCAGGGGTTAAGACTGTGCCTCACAAGCAAAAGATCCTGAGTTTGGATCCCAGGTCCCACATAAAAATGCTAGGCCTCCACAGGGACACACAGTGCCTCTGACACACACACACACACACACACACACACACACACACACACACACACACACAAAGCTGAAAAGGGAAGTATCAACGGTTAACATCTGCCTCCCCAAAGAACACTAAACCTCACTTTTCAGTTATCTACGTATCTTTTTTTTCAAATAATTCAATAGTACAGTAGTATATTGGTACTTGACTTAGATGCTGATATGTACTAAATACCACAAAAAAAAAAAAAGAAGATGGAGATGGCAAAACATTTCTACTATAATAGTAATCTATTTGTCTTTCATATTCACTTTGAAATCTGCTAATGAGAAATCCAGTTGAAGCCAGGTATGGTACTTTTAAAAAGTCCCACCTGTGTTTGTAATCCCTTGGGAAGTTGAAGCAGGAAGATGGTACATTTGAGGGCTACAAAATGAGACTTGGTCTCAAAAACAAAAGGAAAAAAAGACAAAAGGTGGAGGAGGAAAACAGAAAGGAGGAGGGAGGGAAAATTGGCAAAAGCCAATACTCCAGCAAGCTAAGTGTCAATAATTTAGACTGCTTATCACGCAGACAAAAATTTGACTTGGAACATTATTTCTAACAATCTCTAAAAGTGATTATTCTTATACTATTTTGGACTACACAGCTATGTAAACTACACTGAAGATGGTCTATATCCTCCAGTATCAAATATTCAGCCAATATTTCTTTATATAGAAATAAACAAACATATCCATCTTATTAGTATGCAAATTTGCCTTGCATTTAATAAATGGAAAAATATATGTATACCAAATAATTAGTTTAAAATAAAAATTTTGGCAAGATGGTTAGTATTAACTGTTAACCTGACACCTAGGAGGCAGACCTCAGGGCACACCTGCAGATTTTCTTGATGGCATTTATTGAGGTGGGAAGGCCTACTTGTGAGTGAGACCAAGATTGTTATTTGGAGAAAGTTAGCTAAGCAGTAGAAGCATTGTCACTGCTGCTGACTCTTGTTGCCATGTGACTAAATGCTTCAAGTTCCTGCCACTGTGACTTTACCACAATGATGGGCTGTAACCTAGAACTGTGAGCTCAACTACCCATCTCAAGTTGCTTTTGTCACAGTATTTTATCACAGGCAACAGAAAGGAAACTAAAAACTAAATGTAGCTCACCAAGCAAGCACAAACTGAGTTCCATCCCCAGCACCATATTAAAACTAGGTGTGGTGACACACACCTGCAATCTCAATACTTAAGAGGTAGAGGCAGAGGGATCAGAAGGCTAAAGGTCCAACTCAAGGTTAGCCTAGGCTAACATGAGACCCATCTCAAATTTATAATGTGTCATCAATGAATGTTTTTATTGTATACCTATTATATACACCTATATACCCAGGGCTCTTGTAAAAATTTCCACACCAGTATAAAAAGTTTAAGCAATCCTAACAGTGAGTTAATATGACAGGAAGTACCTGGTGATACAAAGATATAACATGTATCGAAACGTCCCCTGTCAGCTTTGCACCCAACAATAAAGAACACACATTCTGCAAACTTCTTTCTATCCATAAGATACATTAAGAACCTGAAAACTACTTGAATAAACTTGGGTTTGAGACCTTGTTTTGTCATTTGCTAATGTTATAACTTGAGCCAAATCACTAATTTCTCTAAGCTTTAGTTCTCTGTTAAAAAAAATTGGAAATATTAGCAACTTCATGAAGTATGTAGATTAAAAAAATTCCTGAGAGGGGGGAGGGGGGGAGGGAACTGGTCTACCTATTAAGTTTGTATGAGCGGAAATAATAATAAAAATGTTTAAAAAAAAATGCCTGAGAGGGGCCAATGAGATGACTCAGTGGGTAAAGGTACTCACCATCAGGTGGGACAACCTGAGTTCAATCTCTAGAACTTACATGGTGGAAGGAGAGAACTAATTCCCAAAAGCTGTCCTCTAATCTTCACATGAACACCATGACATTCATGTGTTACCTCCACCCCAAAATTAATAAATGTAAAGAAAAAAAGAAAGAAATGTACAGGAGGGCTGGGGGATATAGTTCAGTGATAGAGCACATCTATTATGCATGAAGCCCTGAATCTGATCCCCAGCACAAGAAGAACAAAAGGCAAGACGACACAAAAGAACTTGACACAGCTATTCTTTTTAATGTATGTGAGTGTGTGTACAGGTACATGTAAAGCCAGAAGACATCTTCACATGTCATCCTCAGGAACACTGCTCACCTATTTGGAGACAGGCACTCTTATTGGCCTGGAACTAATTTACCTAGCCAGTGAGCCCAAGAGATTCTTCTGTTCGCAACTTATTAACACTGGGATGACAAATGCACACCAGGGTTTGTGTTTTGTTTTGTTTTATTAAATGTAGGTTTTAGGGGTCTGGGTTCTCATATGTTTGTAGGAGGCACTTTAATTTTTTTAAATTTACTCTGTGTGTGTGTGTGTGTGTGTGTGTGTCAGAAGAAGCAAGAGTGCTGGTGTCATGGAAGAATGGTGGCAACAGGGAGGATTAATTTGCCAGCTCTGGAAAGAGGGAGATAGGGAAGGAGGAAGGGATGTATATATAGCATTGATGCCACATAAACTTGGAACAGTCTATTTGTATCAATAGCTAGCTGCTTGCCAGTTAAGAGCTGTGTGGACTGTGTGCCCCTGTGAAGGACCAAGGGTAACTTCAGGAATCATCCCAGATCTCTTCTACTGCCTTCTTGCTTAGCTCTGAGATTTCCCAGGCTCTGCCCACCAGAGTCCACTGTTTCTGCCTGGCATTTATACATGGGACCTAGGATCCAAACTCAGGACCTTCTGCTTGCAAGGCAGAGTATTAATCCCTGAACTATCTCTCCAGTCCCGTAGGGGGGCACTTTATTGACTGGATTATCTTCTCAGTCCGCACCAGCACTCTTGCTTCTGTCTCTTCAACCTTCCAACATAACTTAAATCCAGAGACACTACAGGAATCCTCCAGCTGGGACTTCTGAGATATTCAACTCCTGAACTGAGCAGTTACCCACCAAATTTCCCTAGAGACTGTGCACACCTTTCTTTCAGACTTCTGGCCTCTAAAACTACAAGATTAAGTGTGTTAAACCACTTTAAACTAATGAAAATTGAGGGAACTAATAATTCAAGTGGTAAATCTTTTTGTAATGTGTGTGTGACACGTGTGTGTGTGTACCTCAGAGGGCACTATGAGTGCTTATAGAGGAGGTTCAAGGGTGACTTTGGGAATCATCTTGGATTATTTTACGTCATTTTTTTTTTTTTTTTTTTTTTTTTTTGCTTTGCTCTGGGGATTCCCAGGCTCTGCCCTCCAGGGCCAGAAGTACAGAGTAATGCATTTCTACCCAGAGTTTTTACATGAGATCCAGGATCGGAACTCAAAAAAACACTCCTAAACCAAGTAATTGTCCTACCATAAATCCTAATAACAAAACAGAATAAAGGAGGAAAGAAAGGTTAACTGAGAGGGAAAAGGAAAAGTAGGTACTTGACAAGGAGAAAAACAGTGATCAACAAGTTTAATGATACTTTCAATTGCATGTTTCGGGGAAGGAAGTTGCAAGAGGACCAAACCCAGTGTTTTGAGTATGGCCCTATATCAATGACAGTAACAGTTTTTGATGGGTCAGCTATAAAGAATTTTAAATTTTATTATTTTTAAAGTAAAAGACAGGCATTTCCCAGAGAGGCTAATAAGTTTACAGATAAAAAAAATATATATATATATATATATTTTTTTTTTTTTTGCATGTGTGTCTGTATCAGAGAGCACTGTGTGTCCCTGTGGAAGCCCAAGAGTGACTTTGGGAATTACCCTGGATTGCTTCTACCTCCTCTTTGGCTTTGCTTTGAAGTTTCCCAGGCTCTGACTTCCAGGACAGGCTATGCCATTTCCACCTGGCATTTTTACATGGGATCTGGAATCTAAACTCAGGACCTTCTGTTTGTGAGGCAGAGGCTTAACCCCTGAACCATCTCTCCAGACCATCTATAAACTTTTAAAATAGAGTTTACTTTGGGTCCCAGAATTATTAACAGCAACAGAGTAGCTTAATCTCACCCAGTTATCTACAATCTACGGCAGAAGCACCACTCTCCTATTTATTACCCTATCTTTCTCCCTATCATCTATTCTAAGCTTGCTAATGACATCAAGCCTAGCCTGAAGAACAGTTTACAAGTAGGAATTTCCTTGCTGTTCTCTTAGTTTACAATCTTTCTCCATTTATCACTTGATACAAGAAGTGACCCAAGACCAGCATTGCAATCTATGTCTCCACAGTTGAAAGAATCAAGAGATATCCCAAATTTTAATAGTTCCTTATGCATACCTCTATATGCTGTCAGTGCCAATTAGAAGGACTTAACTGTCATCAAATAAAAACTGTGAAGCACAGAAGTACATATTTATAATTCCAGCACTCAACAGAGGAAAGAAGGCAGAGAATCTGAAATTTCTTCCCACCATGTATAACATGGTAGGTCTCCTTATTCTCTCAGACTTTAACTATCTCTTCTGTCTTAATGCTCTCCCATCTTAAGGTTTTCCTTGGTCACCAGGCCCTCTGTGCCAATAAACTCATTATTTCCAAGCCTCCCCTTTTATTAGCTTCTCTTTATAATGAATTTCCCCATCAACCCATCAACATATTGTTGTAGAGTTGGTCAATCCCTGGCCCCATTGACCTAACAGCAAAAAAATAAACCAAACTATTAATACCTACTACCAAGGAAATGAGAGTAGTGATGGAGATAAGAAACTGAAACCTTAATTGACTTTATCAATCTTCAATCCTAGAGCTTTTACACTTTCAAAAGATGTGTGTGTGTATCGGAGAGCACTCACTGTATGTCCATGAGATCCAAGAATGACTTCTAGAATCATCCTGCTTTACTTATACCTCCTTTTTGCTTTGCTCTGGGATTTCTCAGGCTCCACATTCCAGAGCCAGAAGTGAAGGCCATCACTATTTCTGCTTGGCATCTTTTAACATGGGAACAGGGATCTGAACTCAGGTCCTTCTGCTTGCCAGGCACAGTCTTAACCCAGAGCTATCTCTTCAGTGTGACACCTAACTTTTTTTGTGTTCTAGGGATTGAACACAGATCCACACTGCTTGTACAACAAGCACTTTTCCAACTGAGCTATCTCTGCAGCTTTTTTCTTTTTTTCTGGTAGTCTGATATGTAGCCCAGGTGGCTGCAAAACAGCAGCAATCCTCTTACTGCAGCCTACTAGAGCCTGGGATTACAGGTATGTGCCTAGCATAACTCCATGACTTCTGACTTCCTACAATGCTTATCAATATTTAAGACACTACCCTTACTTTTAAGTTTGTTTAAAGTGTCGTCATACTCTCTCGACTTTTTCAGTTTCTCTCGTCTCTCCTGTACTTTCGTCTATGTAATCCTCAGATGCTGTTCGTCAGCTTTGTGTCCTGCAGCCTACTACCTTTCATATTACTTTCTCCTTCAGAATCCCTTTCCTTTTTTCTTTTTCTTTCTCTCTCTCTTTCTTTCTTTTTTCTGTTTCTTTCTTTCTTATCTATCTCAAATTCACATTTATTCATCATGAGAGAGAGAAAGAAAACGAAAGGAGTGTGTGTATGTATATGCGCCCATGCAGCCTGCATGTGGACATCAGAGGAGAACTGCAGAAGATGGCCCTCTTTCTACCATGTGAGTTCCAGGGATCAAACTCAGGTTGCCAGGCCTGGCTATCCCTTAATAGATGAAGACATCTTGTTGGCCTACTGGGCCATCTCCTTGGTTCAACTCTCTTTGTATTTGAAATGGTTCCTAAAATGTTCAAAGTTGGCTCAAGGAGATGGCTCAGGGGGTTAAGAGTGATGACTGTGTAAGCATGAGGACCAGGGTTCAAACTCCCAGCACCCATGGAAAAACCAGGTATGGCTAGGTACACTTAAATCCTGAGCAGTGTGTGGGAGGGAATGGGCAGAGACAGGAAGATCCTTGGGTGTTGCTATCAGACAACCTAGGTAAACTCCAAGTTTAGTGTCAGAACCTATTTCAGGAGAATAAGGTAAAGAGTCACAAAGCAGGGCACCCAACATCTTCCACTCATGTACACACACAGGCCTGTGCACCTGCACACATTCACATGCATATATGCCACACTCACATTTTCAAGAATTTTCTTTAGTATCTAGAATATTGTGAGCACTTTTACTAACAGAGTGATCTCAAATTAATATAACAGTAACCCAAGAGAAATATGTTATACAAATAGTAATGGAAATTGGCCAAAAGCCAAAATACCACACATGCCAAAGTTTCTAAGTTTATAATAAATATCCATTCATTCAACAATTTTAGAGAAATATTACACTAAGGTCTTTTCTACAATGAGATTCTATAACTGTTTTAAGTATACAAATGACTACTATGCATAAAGCTCTATAAAAATATTAGTAACCTCTTATGTTCTCTGTCTCCACTCTCTAATCTACACTTATCCTTCTTTGTACCTGCTAATCAATTTGTACCAATTTTGGTTGGTTGATTTTCCTGAGACAGAGTCTCAAGTCAAGACTTGCTGGGATTATAATGTACACCACTGTGAATGGGCTTATTTTACCTATTCTATAGTGTTATGAACTTTTACCCCATGAATCAAATTATGTGATGTATGTTTATACATTTATATACGGTCATATGTATCTAAATGGAAATTCAAAGCTGGAATCACTGAGATAATACTAAAACTCAAAACATTTAAATTTCTTAAAATTTACATTTATTTAATCTATTTTGTGTTGGGAGTACACATGTGCATGTGAAGTCAGAAGAACACTTGTAGAAGTTAATTCTCTCCTTCCACCACGTAGACTGCGGTTGAACTCAGGTCGACAGACTTGGTGGCAGTACCTTTTTATCTGCTGAGCAAGCTTGCCAACCACAGTTCAAAAACATTTCTTTAAAATTGCTCTCCCAGGGGCTGGAGAGGTGGCTCAGGGGTTAAGCCTCTGCCTTGCAGGCAGAAGGTCCTGAGTTCGGATCCCAGATCCCATGTATAGATGCCAGGCGGAAGCGGGGGCAGCCTGCGCTTCTGGTCCTGGTGGGGTGGAGCCTGTGAATCCCAGAGCAGAAGGAGGTGGAGGCGTCCATGGTGGTTCCCGATTCGTCCGTGGTTCTACACACACTCATACACACATGCGCGCGCACATACATACACACACACGCACAATTGAATAAATAATAATAAAATTGCTCTCCCAAAACAGATCCACCAGCATATTTCTTCACGTTTTGAGTATTAATTATAACTACAAATATTTAAGATGTGGTACAACTATAAAGTAACAGAACTAGCTTTCTTATGTAGTAGAGGTAGCTCTGACTGTACCCAATGGTAAAGATAGGCTTTAAATAAATTTATTCCAAATCCATCATTTCCCTTGCTATTTATCAAAAAGTTTCATTACAGAAAAATTTTCCAAGATATAATGTTGAAAGGACAGGCAGATAGCTCAGCAGGTAAGGTACCTGCTTGTAAACTTCATGTTTGACACTAAATATTCTATCTTTAATATTTTCATATATTTACATAAGAAAGGCTGAGGATATAACTATCAGCTTTTTTGTTTGATAAGAAATACAACTCATCAAAAAAATTTTCAATTTCCACTTCTATTTTTAATGTTATGGAAAATTAAGACTTTTTGGGTGTGTATATATAAAATACGTAAATGTATATATATATGTAAATGTATATATATGGGTGTTCATATTAAACTAGCTAGCCAGCTTGCTCCGGGGGTTCCCTGTCTCTACCTCCTGAGCACTGGAATTACAGGTACTCACTACCTCTCCTCAGCTTTTATGTAGGTGCTGGGAATTGAAAGTCTAGGCCTCAGGCTTATACACAGTACTTATCCACTAAACAATGTTTCCCAGTCCCAACACTCACGTTTTTGAAGAAGCATTTGCTTTTACCTTAATGTTGAGTTTCTATATAGAAGTAAAACATTTTGAAATCACAGCATAAGGTTTTATTATATTATTATTATTTATTCAATTGTGTGTGGGGGTGGGTGGGTGTATGTATGTGTATGTGTGTGTGTGTATGTGTAGAACCAAGGGTGAATTCGGGAATCATCCTGGACTGCTTCTACCTCCTTTTTGCTCTAACCTGGGATTCACAGGCTCCTCCCACCAGGACCAGAAGCGTACCCCCTCCTCCCTCCCTTCTTCCCCCTCCCCCCCAGCTTCCGCCCGGTGTTTGTACGTGGGATCTAGGATCCGAACTCAGGACCCTCTGCTTGCAAGGCAGAGGCTTAATCCCTGAGCCATCTCTCCAGCCCCAGCATAAGGTTTTAAAGTCAATATAATTTACCGCCAATGGAGAAATGCAGTGCTTTTTTATTACAAATGTAAAAATATTAAGCGGGAGAATCTACATCTTAGATTCAAGAATTGCTGAAATTTCTCTTAAAAAAATTTCTCTTGACATATGTAAGGAAAGGCTACAAAGGAGTAATCATGTATGTCTTTTTTCTTTAGACAGGATCTCAAGTAAGCCCAAGCTGACCTCAAATTCTTCATACATCAGAAGATGAAGCTGCATACATGCTAAGCAAGAACTCTATAAACTAAGCTATATTTCCAACTTCTTTTTTAATACAGGGTCTCACTATGTTGTCCAGGAATCAAGTGATCCTCCTGACTCAGCCTCCTAAGTATCTAGAATTAGCTGACACTACCATGCCAGGTTTATGTGTTTCTCTTAACCAGTATCTTGTAACAAGAATCCCAAAAATCATCAATAAAAATTCACAAACTGGCTGAGAATGGAGCTCTAACATAGAAGAGTGTTTAGTATTCTTGAGACCCTAGATTCGTTTCAACACACACACACACACACACAAAATCCCCACCTTGAGGGAGTTGACTGTACAATTCATAGGCAGAGAAAGTACTTAGTAATATGAGGCAGAGAAAGTACCTAGTAATATGTGCAACTATTTAATCACCATTATAAACAAAAAAGGAAGAGGAAAAAAAAAAAAGATTCACAATGCATCAAGGAACAACTGAGGCAAGAAGATTCTGAATTTGAAGGCGGCGTAGGCTACAATTGGACCCTGTCCTCGCCAGGAAAACACTACCCTAAAGGAATTTTGCCTTCTGTGGATTTCCAGATATCACTGTCTACCAAGAGATTCCAATTTGATCCAGCTACACATTAAGCCTATGAAAAGGAAACCAGTTATGTTGACATCACTGGTAGACAAAAATAGACCAAAGCAATTGAGTCTGTTACTTAAGCACACTTTAGTTTTTGAATATTAATATTTTAAAAATATTGCATTACAAAAATAATGTTTGATTAAAACAATCTAAGTTTCTAGACCAGGGGGATGGGGACTGGGGGAAAAATACCTGCATACCTATGTTGGAGACATAAATTCTAACCCTGGGGCCCACAAGGTAGAAGAGAAGACTTCCAAAAGTCATCTGACCTCTGCACATACAGCATGCTCACATACATATCATGTAAGTGGGCTGGCAAAGACTGCTCAGCCCATAAAGCACCTGATCTCAAAACTGGTGACCTAAGTTTGATTCCCGGAAGCCCACACGGTACCTTTCTCTCAAAAAAAAAAGTTTTTTAAAATCGTATCATACACACAGAGTAATAATAAACAAACAATAAAAATGGGGTGGGGGAAGCTGATAAGATGGCTCAACAGGTAAAGGTATTTGCTGCCAAGCCTGGAAATCCCAGTTGCATCCCAAAACTCACTTGGTGAAAGAAGAGAGAATTGAATACTGCAAGTTGTCCTTTGACCCCCACATGTTGCATATAAAAAATAGATAAATGATATTTTCAAAAAGTAACAAAAAAGGGCCTGGAGAAATGGCTTAGGAGTTAAGACTCTGCCTCACAAGAACTTGAGTTCAAATACTGGATTTCATGTAAAAAAAAAAAAAAAAAAGACAGGCACAGAAATGAGGTGGGGGGCAGCAACTAGATTTCTGGCTCTGGAAGGGAAAGCCTGGGAAATCCCAAAGCAATGCAAAAAGGAGGTAGAAGCAATCCAGGATGATTCCTGAAGTCACTCTTGGGCCTCCAAAGGGGACAGTATTGCCTTCTGATACATACACATACACACACAAATAAATTAAAACAAAAAACTTTTAAAGTAACAAAAAGAAAAGAGTGATAATGCATGCCCCTAATCCCAACATTTGAGAGGTGGAATTAAGGGATTAGAAGCTAAAGGCCAGCCTCAGTTACTTAGCAAGCCTGAGGCCAACCTATGCTAGTGACACCTTATCTCAAAAAAAAATTAAGTGGTAGTAATATGGATGAAATATACAATATTTTAAAAATTACGTGGTAGTAATATGGATGAAATTAAAATGAAATATACAATAATTTAAACTATCTCTAGGGAATCCAAAGAAAGGATTAGTAATTAGTATTTCTCTGTGCTTCACTATAAGAATTTTGCTATACAATGAAGCAATATTGACACATATTAACTTAGACGATAATCTAATTTTTTCCACAAGAATAATTTGTCAGACACTGGGAAATATGTATCGTAAATGATCCGAGCACAAAGATCAATTTAAAAATTTTAAGTTACCATTCTACTCTACACCTCAATTTTATTACAAATTTTACTTTACTAAGTTTGACATTATATTTCATGCCACAACACGGGAAACAATATATCAAACGTCCAGCTACCATTACATGGCAAACAGTAACTAATTATAAAGCATACAATCTCTATTGGCTAAAATACTATAAAATTTGACTCAGCTAGACCCTACATGTCAAACTCCAGAATGTTAAGCGGGAATATTCTCTGCATCTAACAAATTATTAACAGAAAAAGTATAAGTCTGTTATGAACTAACTTTCTGACCCGCTTTTAAAATGACCAATTAGAACGGCACCATCGCACTCGGGCCCACGGAGTCTCTTCCCTCAAATCACTCCAAAGAGAACTTCATCATTTGCTCCGCCCTCTAATAACTCATGCAAAAAAAGTTCGGCACCACCAGGGAGAAACCAGACAGGCCATTCACACAACGGCTCGCAGCCCTTCCTGCGGGCGGTGAGAAAATGTGTCTGCCCTTCGAAGGGGGCTAGACTCAAGAAAAACCCAGGCCCGAGGCTGGGGGGACCGGCACCCACAAACAGATTTCTAAGAAGTTTCTGCCGCCACCCCCGTTCCATCAGCAGCAGGCCAGGGCGCCATCGTCGCGATCTTTGGTGGTTTTATTATGCAGAGCTGGGGAACGCCGAGCACGACTATTCCAGGCCTTTCCTATTCGCCCGGGGCCCCCCAGACCCGTCCTACAGTCGCGGTCCCCACGGCGCTGCTCCCCGGCAGCCCCGGCGGCACGTCCCCCGGGCTGTCCAAGCGCGCTACCGACGCCCCCCACCTCGCCGCTCCGCACAGGGCCCCCCGCGCCGGGCCCGCCGAGGCTCCGGGGGCCCCGAAAGGGGAAGGGCAGCCAGGGGCGGAGGGAGAACGACCCGACCAGCCAAGGGAGGGAGGCGTGAGGGGCCGCACGCCCCCTCTTCCCGGCTGCCTGCCCCGAAAAGAGGGGATGGAGGAAGAGGAGGGGAGGAGGGCGGTGGCCCGGGTGCGGCCCCCGACTCATGCCGCCCCCACGTCCCCGGGCCCGCCGGGACCGACCGATCCGGCCCATCCCCGGGTGAGGGCAAAGAGGGGGCGTGGGGTGGTGGTGGGGAATCTGTCTCCAAACTGAAAGAAGACCGAAATCGAGGCGCCGGGGGCGACCGGGGGGAAGGCCTCCCGCCCAAATCCAGGACCCCGACGCCGTCGTCGCCGCCGCCGCCGCCTCCTCAGGCGGGAGGACAGGAGCCGCGGGCAGAGCCCCAGGGAGGAAGGCACCGAGGCGAGGGGCCGCCGGGGGCCGCCGGGCCGCCCGCTTCGAGGCCCGACTCCCCACTTTCCGGTAACCGCGTTTCTTACCGGTGATGGCCGTGAACTGCTGAATTAACCCCTTCAGCGCCGAGGACGCCGCGGAGCCCCCGTGGGCAGCCATCTTACCGCCGCCGCCGCCGCCGCGGAACAACAACACAGACACACACGGGCCGCCCTCCCCCACCTCGGCGCGCGCTGCGCGCAGGCGCACTAACCGCCCCAGGCCCCGCCCCTCGCCCGCCCGCCCGGCGCGCGGCCGGCGCGTGCGCACGAGTCCCGCTCCGCGGCGCGCGCGCTCGCGCCCTCGGGACGCCTGCGGCCGGTCCCGGGATTGCTGCGCGCCAACCCCATCTTTTTCTGCATCTTTGGTGCTCGGGGTTCTCAGCTCCGAAGGCAGCCTCCCTGCGATCCTTACAAGGCCTTGTAAGGGCCCAGTTTCTGAAGGAAGCTTCAGAGGGAAATACCAGGACCCTCCGTGCTACGCGCAGGTCTTGACACATAGTAGGTGTTTTGTTGTTTTTGTCTGTGAGATCAGTGTAGTTCTAAAATTCTTATTAGTAACTGGAGTCAAAAATTACCCACTCAACAGTAATCTTTAATAAACGAGTGTTCGCCCCGCTTTTCACTTGATCTTAGCCAAAAGGCCGAGAAGTGATCGCCCCGCTTTTCTTAATAAATTTCTCAACACGTCTCCCCTCGGGTCTAATTTTCTTCATCTAAAGAGGCGTTATTTGAGAAAAGAAAATCTGCATATATATATATATATAATAAAAAAAATATATAGAAAGGACATTGGAAATAGTCTTGAAAGCGCTGACAAATGGTTACCTCTAGAAAGTAAGGAGGCAATGATAGAGTTGATCTTTCTTTTCCTAAGTTTTTAGACAAAATATGTAACTTGTAGAATTCCAAATACTTCTTTTTAAAAGCATACGAGTGGGATGCACTAAAATTCAATTATCTCTACCATCTTGAGAAATAAGTTAAAAAAAAAACTTTACTCATTTATTGTGTGTGGCTCTCAGAGGGCACTATGTGTCTCTGTGGAGGAGCGAGGGTAGCTTGGAGAATCATCCTGGATTGTTCTTCCTTGATGCTTTTGCAGATGCTCTTGAGATTCCCGAGGCCCTGCCCTTCAGGGCCCAGAAATATAAGCCACCACAGTTTCTGCCCAGCCTTTGTTTCTTTTTTAATGTAGGACTTGGGATCTTCAGTCCTTCTACTTGCAGGGTGGACTCTTAACCCCCAGCCATCGCTCCAGCTCAGAAAATAAGTTTTAAAAAATTTCAGATTAAAATGGATGTGGTCTTATAATAGGACTCCAGTTTAACAGCTTTTTGTCTCTAGCCAGGGGGTGACATACAGTGCCCAGCAGGATGGAGTGAAGGGCATTGCAGGAGCAGCAAAACTGCAAAAGAAAATCAACAAACCACAATCCAGAACTTCAGAGACTATATCAACCACCTAGAACTAGGCCAGACTAATCTCTCCCCATCCTGAAGCTCAGGGACATTTGCGGAAGAGGGGGTGGTAAGAGTGTAAGAGCAAAAGGATGGGAGGAGCAATGATTTGCAAGATACTCACACAAGTTAGGGCCGAAGCAATCATAATTGGACTTTGCATGCCCTGTGCAATGTCCAACACACTATTGATCTCACAAAGTCTAGCATCTGCTAAAGGCACCAAGATCCTTGGAGGCAAGGGATTGGCAGCCACAGCAGTGTTCCTATGCTTAAGGGGAACACAGGAAAGGGTTCAGGGAAATGCAACTGGGTCCTTGTACGTCATCGGAGAGGAGGGCCCAGAGGAGAGTCAGGCATGCACAAGAAAGGACTCTCTGGGAATTGGGGCAGGAGGCACTGGGGGATGGGGAGGGAGAGGGGAGGGGAGGGGGAGCAGGGGGTTGGGGGGGAGGAGGAGGGAAGAAGGGAACTGGTGTACCTATTAAGTTTGTATGAGCTGAAATAATAATAAGAAATGTATTAAAAAAATAAATGGCAAAAAATAAATGGGTGTGGTAACACATGCTCGTAATCTAAATTTGTACCTTTTGAACCATCTAGAGATTTGTTTGTTTTTTTTGCTTATTCTTTCTTTTCTTCTTTCTCTCTTTTTTTTTCTCTTTCTTTCATATTGAAGATGGAACCCCAGGTCCTTGCACATTTACATTTTGAGATACAGTTATATTAAATTATCCAAATTAATCTTGAACTTCCAATCCTGCAGCCTAAAAATTTACATAGTAGTTAGGATTATGGGCCTTACTACTTAGGCCTAGATGAAAGCTGACTTATCTGCCAGGCTTGGTGGTCCACACCTATAATCCAGCACTCAAGAAGTAGGTTCAAAAAGATTAGAAATTCTAGGCCAGCCTAGGCTACATGAAATCCTGTCTCAAAAAGAGAAGAGGAGAGGAGAGGGGAAGAAACAGAAATACAACTCAGTTGCTAGAGTACTTGCCCAAATGCATGAAACCCTGGGTTCAATAACCAACATTACAGGTTGGAGAGGTGGCTCAAGAGTTAAGACTCTGCCTAGCAACCAGAAGGTCCTGAGTTCCAATCCCAAGTCCCATGTAAAAAACACTAGGCAGAAAAGATGGTGGCCTGTACTTCCTGTCTTAGTGGGCAGAGCCTGGGAAATTCCAGAACAAGCAAAAAGTAGTAGAAAAACTACAGGATGATTCCAGAAATCACCCTTGGTCCTCCAAAGGGTTAAGCAGTGCCTTCTGATACACACACTGACACACACACATGCAAAATAAATAAATTCTTACTTAAAAAAAAAAACCAATACTACATAAGCAAGGCATTGGTCTGGTGACATAACTAACCAATAATCTCAGCACTCCAGAGTTAAAAGTGGGAGGATCATAAATTCAACGCCATCATAGCATGTTCAAGTACAGTCTACATGAAAAGAGGAGGACGGGGAATGGAAGAGAGGGAGGAGAAAAGACTTTGCTTCAAACAAAGGGGTAAGACAGGATCAGAGCAGCTATGCTGGGATGGGTCTCTCAAGGTCTTTGAAGGTCTTTGGAATTTCCTGAAGGTCATCCACTGCTGGAATCACCCTGAAGGAACACCCCTGCTGAGAAACTGACCATCGATCCTCCCAGAGATAAGATGGCCAACTTCCTTATGAAGGGATTGTGGAAATGAGCCCTCAAAATCCAAAGAACGACTTGACCTCTAGCCCACATAGGCCCAAGAGCAACTGGGTTGAGCCCCAATGGAAGCTAGAGCTGACCAATGAGAAAAAGCCGGTTTCCCCGGGCTTGTCCAGGTGTATAAATGCCTGGCCCTGGCAGCCATCTTTGGCGCCCTAGCCTTTTATGGCACTCTAGTGCCTTGGGTTCTTTTCCAGCTGCCTGCTTCTCATGAATTCTCCAGCGCCCTAGCTCCTAATAAACTCTACCTTAATCCTCTACTACGTGTTCTGGTTTTAATCTTTCACTCCGGAATACAAGAACCCTACAACATTGGATTTTTTTAAATTTTTTTTTATTTATTATTTATTCAATTATGCATGTGTGCGCGTGTGTATGTATGTATGTGTGTGTGTGTGTGTGTGTGTGTAGAACCACGGACAAATTCCGGAACTACCATGGACCGCCTCCACCTCCTCCTTGCTTACTCTGCCCCGGGGAATCATAGGCTCCGCCCTACCAGGACCAGAAACGCAGGTCACCTGCTTCCACTCCGCGTCTATACGTGGGGTCTAGGATCCGAACTCAGGACCTTCTACCTGCAAGGCAGAGGCTTAATCCCTGAGCCACCTCTCCAGCCCCAAGAACCCTACAACTTTGGGATGGTGTTTTCTGTCCCTGCATCATTTGGTACCCCAGGTGGGACAGCCGAAAGACCGTTTCCCTGCCTCAGGGGGGCATAACTCAGTGGGTAAGATACTTCCCATGCAAGCAAGAGAACTTAAATTCAGGTCCCCAACACCCATATAAAAAAAGCCAGAGGCAGCAGCATACCCCGTCATCCCTTTGCTTGGAGGCAGAGACAGGAGGATCAGGAGGATCCCTGGCGCTTGCTGAAAGTGATTTGGCTAGCCTGGCCAAATCACTGAGCTCTAGGTTCATTAAGAATCCTGTCTCAAAAATAGGGTAGAGAGGGCTGGAGAAATGGCTCAGGGATTAAGACTCTGTCTCGGCAAGCAGAAGGTCCTGGGTTCCCATCCCTGGTCCCACATAAAAAAAAAAAAAAAAACAGGCGGAAATGGCACCATCCTGCACTTCCTGCTCCGGTGGGCAGAGCCTGGGAAATCCCAGAGCAAAGCAAGAGGGAGGTAGAGACAGTCCAGGATGATTCCAAAGTCCCCCTTGGTCCTCCACAGGCACACTTATAGTGCTCTCTGATATACACATGCACTAAACAAATAAAATTTAAAAAAGAAAGAAAGAAAGAAATATTTTTGTATCTGTTAAAGAAAATGGGGTAGGCATAGTGGCCTGCCTGTAATTTCAACCCTGAAAGACAGAGCCTAGGAGTCCCTAGAGCAGATTGGCTAACCTGGCTAGCCATAATGGTGTCCTCTAAATTTAATTGGAAACTGAGACTCAATCAATAAGGTGGAAGAGTAATGAAGGATGATTTCTGCTATCACAGACATCCACACATATATGTGCATACACACACACACACACTTTCACATAAAAAAAAAAAACTATGGGGTTGAAGAGATGGTTCACTGGGTCAAGATCTCGTTCTCAATAGGTAAAAGTGCTTGTTGCCAAGTCTGAACACCTGAGTTTAATCCCCAGGACCCACATGGCAGAAGGAAAGAACCAACTTCTGAAACTTTGCTACTGACTTATAATCACACACAAAGTGGCACAAATATATATGCACAAACACACATACACATGTGCAAGATAAACACAAAAATTTAAAAAGGGAAAAGAAAAAGTATAACAATTAGCCTACATTGTTGCCAATAAATTCATAGCCATATGGCTTAAAGGAACAAGGGAGATTATTCTAGCTTACAATCATCTAGTAACAGTTTCTTGTCCAACCTAACAGGAGAGCGAGCACTCACTAACAACAAGGGCCAAGGGAACTGGCCACACCATATCCACATAATGGCTGAGAGAGGGACAATCCTTTCTTGCCAGATCAACATGTCTGGCCAATATACCAAAGGATGTCAACTTTCTTAACCAACCTCCTCCATCTTAGTCACCTACCCAGGGACAAATCCCACCCACCATGGACTTTTCATCAATTAGACAATCTCCTTGAAGGCTTGCTGAGGGCCTTACTCAACCACTGAATGTACCCAGAGATCAAACCCTGAACTGTCAAGTTGACATCTGTATCTAATTATGATATAGTAAAAAACTTTGACGTCATTAAAATTAAAAACATTTCTGAACAGGGTATTTCATGTCTATAATACCAGTATTTGTGGGTAGAAGCAAGAAGTTGTTGAGTTCAAAGCAAGACTGAGCTACATAGGGAAGTCCTGTCCCAAAATAAATGTAAGAGTTATTCTTTTCTGTTGCTGTGAGACAATATCCAAAGACAAGCAACTTAAAGAAGAAAAGGAGATTTATTCAGCTTCCAGTTCCAGAGGAGAGATACGGTCTTTCATAGCAGACACGGCATGGCTGGTTGGCTGAAGCTGGAAGCAGACTAAGTCACTGCAAACATCTTGGAGACTGAGAGCTGCAAGACTGCTAGTTGCAAAAGAACTTCTCCAGTAGGCAGGGATGGGGCTAATTCACCTCAAGGCCCACCCCCTATGACCACCTTCCTCCAGCAAGGCTCCACCTCTCAAAGATGCCATGACCTTCTCAAACACATGAGACTATGGGGACACATTTCAAACCATGACAACAGATGATAGATGATAAATAGATAGAAAGAAAGAGAGAGAGAGAAAGAGAAAGAGAGAAAGAAAGAAAGAAAGAGAGAGAGAGAAAGAAAGAGAGAGAGAAAGAAAGAGAGAAAGAAAGAAAAAAGAAAGAGAGAAAGAGAAAGAAAGAAAGAAAGAAAGAGAGAGAAAGAGAGAGAGAAAGAAAAAAGAAAGAGAGAGAGAAAAAGAGAGAAAGAGAAAGAAAGAAAGAAAGAAAGAAAGAAAGAAAGAAAGAAAGAAAGAAAGAAAGAAAGAAAGAAAGAAAGATTTGAGGAGTGAAACTGGGATTTGAACCTAGACAAAAAATAAGTTGACAAAGGGTTGTAGAATGATATATGCACAGTATGCACCAAAAGCAAATCCATAAAAATAGTTCCATTATTTTTTCAGTATTTCTCAGGTGGGTCCAGTATTTTCATTTTCAAAAAGGTATTTTAGGGCTCAGTAGCAGAACACTTGTCTAGCATTCATAAGGCCCTACATTTAGCTCCCTTTTCCCAAAAGTACCTTATGATGTAGAATAAGCCATTCATTTGCTTAGGGGATGTGGTATCATCCAGCTTAAGCAGCAAGCAAAGTAGGGACCAGATATGTGTACGGTGCTACAGGCTCCAGCCATACTTCTCTGTAACCGGCTAGACTTCCTCTTCCATCTAAGTGTTGCCTTAGGCTGGTGGCAAAAGAACTGCAACACTTCTGTGTACCACATTGTGGTACAACGTCAGGCAGAGGAAGAAGCACTACCTCATCTCTTCTGCTAAGAAAGAAAACATAGTCCAGCAGTCTCTTGGGGGAACTTGCCTTCGAAATTTTCACTGTTCTGAATCAACTCCCATTTCTGTCCCTAAACCAGTCCCTATGCCAAGGTGTAGGAGTAAAACCTCACTAGCTTAGTAAAACACATGGCTTGTGGAAGAAAATGGTGTATGAAAGAAGGAAGAAGGAGGGAGGCAGATGGCAATTAGGCAGCCCACAGAATCTGCTCCATTCATAAAGCTCCACTCAGCATCATGCAACACTCTTCCACTTCCTTTTTCTGTTTCTCCTTTTATCTAGAATCCTTTTGAGTAACACTTAACTTTGCCTGTCAATGAAAGCAGTCAATGAAAACATCTACCTCCCAGTATGAAATTTTAAAACAATGGTATTATAAGAATTGTGAGAATTAAAATATATTTATTTTTGTCGACACTTGATGAATAAATGAAGCTGATAAGTTATGGAGGAAGTCCCATAAATGCATGTCTGATAGCAAGAACTATTACCAGAAGACTATCAGAACCACATCCTTACACAAAGACAAAGGCCACTGCAACCCTACAGCAAATACTGAGTGAGGATATCTGCCCAGCAACTAACTTATATTTTGACTTGTGCTGCCCTTGTCATTGACCTTGTAGCCAAGGTCAGAGTATTTTATATAATTCTTTGCATTTCACCTTTATAAATTCCCCTTCTTGGCAATCATAGTGGCACATGAGTGTAATCGCAGCATTCAGGAAACTGAGGCAGGAAGATTATTAGTCCTAATATGGTTACATAGCAAGACCGTGAATCAAAAAAAAATTCTCTTTACCTCAACCTCTTCGAATGCACATGTAGTTTACGAGAGGATGTATATTTCTATTGCAATGCTCTTCTAGTACCATTTAAATATTATTCTTAGCAGGACTATGATTATCACTACTATGATGACATGTACAAGTGCCTGCACAAACATATTTCACTTTGCAAGGTAAGGAATTGCCAGTTTCTGTAGGAAGTGTATGTTTCATTTTATAAGAAGCTAGAAAACTGTTGAAGTTGAAGTTTCAATTCTAATTTAATTGACAAGCCTGTAATCCCAGCCACTTAAGAGACTGAGGCAGGAGGATCGCAATTCAAGGACAGCCTGGGAATCTTAGGGAAAGACTGTCACAAAACAAAGAGGGACTAGCAAGATAGCTTAGCAGTAAAATGTTTACTGTGCAAGACAAAAACCTGGGTTCGATCTGCCGAACCCACAAGGTAGTAGGGAGAAGCAACTCCATGAAATTGTCCTCTGATCTCTACATATGCACCCTAGCATACTTGCACTGTCTTGCTCTCTGTCTCTGTGTCTCTCACATACATACATTTTTAATTCAAATTGACCTTTAGTGGTAGTCCATGGTAAGGAATTTGTCTAGCACACACTAAGAGACACAAGTTCAAACCCTGGAGATGCCAGATGGGATACAACTGCCAAAACATTACTTTTGGACTTGTGAGAAAGCTCAATAGATAGAGAATGCCTGTTGGAAAATCTGGTAACCTAAGTTCAATCTCCAGAAGTTCACCTGATGAAAGGAGAGAACCAGCTTCCAAGAGCTGTCCTCAGACCTCATCCTCGTGTCATGGCATGCATAAGAACATTTTCCTTCACTCTTGGTCTCTGTCTCTGTGTGTTTCTCTGTCTTTTGCCAAATAAAGTAATAAAAAAAAAGTTTAAAAAAAAAGAGTTGGGAGAGCTGGCTCAGGGGTTGAACCCTTCCCCTCACAAGAAAAGAGACCTGAGTTCAAATCCCAGATCCCACGTAAAAGTAACAGGTAGAAATGGTGGCAACCTGAACTTTTGGCCCTAGAGGGTGGAGCCTGGGAAACCCCAGAGCAAAGCATCAAGGAGGTAGAGCAATCCAGGGTGATTCCTGATGTCATTCTTGGGCCTCCACAGTCACACATAATGCCTTCTTCTATAACCTCATGCACCTACACGCGCACGCATGCCTACACAAGAAAAAAGGAAGGAAAGAAAAACAGGAAAGGAAGGAGGAAGCGAGGGAGGGAGGGAGGGAGGGAGGGAAGGAAGGAAGAAGGAAGGAAGGAAGGAAGGAAGGAAGGAAGGAAGGAAGGAAGGAAGGAAGGAAGGAAGGAAGGAAGGAAGGAAGGAAAAAAGGTGGGAATGTTAGCTAAGAGGCAAATTGCTTTCTTCACATTAGCAAAACTCTGGGTTTGACCAATACCACCAAAAAAAAAAAAAAAAGGACAACTTGATATTTTGTATTCCTAATGCTATATGTTAGGAAAGGTGTAGCAGCTCCTATGACATGTTCTCAACAAAATTGTTACCAATTAGATTTATAAGTACTACTTTTCAAACTACAAAAAAATACAGGAAAATAAGAAAAAGATTAAAGAATCATATGAGGAATTTTCAGAAGTTCAGTCACTTAGACAATCCAGGTCAGACATTGTGGCACTATATCCATGACCCTAAAATTGTGGAGCCAAAACAGGAGGATAGAGGCTGATTTTCTGGGTCTATTCAAACACCCCTCCACTTACGCAGAAGCTGCAGCCTCATCATTGTGAGGAGATGATATTTAAAAGCATCAGTAGTTACAATAATGAAAGCCTTCCAGAAGAAAAAAAGGAGGAATGGAGAAGGAAGTAGGCGGGAAGAAGAAAGAAAAGTCAGAGCGTAAAAGCAGGCAGATACAGGAACCAGAGAAGAGGTGAAAGTAAAAGTGACCGGGGCTGGAGAGGTGGCTCTGGGGTTAAGCCTCTGCCTTGCAGGCGGAAGGTCCCGAGTTCCGATCCTAGACCCCACAGGGTGGAAGCGGGGGTAGCCTGCTTTTCTGGTCCTGGTAGGGCGTAGCCTGTGAGTTCCCGGGCAGAGTAAACAAGGAGGAGGTGGAGGTAGGTTGGTCCATGGTGGTTCCCAAATTCGTCCGTGGTTCTACACACACACGCACACACAATTGAATAAATAAAAAAAATAAATAAAAGGAAGCAAAGTAAATCTTCTAAGATCAGGGGTGCATACTGATGGCTTGCCTAAGAATGTGTGAAGACTTGGGTGTGATCCCAAAGCCTCGCAAAAAGAAAAAGAAACATGAACTCTCAGAAAACGACTGAATACTGTTTAGAGTAATATTAAGATATTAAAAGTAAGAAAGAAATAACATTTTAGTCAAATCAAAGTTATATAGTAAACATCTTACTTTACAAACTCATATTAAGAAGTGTAATTTTATTTTTCCACGACTCAATTTAATTTTTATTACTCCTAAACTAGGAATCTTTTATGAGAATGGATATGGGTAGCCAGGCTTATAATCATTTACTATTGTGTTTATTTTAGTTATTTGTGAGAGCCCCTCTCCTACTGAGATAGTTAATCTTGGGTGTCAACTTAACACACCCGGCATTAGCTAAGATCAGCTGAGACCACCTGAAGAGATTATCTGGATAATACAAAGATCAGCCATAGATTTGATTGCAACCCCCCCCACATCTCATTGGAACCTTCCATAGAACAGGAGACTGAGAAGAGGAGAGACTCTCTGAAGTTGTGCTAGAAAACGCTCTTCCCTTCTGTCTCTGGGCTTCTTCGTTTCTTTGACTCTCCAGCTCTCCAACCCTCCAAGTCTTCAACTGGACTAGAAACTCTCTAGGAATCCTCCAGCCTTCAGCTGTCACCCACTGGACTACTGGACTGAGCAGCTACTGGCAGTCATTGTTGGACTACCTTGGTCATATCTCATAAGCCAACTCAATAAATTCCCTTTTTATATATTCATTCTGTTGATCCTGTGACTCTAGAGAACCCTGACTAATACAGCCATGGAATCTAATTCTAATCTGGGACAAATGCCCAAGTCCCACACTGTGAAGATGGGATCTAATCATTGCCCATATTCTAATTTTTTTTAAAAATATTTTGCTTATTTGAGGGAGAGAGAGAGAGAAAGAGAGAGAACACATGCATGTTATGGTGCGTGGGTGGAAGTCAGAGAACAGCTTTCCTTCCACCAGGAAGGTTTCAGGCACTTATCAACTGAGACTGGCCTAGAATTTAAAACTCAAAAACTAACAATTGAATCTTTTCTCCTATAATAGTTTCTTTTCTTAATTTTTGTTTTATTGGAGATTGAATCTAAAATATCATACATGAAAGGCAGTCCGTCTACCATTGAACACTTCTTTCCTGCTTCCTACTATGTGAATAGCATTGATTAAGAATAATTTATCCTAGGGGATTGTGGTACCTATTAAGTTTGTATGAGTGGGAAAAAAATTTAAAAAAAGAAATCCCTACTTAAATACAATAAAAAGCTCAGAATTTACATAAAAAAGAATAATTTATCATTTGGCTAAAAATAATAGACTATAATAACTTTAGTAATGGAGAGTTGCTTCTCTTATGCAACAACTATCAAGAGGAAAGTAGACTGAAAAGTCCACTTAGCAAAAGTCTTAGCCTTTTGCACATGTTTACAAGATAACTTTTGAAACTCTAACCATTATATTTTTATTTATTTTATTTTATTATTATTATTTATTCAATTGTGCATGTGTGCTGCCCCCCCCCCCCGGGATTCACAGGCTCCGCCCTACCAGAACCAGAAACACAGGCTATACATGGGGTCTAGGATCCGAACTCAGGACCTTCTGCCTGCAAGGCAGAGGCTTAACCACTGAGCCACACCTCTCCAGCCCCCAACTCTAACCATTATAATATGCATCTATTCTATGACTTAAAGGAGTGACTTTACATTCCCAATAACCCCCATCAGATTTCTGTATTTTTTTCCATTGGCTGACTGTATTATGAGACACAACTGGAAAATGAAATTACTTATCCAGAAGTCTTTCACCCTCATGGTGACAGGACCTGGGTGTTTGCCCCAGATCAACATATTAATTACTTTTGTACCACTGTGCCCAAAATACCTGAGAACAACCTCAAAAGAGGAATTTTAATCTTGGTTCATAGTTTCCGAGAGTTTGATCTCTCATTTCTCTTTTAGCACTCAAAGATTCATGGTCATCTCATAATGCAAAATTCACTCAGCCGATCTCTGTGAGATCCAGTAGTCATCTTTTCCAACATTATTCAAAAGTCCAAATTCAAAAGCTCTTCAGAGAGTCCAGGCAAATTCTTAGTTGAGACACCAAAATATCAAAAAGAAAATTACAGGTGGCATGCACCTGTAATCCCAGCACTAGAAGAATGAAATAGAAGGTTGACTTTACCTCTACACACCAAATTTCCAGCTAGATTGTGGCCTTTGTCTGAGAATGACTTGTCTCTGCTTTCTTCACTAGGGTTTGTATTCAGTGTTCAAATAGTTATGGGCTTCTTCAGAATTCTACAACATCCTAGATGACTCCACCGACAGCGGCTACTAATCTTGAGTTAGAGGTTGTTGTACAACAGCTCTACTTTTCCACAACTCAGTGTCATTGTCATGTGAAAATTTAGTTTAAGTTGATTTCCTTGTGCTTTGCCTGAGTTACACCTAAATCCTTTGGAACATATATGTGTACACACAGTACTCCATGGGACATGTGACCTTTGATGGCCTATGCATACTACCATTTGAGATATCACCAAGGCCTGCTGCCACTTAGTTCTCCCGACACAATGGCCTCATATATTGCATCACAAGCTTCTCCCTAGCTTCCATCTCTAGGATCTCTTTGCATGCAGATATCCTCTGGACCCCTGTTGGTGTCATTGTTCACCAACAATAGGAACTGCTCTGCTGTTCCTATCTTACACTAGAAACTTGAAAGGTTGTCCAAGGCTGTCTCCTCAGTTCCATCCTCCAAACTTACAGCTCTCTCACTGTATCTCTGTGAGAAGTAGGACATTACTTGGTAGACGTAAGATTTGAACATGGATCAGACAGTTGTAATGGCACATGCTTTTAATTCTAATATTTGGGAAACTGAGTCAGGAGAATCATGAGTTCCAGGCCAGTCTAGGCTACACAATGAGACCATGTTCAAAAAAAAAAAAAGGAAGCAATAATAAAAAACAGGGCTGGAGCTGGAGAGGTGGTCCACGGGTTAAGACCCTGTCTCACAAGCGTTAGGTCCTGAGTTCAGATCCCAGGTCCCATGTGGAAACGAAGACGGCTTGCACTTTCTGGTCCTGGTGGGAGGAGTCTGGGAAATCCAAGAGTGAAGCAAGAAGGAGGTAGAAGCAGTCCAGGATGATTCCCAAAGTCACCCTTGATCCTCCACAGGGACACATAGTGCCCTATGATACACACACACACACACACACACACACACACATAAAATAAATAAAAAATGTAAAAAAAATAAACAGGGTTGTATTAAAAACAAGAGGGGGAGGAACTCAGTCTGGTGTAGGGGGAGGCAGGAGGATCCCTGAGGCTTATTAGTCACCACACTAGTTCCAGGTTCAAGGGATAAGTCAAAGAGTGACACCTGTTACCCTTTCTTGCTTCCTCAAATGTGTTTTTCTTTGCCTTGTGTGTGTGTGTGTGTGTGTGTATCAATGCTGCATACTTGCTTTCTAGTTTGCCAGTCTACCTACATGCTAACCAGCTGTCTCCATCTTACCTATTTGCCCAGAGAATGGCTCTACCCACTACAGCTGGTTTTCCTACATCAGTTATGCAATCAAGACATTTTCCTATAGGTTTATCCAGAGGCCTATCTTGACTAAATAATTCCTCATAGGTATACCAAGAGGCTCACCTCCCAAGTGTTGACAACTGAAACTGTCAAACTTTCCTAACATCCTTAGCTTTATCAGTGGGAAAAGTTAAAACTTTTATAGATGCATAATGAGAAATTTCTTTTAACAAAAAAAATTCCAAATCCACAGGGTATAGAGGCGCACACTTATGATCTTAACATTAGGAGACTGAAGCAAAATGATTGCTTCAAGTTTGGAGCTGGCCTGGCTATATATATATAGTGAGACCTTAAATGGCTGGGATGGGGAGAGGGGAAGTAAATTGTATCCTATTTTAAAAATTCAGATGGCAAACAAACTAAAAGCCTCCTCAAAGTCAAATGACAAATTGGTGCCAGAATGGTTGAGCAAAACTGGAAAGCTCGAGTTTATTGATTAAGCAAAGGAGAGGTGTATGGTGATTAGGAGTAATCCACTGCACAGAACAGACTGCTGGTCCACAGTTTGATTAAAACAAAACAAACAAGCAAAGGTCAGGAGAGGTGCACCAGTATTGTGTGTGTTGGGTCTGGAGCAGGAATGAGTTGCAATCCCTCCTCAGAAGTGTGTTCCTGGGGGGGCTGGACAGATGGCTCAGGGTTTAAGACTCTGCCTTGCAAGGCGGAGGTTGCAGCCTGTGAATCCCCGGGCAGAGTAAACAAAGAGGAGGTAGAAGCAATCCAGGATGATTCCTGAATTCACCCTTGCTTCTTCACATACACACACACACACACACACACACACACACACACACACACATATGCACAATTGAATAAAATAATAATAATAAAAAGTTAAAAAAGAAAAAAAGAAGTGTGTTCCTGGCATGAGATCACCAGCGGTGAGCTGACTTTTCAAAGCATGAACCTGCTTCAAATTCGTTGGATTTCGAAAGTGTGTTCAACGAACCAAGTTGTCATTGATTGATCGGTATTATTTGTTGCCATGGTGATGAAATGATCAATCTTTTCCTAGGAACATGGGAAGTCTCATTCTCATGAGTCAATACATGGAAAGGGCTAATCTTTCCAATATATAAGAAGCCCCTAGTAATTAAGAAGAAAAAGACCCATATCCCAATAGAAAAAAAAATTCACAAGGAGCTCAAGTAGAAAAATGAACATAAATTGATTAGGACAGTAAAACAAAAAATTAACTTTAGGCTGGAGTGTAGTTCAGTGGAAAATTGTCTCGACCTCTTTTTTTTATTACACATTTTATTTTTGCCTAATTATACAAGCTCAATAAACACCCTTTCTCTTCCTCTCCCCTCTCCTCCCCCACCCCACCCCCATTGTCCCCGTTGCACTCTCCTCCCTTCTCCCCTCCCCCTCACCCCCTCCCTCCTTCCTCCTCTCCCATCCCCCAGAGCATGTGGGCACTGAACCTCTCTGTGAGTCCTCTACTCTAGTGAGGGTTCAGGACTCAGTGGCATAACGGGGTTTCTTCTTGGACTGTCCACTGGCATGGGAACTCTATTATGACTGTTTAACTCCTTGCCTCTAAGGATCCTTCTGCTTGAAGCCTTCTCCCCTGTGATCCTTCCTAGACTTTGGGTGAGGGGGTTCGTTGACATGTCAGCCATTGTGCAGGTCAGACAAAGTCCAATCACATTGTGGCTATATCCTGGCTGTTGCAGCCTTGACTTGTGTGGAGTACCTTGCATATCGTTCCACCTCTTTCTTTTTTTTTTTTTTTTTAAATTTTTTTTTATTATTATTATTAATTCAACTGTGTGTATGTGCACGCGCGTGTCTGTGTGTGTGTGTATGTGTGTGTAGAACCACGGACGAATTCGCGAACCACCATGGACGCCTCCACCTCCTTCTGCCCCGGGATTCACAGGCTCCGCCCTACCAGGACCAGAAGCGCAGGCCGCCCCCGCTTCCGTCTGGCGTCTATACGTGGGATCTGGGATCCGAACTCGGGACCTTCCGCCTGCAAGGCGGAGGCTTAACCCCTGAGCCACCTCTCCAGCCCCGAACCACCTCTTTCTTAATAAATGTCTTTTTCTAACAACTAGTTTCAGGATATTGCAGAAAAGTACAAATCACATTCCTTGAAAGTAAGGTAGAATATCAAAGGACAGTCAATGAAAAATCACCAAATTTAAAATAAATGTTTTAGAAAAATATATAGTATGTAATTTAAAAAATATTTGATTTGAGGGGGTGGAGTGGTGGCTCAGGAGTTAAGCCTCTGCCTTGCAGGCAGAAGGTCCTGAGTTCGAATCCTACACCCCACCTACAGACCATGGGCGGAAGTGGGGGCGGCCTGCATTTCTGGTCCTGGTAGGGCGGAGCCAGTGAATCCTGGGGCAGAGTAAACAAGGAGGTGGAGGCGGTCCATGGTAGTTCCCGAATTTGCCCGTGGTTCTACACACACGCACATAGGCATACATGCACAATTGAATAAAAAATAATAAAAAAATTTTAAAAATATTTGATTTGAGGGTGAGAGAGAGAGAAAGAAAAAAGAAAACTACAGCATATGTATAGAGATGATCAGAGTACACCCTTCAGAAGTTACTTCTCTCCTTTTATCATATTGGCTCTGGAGACAGAACTCAGGTGACCAGGCTTGTGAACGGGCACCTACCTCTATCCTCACCAGCCCAATAAATGTTTTGTTTTTTAAGTCAAAGAAAAGAGAGGCAACCATAGCCAACACTAGTGCATGTCCCATCTTTTGTTTTGTTTTAATCAAATCTTCCGTAGGTTGCCTTAGAGATTGTGGCTTTTCTATGAAATCCCACAACAAAGCAATAGAGGTAGAGCAATCCAAGATGATTCCCAAAGTCAACCTTGGGCCTCCACAGGCACACACAGTACCCTTTTCTGCACACACACATGCACACACCATATCCCCTCTCACACACACATGCCAAAAATTATGACTTTTTTATTATGACTTCTTTCTCCTTAATACCTTTAAGTCTTAATTGCTCTCATTTATTTTTTAGTCAATTATTTATTCTATTCAGCACTAAAGAAGAATTGGTTCACCACCCTCCCCACCACCACCACACCACCACACCACCACCCTACCACCACCACACCACCACTCTACCACCACCACACCACACCACCACCACCACCACCAAAAAAAAAAAAAGAAGAATTGGTTTTTAAGACTACTCTTTAAAAAGTAATGCTGTTGTGCGCATGGTGGTCCAGTCTGTAATCCCAATGCTGAGAAGGCTAAAGCAGGAGGACTGTGAGTTCCAGGTTGGGCTACACAGCAAGATTTTTTTTCTACCACCAAACAAAATAGTACTGATTTAAAAAGTTAAATCAATTATTATAAACGAAAGCAATTAATATTATTCTTTTTTTTCTCTCCTCTTAAAGTGGGATCTCCCTGCTGTTGAGGTAGGAGAGGCTGACCTGCACATGTGCTCCCCTGATAGTGCAGGAGAAGCATCTGGCATCACATCCAGTTTTTATTTATTTATTTTTTGAGACAGGGTTTTAATCTGTAGCCCAGGTTGGCCTGGAATTTATGGTAAGCCTGTAGTCTTAGTTCCCTCAATGGCTGAGATGACAGAAATTGGACGTATGAATTCTTTACATATATTTACTTTTATGATTTTTTTCTTCTCATTTTAATTTTTCAACTTTTACAAACATATTGCGTATTCATCCCAGTTTGCCTTCCTCCCCCCGATTTTTTTAACATTTCTAATTTTTACTACAAAGCCAAACTGTATACGATCTTTTTTTAAAAGCAGCATCACAGTATGCAAATCATGTTGACCTTCAAAGTTTTGGGGGTCCTCCTGCCTCTGCCTCCTAAGTCCTGGGATGATAGATATGTGTCTTAGTATAAAATTGTTAGTGTAAATTTTTTGACAATGTATTTTCTTTCAGTGAATAAAAAATTTTAGAGGGGGGAAAAAAGATGGGATCTCCGTACGTTGTCCTAGACTGCCTTTGAACCTGTAGAGATCCTGTTCAGCTCCTGAGTAGCTATAACTACAGACATACATCACCATGTCCGCTCAAACTCATGTAAATTTTAACTTTATAAAAAATAAATGCATTTTCTAAATATTCATCATTAGAAGGAAACAAATCGTCTTTGTTTATAAAGGAACTTTGATGATTTGATATCAATACCCCTTACCAAAGTTGTTATACAAATCCTCCATTCTAATTTTTATTTTATAATCTAAGTTTACTCTGGAAAGTTACTTCATTATGTTCTGTTTCAATCGCTTAAATGGCCTCCTTCTAATAGAGAAATCCAATCTCATCCTGGAATATTCTAACTCTATGGCTTCTACAGTATATCCTTCTAAGAGCGCTGGGAGTCTAATGACTTTGTCTGCAGGCTTAATTTTATATGGAGGAAATTTCAGGAGGTGTTCTTAGCATCCCTATAGGTGAGGAATTGCACAGATTTGTAGGGACTTGGGACAATTGGAAAATAGTAGCATAGGTGGCTAACACTGGAGTAAGATGGCACACATACAACCTTGTTTTTTGAATCTGCAAAGCTGGTCATAATCAGGACAATAGAAACTAAACACTAGGCTTTCTGCAGATCCTCACAGTCTCCCTTTTCTTCAGTTGATCTTTAGTGAGGTTTTTCTTCCCCCTTGGGGCTTTTTAGATAAATATCGTTTCCCACACACGTTACTCCACTTTGTCAAGATAGAACTTTCAGTATTTTGCGTTAGAAATTTTCAAAGCCAGTGAAACGGGTCAGTGAACCAAGGAGTGGCCAGAGTTCAGTCCTTGAATCTATGTGATGAAAGGAGAGAACTGACTTCCAAACATTGTCCTCTGTATCCACACATCTTCTCTTTCTTCCTCCTTTCCTCCTTCTTCCCTTAAATGAAAGAGAAAGAGAGAGAGAGAGAGAGAGAGAGAGAGAGAGGAAGAAAGAAGAGGAAAGAAGGAAGGAAGGAAAGAAGAAAGGAAGGAAGGAAAGAAGGAAGGAAGGAAGGAAGGAAGGAAAGAAGGAAGGAAGGAAGGAAGAAAAGAAGGAAGGAAGGAAGGAAGGAAGGAAGGAAGGAAGGAAGGAAGGAAGGAAGGAAGGAAGGAAGGAAAGAAAAGAAAAGAAATTCCCAGGCACCTCGGACTTAGGATGTAGCTCTGTAAGGAGAGGGCTTGTCTACCATGTATGTATGTGAAACCCTGAGTTCAAGTCCCAGCACAGTATAAAATTAGATATGGTGGTACATTCCTGTAATCCCAGCACTGTGGAGACAGGAGAATCAGAAGTGCAAGATCATCTTTAGCTATATATCAAGTTCAAGGCTAGTGTGGGATACATGAGACCCTATCTGAAAGAAAGAAGAAAAAAAGAAATTAAGAAATAAAAGCGTGAACTTCATGTATATTAATTCCCTTGATTCTTCATAATTATTCTGTTGGTGACATTTGTAATTCCGACTGTATAAATTAAGTATGTAAGGTAAATAAAGTTAAGTAGCTCCTCTGGAAGTCTCACGGGTAGAGGCCAAATTAATGAGAGACTTCTCTCTCTTCCTTCATTCAGTACATATCCTTGTTTCGACCATCTAAAACTGATGTAAGAATTACAATCCTAAATATAAAAAAAGAATTACAGTTCTGCTAGGAACGGTGGTTCTTGTTTTTAATTCCAGCGGTTGGGTAGTAGAGAAAGGAAAACCAGGAGTTCATGACCAGTCTGGGCTACATGAGATCCTGTCTTAAAAAAAAAAAGACAGTGGAGCACTACGTGTGTGTGTGTGTGTGTGTGTGTGTGTGTGTGTGTGTGTGTGTTTATGCAGAGACCAGAGATTGACATCAGTTTTCTCCCTCAACTTCCTGCTTTTATTTTGTATTTTTTAATCATCATATGTGTGAGTGCCTATGCATACCATGGCATGTGTGTGGAAATCAAAGAATAACCTTGGATGTCATTCCTTGCCTTCCCCTTTTTTGAAATAGGGTCTGTTTTTAATGTTCACCCTTCGTACACCTGACCAGCTGGCCACAACCTCACATGCATGCTGTGACTGCAAGAGTGCATTCACATACACAGCTACTAACTATGAAAACAAACAAAAACCCCAAGAAATCTCTAGAGGTAGAATTGTCAAATTTGTCACCACAAGATTTTTCAATTTTGCATTCATCCTAAACCCAAGCAATATGTAAGAATGCCTACTTCCTCGTATTCTCCCCAAATTAAAATATCACATGCATACACAAACCAAGAAAACCAGGAAAACCTCTCTTTACTAATGATAGAATGTATAAGTGGTATTACACACTTTTTCATATATTTAAAAGCCATTTATATTTTCTCAGATCAATGTGTCTTGAGAACACAACTTTCCTAATTTTCCTATTGAGTTGGTCTTTTTTGAAAATTTACATTTGGCTGGCAAAATAACTCAGCAGGTAAGCGCCTGCTCACGGATCTGGAGGCCTGAGTTCAATTCCCAGAAGCTCACATGGTGGAAAGGAAGAACTGACTTTCAAATGTTGTGTTGGTTTTTGTTTGCTTGAAGACTAAAAGTTCTGAGAGAGTATGTCCGTAAGTCCTACAAGGGGGTACACAGTCCATTTTTTGAGCTATATTGTGATTATGCCCTCTGTTGTTGAGGACCTTTGTTTGTAATCATTCTGCATTTTATTTTTATTCTCAAAATAGTCACAGAAGTTGCTGGCTTAAAAGTAGCAGTTGAAGCCACATTTTTTCATTGTGCAGCTCAAGCACCACCTCCCTGACTCTTGCTCTTTGCAGTTGGGGCCACTGTGATAATCTGCTCATGCTTCTATACGTGCCTCTATAGTTTCTTGACTGTGTCTCCTGTTGTTCTGAGCTCACTGATGGGTGACAATCATGTTTTATTCATCTTGATGTCTCTTATCCAGCTCAGTGTCTCACAGAATACTGAACTGCTGGATGCATAGGGACATTTTGACTTAACTAAATTCTATTTGATTGCTCAGATACAGGCTCCACAGGGGGAATGGGATACCGCTGTGAGAATGGGGTCAATACAAATCCTCACTTGTCCTGTCAAGCGTAAGCGTATCTTTGTTTTAAAATACAAGTTACTCAGATTTTATGGTTATCTGTACCTCAATGAAGATGATGTGAGAACGATACATAAAGTACATAGTGTACATTTGAAATTAATTTGTATGCTCATGAAAAAAAAAAGTTGTCCTCACCTCCACCTGTGTACCATGGCATGCATATTCTCTCTCTTCTTTCCCCCTTTCAAATAAATGAAAATTTACATTGTGTGTGTGTGCGTGCGAAAACATGTGGAGAACAGAGAATAACTTTCCAGGAGTCAGCTCTCCTTTCACCATTTGGGTACTCAGTGAACTATTGCATGGTTAATACTCCCTCAAAGACTTATTTATACGTGTGTGTATGTACAGGTGTCCAATACCAGAGAGTATTGGGTTCTGCTTGTTCCTGAGGCAGGCAGGTTCTGAACCTGTGACTCCATTCTAGATGGAAATCCAGGAACCCCACTCATCCTCAATTGTTTCTGCATCTGTGGGAACTACAGGACTGTTATGTGGATGCTGGGATCTGAGCTCTGGTCCATGATTGCAAAGCAAGCACTTTTATTTTTTTTTAATTTTGTGTGTGTGTGTGTGTGTGTGTGTGTGTGAAGGGTGACTTGGGAATCATCCTGGATTGCTTCTACCTCCAAGAGCAAGTACTTTGAACTGCTGAATTCTCTCTCCAGCCCCAAGTTGGTTTTAATGAATTAGCAGACACTTTAAGTACATGAAATTAGTTCTGTGATGTACAGTCTTCTCCCAGTTTGCAACTTCCTCAAATTTTATGGCCATTTTGTTACAGAATAACATTTAACTTCTATGTAGCCAATCCTTGTTTCTTTGTTGTACTTTGTTTTTTTTGGGTAGGAATGTATCTCAGTGACAGAATACTTGCCTAGCAAACCAAAGGCTGTGGCTTCCATCTTCAAGCCCATAAAATAAAGCCTTGCTATGTGTAGCCCAGCCTTGCCACCAAAACACAATCTTCCTGTAGAGTCCCTGGGGCTGGCCCAGGTGTGCAGGACCACATCTGACTTGCAGCCATTTTTTTTAGTCTTAAATTTTAAAAATTATTCATTCCTCCATAAACAATTTTCACATAGTTTATCCATGCCTGTATTACACCCCCTTCCCCAATTTAGAATTACATTATGTATCTTCTTCAGTTTCTCTCAAAGATTTCCTTTTTGAAAGGGAATTTATGCTTGGACAAGAAAATGTGGTCATAAAATTCTCTCTTACCCAACCTTTTCAGTCTAGATAATCTTCTCAAAGGTCTATATTAATTCCTCGTAATGTGCCAGAGCTTCATCCAGTGACTTAATATTTTACCCACAAAACAAAGGTTTATAAGCAAGTGACCTGAAGGTCAGGGTAGAAGTACTAGTCCCTGAAAGTACAAAGACCACCCTTTTGTTCAATAAAAGGAATACATTCCTAGTGTCTTCTTAGGGTCCAAGTCCTCTGCAAGCAATTATAAAATACTCCAAAGGTGGAAATATAATTCCAGTTTCTTGTAATCCTGCAAGCTCTCCATCTTTATTTATCATTAATCTTCAAATTTTGCAAAGCTTTTAAAAAGCACATGGCATAGAGGTCAAAGGACAACTCTTAATTTAAAAAAAAAATTATTTTTGGATGCTGTGTGTTGTGTATATCACAGGGCACTGTGTGTCCCTATGATGGAAGAACAAAGGGAAATTTCAGGACTCATCCTGGATTGCTTCTACTGCCATTTGCTTGGCTCTGGGATTTCCCAGGCTCCATCTTACAAGGTCAGAACTACAGACCACCACCATTTCTGCCTGGCATTTTTAACGTGGGACCTGGGATCTAAACTCATGTCCTGCTTGCAATGTAGAATCTTAACCCATGAGTCATCTCTCCAGACCAAAGGACAACTTTTGAGATCATCTCTTTTCCACCTTGTAAGTTCAGGGAACTGACCTCAGGTCTATGAGCCTTGAGCAGAAGTGTTTTTACCAAAGTCTTCCTGCTTATCCAGAAGCCAATTTTTATACAAAGTGCAGTAAATTGTAATAGTCAACTTTATTTTGAATTCTTTCAATTTTCTGATTCTAAACATCTGCACGGCTTAATATTCCATGAGACATTAAACATTTTTCTATATCCATTTCACATAAATGGGTAACAGTATGTGCTAACTGACCAGCATGAAACATTATAGTTATTTTTAAACTATAAATATGTAACTGAGGCTATATTTAGAATGCACTTCTCATTTTTGAAATTTTTATTTATTCATATTTATGAGAGCGAGCACACATGCATGCCATGGCACAGATGTGGAGATCAGAGAACAACTCTCAGAAGTCAGTTCTCTCACTCCATTATGTGGGCTTCCAGGAATTGAATTCAAGTTATCAGTTTACAAGTAGATGCCTTATGTATTGAGCCATCTCTCCCACCCACATTCATTAGTTTCTAGAAGTATATACAGTAGGAATAGCAGAAAGACTAAGAGAAATCAAGTTTATCTTAAACCATCTTCAGTGAGGAAGACTGCTCAGACAGTGGTTGAATATATAAATTTGAAATGGCCTATTTTCCTCCCTCCCCGTTTTTGGTCATGAACTATTTCATGAAGATTTAATTAAACAGCTTTTCATTTGAAAAGTTCCAACAATGGCTCTCAAACATTAAATGAAATAGCTCTTGGGAAAAAACGGAGAGGACAGAATTTAGTCTGCTTCATACACATGTGATCAGCTTCAGGCTATACTACACAAACTGAATTTTCAATTAGACTTTCATGTCTAATTATTTAATGAATATTCACATAGATGTTAAACATATAACTATCACAAAATTAGGAAAACTCAAATGTAAAAACTCCAGTAAATACAAACTAAAATTTTTACTAGGACAACTTATTGGATGCTCACATCAAATGACCAATTAGACATCAGCAGAAATGCTGTAAAAATTACTGCTTGCTAAAGTTTTCATATTAATAAAAGATAAATTGTCTAAGTTAAATTTCACAAAGTGAAATCAGTGCTTTATGATTTAATTTTCAGGAGTAAGACAAGGCAAAACCCACTGAACCACATGTTCTCTGTCCATGAACACAAATAAAAAGCAAAACCAATGCAAATGATAAGGTACAACATAGAGTGACACAACTTTAGTTAGAGCAGTTTCCTTTTTCTAGAAGAGATCTGTGAAATAAATTTCTTAAAAATTCCAGCTAATTTAAGAATGTTCCGTTAGAAAGAACCTGGCGCTTCATTCTGTATTGTTTCTGACTGCCTGCTCAGTTCCAGTGATCTCAAACTTCCAATCCATCCTACTCAGCCCTGGCCCAACTCTTAAGTACTATTGCATAAAAGAATCTAGCTGCCCTTCCATCAAATGAAATCCAATTCCTTAGGAAATTGATTTGACGTTGAATCTAAATTTAAATCAACAGAAATCTTATAGTGTTTAGAATTAAAAAAAAGAATTTAATTATACAATGTATGTATTCAAATGGTCTATAAAGGGAAGTAGTACAATAAAGCTCAACCCGATCTAAATGAATTCTTTGAGCACTTGGATTACTATGTATGACAAAAAGGCCACGAAACATGGATATCTGGAGAGAGAATGGCACCTGAAGACTTCATGACCAAATGCATGCCCAAAGTATTTCTATATCCACAAGGATCACTGGACTTAATACATTACATATCAGTTAGTAGCAATAGAAAGGATGCTGACAGGCTCCTGCTTTAGTAGTAGTGCATTTGTAGATTCTTTCTTGTAATCACACCTTTACAGAAAATAAGCGTGCTTATATAATAGAAACGCCAATCTATAAAGATTCTCTTATACAAAAGAACTTCACAATCTAGCTTTATTAGATGATGAAATACCCCCCTTTCTCTGGTTACTACTTGGTACATCTCTGAAACATTTGGAATATACTTTTCTGTGAATTGCTAGGCTGTAGGGAATGAGAACTTTTAGATATATTACAATTATCTGTAGTAGAATTTGGCATCTTTCTTCCATTAACTGACTGCTTCAAATGGAGCTTAAAAGAGGGTTGCCAGTTTTCATCTCTGGCATGTCTCTGAGGTTTTGGGTGTGCTACATTAATTTGCTTTTTGGAGTTTCTATCTTTGGAATCTTTCCTTTGTTCACTGTGGAGTCTGTCTGGAGGTGAGGACACAGTACGTAACTGATACTCATCTGGGGATCCTTTTTGCCGGTTTAGTCTCATTTGTTCTTTATCTACCTCTTTCTGAAGTTGTAATGCTAGCAATCTGTCTTGTTCTTCTTGCTTATGTCTCTCAAATAGCAGACGCTCCAAATCGATCAGTTTTTCAGTAAAATTCATTTCTGTATCTTCTTGACCTGAGGATGTTTTGGGAACTATTTTTCTTCTTTTCTCAGAAAAGTGTGGCTCAGCGACTGCTTCCATCAAAGACTCCTGGCATTTTCTTTTGGAAATATCTTTACTGCCATCTCCAGGTATCTGTGTTATGTGTGATGCAGTGTACCCATCACTTTCGGGTTTGTCACACAGTGTAACTGCAGCTTTGTTAGGATACACAATTCTGGCTTTCAGACCTTCGTGATCGCCAACACATGAGTTGTTCCGACTGTGTGATCTTGTTCTGACTTTTCCTTCAAGGCACTTTTCTGAACCACAGGTGCACAACCACGGCACAGATGACTCTTCTGCAGACTTCACACCTTCCTGAGAGTCAAAGCATATTTGTGGAGAAAGTATTGACATATTTTCAATTTCTGTTTCTTGCCACATAAGGTCATTCATGTCACTGCTATTAGTTTCCTGTAGAGAACAAAAACAGTGATTTTTATGAGAAACACCATTTTACAGCATGAAAGTCTGACTGCACTGCTACCACAGTGAACTGTCACTATACAATGTCAAATATTTGCCAGTAAGGAGTTGGCAAAATGGCGTTGAGGGTCACCAAGCCTGGTAATCTGAGTTCAATGCTTGGAACCCACATGGTAGGAGAGAACTGATTTCTCAGAATTGTTCTTTGGACCTGTGCTGGAATGTAGCCCACCCCCATCAAGTATACAAAAAAAAAGAAACGAATGTTTAAAAAAAAGTATTACTGGGTTGGAGATATGGCTCAGTAGTTAAGACTCTGCCTTAAAAACAGAAGGTCCTGAGTTCGGATCCTCGGTCCCACATTAAAACACCAGTTGGAAACAGCTGCAGCCTGCATTTCTGGCCCTGGTAGGCAGAGCCTGGAAAATCCCAGAGCAAACCAAAAAGGAGATAGAAGCAATCCAGGATGATGTCTGGCCCTGGTGGTGGAGTCTGGGAAATCCCAGAACTAAGAAAAAGGAGGTAGAAGTAATCCAGGGTGACTCCCAAAGTCACCCTTAGTCTTCTACAGAGACACACACAATGCCTTCTGATAAACACACACAAATACAATAAATAATATATATATATTTTTAATTTCTATGTTGAAAACCAATCTTGGCCTGAGATTCCCTTTTCTAGTTCTACATTCCTGGAAATGTGGTAAAAATGAAATGTCATCCATATTACTAGGCTACACAACTTATGGCAAGACTTGAGATGCCTTTATGCTAGGGCTGAGTATTGTATAAATATATCATAGACAGCAAAGCTTGGGGGTCAAAAAGATGGCTCAGTGGGTAAAGTGCTTGCCACCAGGAGACTTAATCTATAGAACCCATATGGTGGAAGGACAGACATACTCCCTTAAGTTATCACATTGTCACAGTGTGTATGCAAATGTATATACATACACACACACACACAAATACAAACAAGTACCTTACCTCACAAGCCCACAAATAAATGTTGTAAGACCAAAAAAAAAAAGGAAGCCAAAGCTTGAAGTGACTCTGTAGCTCTTACCAGGACCCCTGGGAGCTGTAACCATGGATTGCTTGTAGAAATAATTTTGATTTTCTTTCCTTTTCTTTTTTTTGTGGGAGGAAGGAAGGTATGTAAGACAGAGTAGTATATAGCTTAGGCTGGCCCGAGACCTGCTTTGTTGCAGTCCTTCAGCTCCAGCTTTTGGAGGACTCCTGCTGAGCAGATGTTTGATACTGTCCTACAAATATACATGATCTTCTATTTTAAAATCTTCCAGAAAAGTTCCTGCTTAGTTGTGTGAATCTGATTGTACTGCTCAGGGATCAGAAAACTGACATGGTACTTAGTTTTACAACGTTTTATTGAAACGCAGATCAGCTCACTTGTTTACACAACACATTCACATTGTGAAAGTATAGTTGAAAGTTGTGACAGAGACCACATAGACAGCAAAGTCTGAAATATCTTTACTGACCTTTTAGAGAAAATATGTGCTGATTCCTAGTGTAAGTCAGGGTAACTACAACACACCTTTAAGAAAAAGTTAAGACCCACTTAAATAAGAGAATGGTCAGTATTAGCATACCTTAGATAGAAAGTTTTTGTCTTCTTCAAGTACAACTTCAGACTGTGATGCTGACCCAAACTGAAATTTAGGTGATAAATACCTTTAAATTAAAAAAAAGTTTTAAGATTTAACAAAACTCGCATGCTTTGAAATATAGATGGTACATACCAAAAAGATAAAGCCAGATGAAATGCTCAGCTGAAATACTCTGCTGACTGGCTAAATTTAGCAAAGCACATTTCATCTCCAGGTCTTAGAAGTTAAAGCCTTGAGTCCTGGAATGTAGGGATGGCTCAGTGGCTAAAAGCACTTACCATATAAAGCCTGTCTACACGAGTTTGATCCCAGTACCACTGTAGCATGATGGGAAGCAGAGACAAAGAGAATCAGCCAGAAGCTTACAGGCCAGACAGTTTGAAGGGCACTGGCCAGCAACAAAATCAACAAGAGAAACCCTGTTTCAACAGGTAGAGAGAGCTGACTCCTAAAAAGTCTACATCTGTACTAAGGAACATGCATATCAGCGCATGCACACACACAAAGCACTCTCTCAAAGTTTTAAAAATTTAAAAATTATAATGCTGGATGAGAGGAGGGGAAAGGAAAACTATCTTTCTCAATGGTATATACACTGATATCCATACTCCAGCACTTACTTAGCATATGCCAGTATAGGCAACCCAGATGAGACTCAGTGGATCACTAATGCAAAAAACATGAAAACAAGGAACAAACTGTTTTGGAAGATGGTCTTCATTGGGAAAAGGGGGAGAAACAGCACTGGGTTAATATGGTAAAAATGATATGAATTCATTTGGCTCATATATGAAACTCTTAAAGAATACAAACAGTGAAAAATTTAAACTGGGAGTGTAGCCCCGTGATAAAAAGGGTCTGATTAACATGCTTGAGGTCTTAGGTTCTACCCCCAACACTGGAGGGGAAGGGAAGGGTTGAGTATTATATTTTGGTATAAAAATAGTACTGGAATTACAGGTACATGCCCATCACCTGGGTTAAAGTTGTTTTAATAAAGATAGTCATAATTATTTTTAGATTTTACAAGCCTCCTTCCCTAAAGATACCATCCTCTGCTCCTTGTTTGAGACAGTCTCTTTGTTTTCCTGCTGCTTATGCCAGACTAGCTGGCCTGATAGTTTCCAGGGATGGCCTCTGCTTCCCATCTCCCATGGTTCACGTGTGGCGGTCAGAGGACAACACTGTCAGTTTCACCTGTCGTACTGGGACAAAGTCTCTCTCACTTTGGCCACTCTCATACTCTAGACTGGCTGGCCCATGAACTTCCATGACAGACTCCTGTTCCCAACTCCCATCTCAGTGGTGGGGTTTTTTGGGGGATTCGGAATCAGGTTGTCAGGTTGAGCCATCTTGCTGGATTGGTCCAAGCCATCTTTTGTCTTTAACTTAATATTTAAACTTGAGTTTAAGCCAAGAAAAAGGAATCTGACTTGTATATTTTGTGACACAGATATAACATGAAGTCCTGACTAAACCAATTAAAAAGTGCAAATCTGCCAAAATAAGTGGCTGAGTGGAAAGTTTGCAAGAAATGGACGATGTGAGTAGTATTCTTCATTACACTTGACATCAGTCTTGGATTATGTCCAGGTTTCTCGTATAAACCTCAAGGATGAAACTTTGATAACCTGTGGTTTATATGAAGAAAAAGCAATGGCACATGGTAAATAATGACAGTCATGTTCACTTACTTTTGAATATCTCCAGTGATTCTTTGCTTTTTCTTATTTTTCTTTTGTGACCTATTTGTGACTGGATCTGATTTTCTGGAACTCTGGGAGGAAGTCAAGATGCTTCTCTCACAGAAGTTGTTCTTCAGTAAGAAAAACATAAAAAAGACATTAAGAAAAACTTCATGAAAAAAGAAGCTATTAATTCAACTAACTCAAAATCCACAAAACTTATCAAATTTAAATTCTACTCATTCCTTGAATAATACTTAGCATGTGTAGACACCATTGGGGAAAACTTAAAGAGTTATGGCTATACCTGGAGTAAAAGTTACAATTACATTAACAATAAATTCATGATTTGTTCATGTTACACTTAAAATTACCTTAAAATTTCAATAAATCTATGCTTATTCCACGTGAAAACTAGACAGATCTGAAAAATACCTATTTGAATGCCAGACTATGGTAATGCCAAATTACCTTAATTACCAATTACCCTGTTTAATATCTATTAACACCAATAACACCAATATTCCATTTAGTATATTAGTCAATTTTCCTCCCTGTTTTGAGACATAGTGAAACTATGAAGCACTCCTGTTTCAGCCTCTCAAGTACTAGGATTACAGGTATGCACCACTATTTTTAAAAATTTCTTGGTTGTGAAGGGTGTGGTATCTCCATATAAACTGTTGGTCAGCGAGGTTCCAAAACAATATGGTCTACTGTCACTGCTATTGGTTGCTCACCCAGAACCGCCCTGCTACCTCCCTTGTGTAGTACTAGAGGGTGCTATGCAGACTGCTAGGGGAGAAATGCCATCAACAGTCTTACCTGGCAAGATGTGACAGGCACAATAGAAGCATGAATGTTATAGGAGTATTCAACTGCTTCCTGATTAGATTTAAGACTCACTCTTCAGGAGAGAATTCAGGCCTAATACTATAAACCTGGGGGATGGGGAAATCATGGATCCTAAAGGAGAACCTATTACTACTGCTTTGCTATATGGACACGGTGTCAAACTGCCTTATAAATACTTATGTTTATACCTATAGATTAGTACAGTTCTTAGCATTCCTCCAAGCTTCTTTTTGTGATTGATGGTGTTTAATTCAGAGAATCACAACTGCCAGAGTACAAAGGATAAGTGATTGTAGAGTGATTGGTCCTAAACAGGACATATCATATCATCCACTGACACCCCTCCAAGTCTCAGGGAATATCCTGGTCAAGTGGATGGAAAGAATTTAAGAGCCAGAGGGTGGGGAGGTGTGTTGCTAAACAGTGTCTTCTAGATATGACAAATCACTGCAGCTGTGTTAATCTGTAGGAGACAAGCACAGGATTGGGCCTGTCAACAACTCATCATGGAAGGAGGAAGAACCCATGAGGTCCCACCACTCCCTGGGGGACTGTTGATGATTAATGCTAGTTGAGGTAAGTGTAGTGTATGTTCTTCAGTAATGTACTCCTGATATATCATCCATGTTCCAACATTCATACCTCTATTGTGCCTGTCACATCTTGCCAGGTAAGACTGTTGATGGCATTTCTCCCCTAGCAGTCTGCATAACACCCTCTAGTACTACACAAGGGAGGCAGCAGGGCGGTTCTAGGTGAGCAACCAATAGCAGTGACAGTAGCCCATATTGTTTTGGAACCTCGACGACCAACAGTTTATATGGTTCCATGCTAATGCAGATAACCCTAATTAAATTCAGTAGGAGGGAAACAGGTTGAGAAGAAATGTTTTCAGTCAGAGAAAAAGGATGACACAGGATAATATAGATGTGAAAATGGTTTGAACTCATTGAATAATATATGAAAACTGTCAAAGAATAAAAAAAGAAATTAAAAAGGTAAAAGCATTTACCACATGTCAGTGTTAGGTACAGGTGTCAACTTGACGGTTGAGGGTTCAAGCTCTGGGCATGTTTGTAGATAATCACTAGTTGAGTTATGCCCAGAGTGAACCTGTAGCAGATAGTCTAGTTGATGGGGAAGTTTCAATCCATGGTGGGTGGAACTAGTTCTGCACAGGTGAAAAAAATACAGAGCTAGTTGGGGAAGTTGGCATCTTTGTGTATACTTGGCCAGACACACTGGTATGGCAAATAAGGATCAATCATCTCTCTCTCAGGCATTATATGGAGATGGTGTGGCCAGTTTCCTTGGCCCTTTGGTGATTGTATACTCTCATGTCAACTACTAAAAACTGTAACTAGACTTATCAGACTATCATAAGAGAATAAACCTCCTTTTCCCTTAGCCATTTCATGGTGATTTTTAGCAACCATGCAGGGTAATTGCAACACCACAAAAGCCTGACAACCTGAGTCCAATCTCTGAAATTCATGCAAGGATGCAAAAAGAATTTCAGGGTTGTCTTTTGATTTTCTTATGTGTACTATAGCACATTTAACCATACACCGACACCAATAAATTAATTAATTTAAAAAAAGAGCTTCTGTCATAAGCACAGCAAAATCTCAAAAGCTTCTAATCACTGGAGCTGGAGATATGGCTCAGGGATTAAGCTCTGCCGTGCAAGCAAAAAATCTGAGTTCAGATCCCAGATCCCGCATAAAAACACCGGGTGGAAATGGCAGAGGCCTGTACTTCCAACCTGGAAGTTGGAACCTGGGAGAAACGCCAGAGCAAAGCAAAGAGGAGGCAGCACAATCCAGGATGATTCCCAAAGTCACCCTTGGGCTTCCACAGGCACACAGTGCCCTCTGATACACACAGACACACAAACACACACGCAAAAAAAAAAAAGCTTGTAATTACTGTGATGGTTGTTATTCAGTTCTTGAAAACTAGTCAGAACACAAACCCTCTCCTAAAACTTACAACGCTAATGCTTAGCTTCCTTGCCAGTTCTTCATCATTTTTCAGCTGTTCCTCCAGCTCACTCCGCCGTTTTTCTGCTCTCCTTTTTTCCTCCTCCTCTTCCTCTGCCAACAGTTTCTGAATGTACGCCTCGCTGGCTCTGTTTTCTTCTTCCTCACTGGCTCGTCGCTCAGCCGCCACCTGCAAGTGATTAACAAAATACATCCTTCTCTAAGCTTTTTAAAATATACTATTTCACAATAATCATAAGTGAAAATTACAACTGGCAAGAGTTTATCTTTGGTGAAGTGCAAATCTAGAGAGGCAAATTCCATTATAACAGGGTAAGAAAGTTCTTTAGCACCTATTCCAGTCAATGCAGCCCCGATCAAAGATGTGTAGCTCTTCCATCAGGTCCAATCAGGCTCCACTACAATGTCACATCTATGTGTAAGTTTTTCTGGCAATACTTTCTTCAATGTCATATATTGTTAATTAACTATTTATTCAATCATTTATCATTACATGTGCATGGTGTATATGTGGGGGGTGTGCATATGTGACAATGAGAAAACAATTTGGTAGAGTCCATTCTTTCCTTTCACCTTTTGGTGGTTCAAAGATTGAACTCAAGTTGCTAGGCTTGCACAGCAGGTGCCTTTATCCACTGAGTCATCTCTCTGGCCTTTAAATTTATTTGTATTTATTTTGTGTGTATGTATGTGAGTATGGCTCTAGAACCCTAAAACAAGCAAGTTCCTAAATGAATTTCCAAGACACAGGTATGAATTACTTTCTTTGTGGAGGAAAAGTCAAGTGATCTTGCCTCCTGGGGTCACAGCTCCCTGGTAACAGAGAAGGGACAGTTCCTGCAAGCTGTCCTTTCCTCACTGGCCCCCTTACACCACTGGGCCCACCACTGCCCTCATCAATGTGCCTATTCAGCTCTGCCTCTTTCTGCTATATAGCCCAAAAATACCTTTGAAAACATAGCTATTAGTCTATATAATCCTCAGGAAACTGAGGCAAGAGGATCATAGGTTTGAGGTCAGTTTAGAACAGCAGGTTGTCGTGGTTTGAAATGTGTCCCCCACAGTCTTATGTGTTTGGCAAGGTCATAGCACCTTGAGAGGTAGAGCCTTGCTGGAGGAAGGCAGTCACAATGGGTGGGCCTTGAGATGGATTAGTCATACCCTACCTCCAGGAGAAATCTGCCTTTGCAGCAAGTAGTCTTGGAGCTCTCGGCTTCCAAGATGTCTGCAGTGATGTAGCCTCCTCCAGCTTCAGCCAGCCATGCTGCCTCCATTATGAGAGACTGTATCTCCCCTCTGGAACCATAAGCTGAATAAATTTTCCCTTTCTCCCTTAAGTTAATCTCCTTTAAGTTGATTGGCTCTCTTCACATCAATAGTTAAGAGTAACCATTACACAGGTGCTAGGCCAGCCTGGGGTACACAGCAAGACTCTGTCTCAAAAGTAAATAAATCCACACTATTGTAGTAGTATCCAGTGAAATACAAACACCTTTGTAAACTGAACCTTTTCTTATTCAGGCACTTGACAATCAGCCCTGTTTACTCTCCGCATCTAAGTCCACAATACACTACCTCCTTTCTATCTTTTAAGGTCAGAAATGCAGAAAAATGAAAAAAAAAAAAAAAAAAAAAAAGCCTCATACTTAACTACTTATCGATCACTATCACAACAGAACACCAGAACACTAACAGCCAGATGAGATGAGGCACACAGCTGCAACCCAGCACTACAAAGGCTGACACAGGAGGATTGAGGGAGTTTGAGGCTAGTCTGACTACAAACTGAATACTAAGCCAGACATTGCTACACACTAAATTCCATGTCAGAAAGGAAAGAAAACCTCCACAGACACTAACTCTGCAAGAGTAATTAAAGTTAGTTAACTTTTTAAATGTTTAAAAACTGGAGCCTTTAAAAAAAAACCCAACAACGTTAGTGTGTGTGTGTGTGTGTGTGTGTGTGTGTGTATCAAAGGGCACTATGTGTCCCTGTGGAGGACCAAGGGTGACTTTGGGAATCAATCCTGGATTGCTTCTTCCTTTTTGCTTTTTCTGGGATTTCCCAGGCTCGGCCTACCAGAGCCAGATGTGCAGGCTGCTACTATTTCTGCCTGGCGATTTTTAGGTGGGACCTGGGATCCAAACTCAGGACCTTTTGCTTGTGAGACAGAGTCTTAATACGTGAGTTATCTCTCCAGCCCCTAACACCTGGGGCCTTTACAACCAGACATGGTATTGCACTCGGGAAACCCTACCACAGGAAGATAGAATGGGAGAATCAAATCAAGGTCATACTCAGCTATGTAGAGTTGGAAGCCAGCCTGGGCTACATGAGACACTATGATAACAAAAAAGGTACTTTATAACATAGATTACAATTTCAATGTATGCTAGGAATGCAAACACTTGAAGCCATATGAACATCACAAACTGAATGCACAGCAGAGAAATTTTCAAAATAAAAGACTTGGAAAAGGGAAGAACTACTTAGCATCTACCTTGCTTATCTCCTCTTCATATTCTCTTCTCAGTTCCCCAGGTTTACTTAACAGGCGAACTGGCTGATGGTCATCAACTGTCACATAACAAAAAAGGAAAAAAAATTACTACAATCAATACAGAATTTTATGGCTAACTTTGGTTTTATTAAAATTTAACTAACATAAAAATGCAAAATTAAAACATAGTTATTAAGATAGCAATACTACAGTCTTTTGGAAATCCACTTTAAAAAATCAGAGGTCTTTTAAAAAATATATAATTTATTTATTTGAGAAAGAGAGAGCACAACATACACATGCATGTCATGGTGCAAACATGGAGTACAGAGGATAATTTTCAGAAATCAGTTCTGTCCTTCCACCATGTGGGCTTCCAGGTATCAGACTCAGGCCTCATCAGGTTTGCTATTTCACTGGCTGTGGTTTCTTTTTGTTCCAAGTTGCACATGAAATCACACATATAATCCTTTCTGTAGATTCCATTAAAACAATAGTAAAAATCTGGGCTGGGGATGTTCTTCAATAGCAGAGCACTTACTTAGCATACACTGGGGTTTGATACCCAACAATGAGATTAAACAAAAGAAAAATCACTAGTAGAGTACTTAAAAAATAAATAAATAAAAGTAAGCCCATAACAGGAAACTAAGAGATTAAGGAAGTAGGTCAATCCGTATAGAAAAAAGTCCAGTCAGGGCTAGCCTGGAAATTGTGATACTCTTGCCTCAGATTCCCAAGAGCTGAGATTACAGAGAGGGACCATGAATGTTCTGCAGTCTTTCCACGGGGAGTTATTAGTTCCTTCAAAGTTATGGAAATAGGATTATTTTAAAGGTTATAAGATTAAAATGAAGTCAGCAGGGTGGGTCCTAATCAATTATGACTAATGTCCTTAAAAATGGGCAGATTTGTACACAGAGGCAAACATACATAAGTGGAAGATGGGTATGAAGCCAAGAATATAACAATGAAGGGTCCATAAGCCAAGACTGCTAGGGAACTATTGGAAGACAAAAGATAGGATGGCGCATTGGCCTCTCAAACCCATAGATGAAAAGAGAAAACTGACCCTCCGAGGCGAGTTCTCTGGTCTCCACGCTCACACATGGCATGCTCATGTGCACATGTACACAATCATATGCACTCACACAAAGATAATAACTGTAAAAAATAATTATGTAACGTGTTTGTATATTAACCTTTTACCAATTCACTTGTGTTTTCTTAATTTACAGAAAACACACATAGATATACATACAACAGTCTTACAGTGAACATTGAAAGAGTCTAAGGTTTTTTTTTTATTTATTCAATTGTGCATGTGTGTCCGCATGGGTATATGTATGTGTGTGTGTGTAGAACCACGGAAGAATTCGGGAACCACTATGGACGCCTCCACCTCCTCGTTTACTCTGCCCCGGGATTCACAAGCTCCGCCCTACCAGGACCAGAAACGCAGGACGCCCCTGCTTCCGCTTGGCGTCTAGGATCTGAACTCAGGACCTTCCGCCTGCAAGGCAGAGTCTTAACCCCTGAGCCACCTCTCCAGCCCCGAGTCTGAGGGTTTTATATACAGACTTCTCAGAAGCATATTCCTACACAAGGGAAGAACCTACTTTAGAATATCTACATTTCCTCTTTATTTTGCAATTATCACTGTGATGGAATTGATACAGGCAAGAATCAAAAATAGATGTCAAAAAAACCTCCTTGAAAATTTGCTGGCCAATCATACAGTCTCAAACGATCACTTTTTAATTACTTATTAATTCCAGAGTGGAAATAGTTGAAAAGTGTTACTGTATGAAATAATCAAAATTAATATTATGTATGGAACAAACTAGCATCATGTGCTTACTGATACAATGTAAGGCATAACATGAACGTGAGAAAGCAAAAGCTCAAATTGAAAGTCTATCTAAAAAGCAAAATAATTTACATGCATATATTCCCCCATATGTATGTACAATTTCTTTTTTTCTTCTTTTTCTTCCTTTTTCTGTTTTCCTCATATTGGGGTCTCACACATGCTACCAGGCAAATGCTACACCACTGCCATTTTTTCCTTTGGTTTTATAAGGGAAAAAAAGTTACAATGGTAAATTTTGGTATATATATTTGGTCAAATAACAAAAAATTCCTGGGCTGGAGAGATGGTTCAGGGGTTAGGATTGCCTCACAAGCAGAAGGTCCTGAGTTCAGATCCAAGGTCCCACATAAAAATGTTAGATGGAAATAGCTTTGGCCTCCACTTCTGGCCGTGAGCAAAGCAAAAAGAAGGCAGAAGCATCCAAGATGATTTCCATAATCAATCTTGAGCCTCCATAAAGACACATGTGCCCTCTGACATACAAACACAAAGCACATACAATAAAAAGGATTTTTTTTTTTTAAAAAAGGGAGCTTCAAAGCATTCCTTCGTTAAAAAAAAATCTACCCACAAACCACTAGTGTTAAGTGAGGATGTAAAGAAATTAGAACCCTCATATACTGGGAATATAAATTTTAGTCACTAAAATTTAGTTGTGGAAAAGAGAATAGCAAGACACAGCAATTCCACACATAGATAAGCACACACGCTGTATCTATAGGTTCTGTGTACAGATTTAACATCAAAAAAAATCTGGAAAAAAAACTGTAGCTGTACTAAATATGTAGAGATATTTTATTCCCTTAGAATTCCTTAAACACTATAGCATTCATACTGTTTTAGTTATAAGTAATTTTTAAAAAATGTATTTATTTTGTGTGTGTGCATCAGAAGGCACTGTGTGTCCCTGTGTCCCCCTGGAGGACTAGGGGTGACTTTGGGAATCATCCTGGATTGCTTCTACCTCCTTCTTGCTTCACTTTGTGATTTCCCAGGCTCCTCCTACCACCGTCAGAAAGAAGTACAGGCCACAGCTGTTTCTGTCTGGTGCTTTTAGTGGAACCTGGTATCTACTCAAGACCTTCTGCTTTCGGGGCAAAGTCTTAACCCCTGAGCCATCTCTCTAGCCTTAGGTATAAGTAATTTTGAGATTACTTAAAAATATGTGGGAGAATTTCACAAACTATGAACAATCTATTCTTCTGTAGAAAAGATGAGCATCATCAGATTTTTGTTACCCGAGAGAGGATCTTAGAAAATTCCTCCTGAATATAAGGGAAGAATACATAACAAATACCACAGTATTAAATAAAAGGGCCTGAGCATATAGCTCAGTTAGTAACAAATACTCAAGCCGCCGCAGTGCATAAAAGTAGGTATGTGTTCAGCACTCTAGCTGAGGGCTGGAGGATCAGGAGTTCAAAGTCATCTTCAATTATATCTTTTTTTTTTTTTAACTTTATTGTATGTGTGTGTGTCAGAGGACACTGTGTGTCCCTGTGAGGGACTTCCAGAGTCATCCTGGATTGCTTTTATCTCCTTTTTTGCTTTGCTTTGGGATTTCCCAGGCTTGGTCCATCAGGGTCGGTTTGAAGTGGGACTTGAGATCCAAACTCAGGACCTTCTGCTTTAGAGGCAGAGTCTTAACCCCTGAGCCATCATCTTTCCAGCCCTTCAGCTATGTCTTAAATTGAAAGCCAACTTTAGCTAAGTGAAACCTTGTCCTGGAGAGGGCAGTATGATGCAGATACACTGTATACATGTTATGAAATTGTCCAAAGGGGGAAAAAACCCTGAAAACAAGTACGTGGAGAAAAACTTGTACCTTAATATATGAATATTAAAACTATTCAAATAACCTAAAGAGGATGTGAGCACAATCTAGCTGCAAACTGTCATCTCAGTGATGGCTGGGGCCGGGATACATTAGCTAATCTGGGCTGATCGGGCCGACTAGGCAAGTGTCCCTTGCTCTTTCACACACTATGTGCATTCCTCCCAAAGTTTTTTTTTTTTTTTTTTTGAGAATTAAGGTCGAGTTTATTAGTAAAGAGAAAGGTTGGAACTCACGGACTCCAGACGTGGAGTGCCATCAGGAGCTAGGGCGCCTCCCTCAGAAGCAGAAATAAAACAGAGCTCATGGCAATAGAGTGCCATGAGGGGCTAGGGAGCCCATGAGAACTCACGGTGCCTAGGCATGGAATTCATGAGGAGCAAGGAACAAGAAACAGACTCATGGCACTGGAGTGCCATGAGGGGCTAGGGAGTCTCCAAGAGAAGTAGGCAGCTGGAAATGGACTCATGGCACTAGAGGGCCATGAGGGGCTAGATTGCTCCTCTCCCAAAATTTTAAGCTTCACTCTTTAAAATTTTTAAAGTTTTTTTTTTTTTATTTACTCTGTGTGAGGGGGTAGGGAGGCTTTGTGACCCTGTGGAGCATCAAAGGAGATTTAGGGAATAATCCTGGATCGCTTCTACTTCCTTGCTTGGCTCTGGGATTTCCCAGGCTCCGCCCACCAGAGCTGGAAGTGCAGGTAGCTGTTTCCGCCTGGAGGTTTTTTACGAGACCTGGGATCTGAATTCAGGACCTTCTGCTTGTAAGGCAGAATCTTAACCCCGATCCATCTCTCCAGTCCTTAAGCTTCATTTTTTTAAAATTATTATTATTCAACTGTGCGTGTGCGCGTGTGTGTATAGAACCACGGACGAATTCGGGAACCACCATGGACGCCTCCACCTTCTCCTTGTTTACTCTGCCCCGGGATTCACAGGCTCCGCCCTACCAGGACCAGAAACGCAGGCCGCCCCCCCGCCTGGCGTCTATACGTGGGATCTGAGCCACCTCTCCAGCCTCCTTAAGCTTCATTCTTAAGCGTGCTCTCCCTTGCTAGGGCTTCCAAATAGGCTCTCAAACAACCACATGACAGAATAATCCAAAAGCTCATAAAAGGATGAATGAATTAAGCATATGTAATTCAGTATATCCATACAAAGTCCTAAAAATGGAATACAGATACATGTCACAATGTGCATGAACCTTAGAAACATTACTCCAACTGAAATAAGCCAGAAACAAAGATATTGTTTGACTCCACTTATATGAACTATCTAAAATAGTAAAATTCACAGTTAAAAGCAAAATGGTGATTACCTTTACTTAGAGGTTACAGCAAAACAGGCTGCTACATGCTTAAAGTAAAGTTAGTTTATTTAATGTAGCATTCTAGAAAGCCTGGTGATGGTTACATTGTGTAACTAATGCCATTGAATTGTACAATTAAAATCATTAAAATGACCAGTTTTAAGTTGTATGTTTCATAAAAAAAAAAAAAAACACCAAAACTACTAAGCGGCACTTTAAATGGGTAATTTGTACTGTTATGTAAAACAAGTTTTAATTAAATCTGTTTAAAAAAATCTTTAAAAATATTTTCTTAAACTAAAAGGCAAGTACATTACAGTATAGGAACTACATTCAAAGCCTAAAAAAAGGCTTAAAATGTGAATGGCTTACTGTTCATATTTATAATAGAGTCAAGCTGCTAAAGGCAAGTGTTCCATTTGAGGTCTTGGGTCCCCAGACTGGATTTCACCCAACTGACTGAACTAGATGAACTAGTTAAAAGGAAGCTATTTTAAGATAGCTGCATACAAAAAAGAGAACTGAAAATGAAATGAATGTACATGAATAAAGATAAAGCTAATTCCAAGCAAAAGAGCTATTAACATATGAATCCAACCATGGCTCATCTGTGAATATGTAATTTTTCACGTGGCAATTCCAAAGGGGGGGTTGGTTTCTTTTTAGCTTTCGTTGTTTTAACTCTGAATTAAACAGAAACTGAACGGAGAATGGACCCTATAAGAACATTAAGTTTTACCCTTGAATTTGGAAGAGTCATAAAATCCCAAATCCTTAAGAACAATTTACAATTTAGTCTTTTTCAAGATGGAAAAATAGAGGTCCTCTTTTTAAAAGACTTTTGAGTTTCTGGTCAACAAACACGCTAGATTTTACTCACCAATTTCCTTTGATTCTTGTCCAGAGACTCTAAGCTTGCATTCTTTTGCGTAGTGTTTTTGAATCGTCTCCCACAAACTCTTATTGACAAGAGAATTTCTCCTGGTGTTGTACCGCGTCCACGAAGACACGCGGCGGCGACAGAAGGGACAGCACAAGCTGGCCTTCTCCACGGTGGACTGGAAGCACGGGCTGCAGAGCGTGTGGTTGCAGGGCAGGGTCACGGGCTCGATGAGGATCTCCGTGCAGATCTGGCACTGGCAGTCCGACAAGGAGGGGATGGCGAGCTGGGAAACAGCCATTTTAATACGCTAGTAGGGCCGGGTCACTGTCTACTCACCGGAAAGAAAAAAAAAAACAAAAAACCCATATTTTCAGCTAACTACGAAGAGAGCGCACGGGCAGGTGGAGGGGGTCGTACGCCCCAGCAGCTATGAGCGACGCGGACGCAGGGAGCTGCGGCCGAGAGGCGAAGGTCGAGCACGCAGGAACCGCCGCGCGCCGGATCTGCGTTTCAAAGACAAACGTCCCGCAGGAAAACACGAACGTTTTCGTCCGGGAACCGAGCGCGGTCGCCTCGCGGGGGGCGACGAGAAGGGGCGCCGGGGCCCGCTACTTTTAACCAGGTGGGGATGTTCCCCGAGGCCTGCGTCCGCCGAGGATCCCGCTTCCGCTCGGAAGCCCCGCTGGAGCCCAGGCAGGACTTGCGTCTTTCCAGGCTCCGCGGCCCCGCGTCTGGGTGTCTCGGGGCGCCCCGGGGCCCCAGCCGCCACCGACGCTCCTAGCCAGCCCAACAGCCTGTTCGTTGCTGCCGCACTGGATCCGGACCCGTGTTCCTGACGTCACAGCTGCCCGCCAAAACGGCACGTCCTCTCGGCTATCTGTCCATAGGCAGAGGCTGCTGCCAGTGGAGTAGGCGGGACTTCCGGTCCAGCAAGCCCCGCCCTATCCGCATCCTATGAGTGGTTCTCCACTTTCCCATAAGTCTTCTGCTCCACTCTTGATTGGTCACTGGGCACAAAATTAAAATCTGTAAACAGAGACCCGAATGGTAATTTTGGCAATTCTCTCGGCCCTCTTCCAACTACCTTTATTATTATTATTATTTATTCAACTGTGTGCATATGCGTGTGTATGTGTGTGCGTGTGTGTATGTCTGTGTCTGTGTATGTGTAGAACCACGGACGAATTCGCGAACCACCATGGACGCCTCCACCTCCTTCTGCCCCGGGATTCACAGACTCCGCCCTACCAGGACCAGAAGCGCAGGCCGCCCCCGCTTCCGCCTAGCGTCTATACGTGGGATCTGGGATCCGAACTCAGGACCTTCCGCCTGCAAGGCGGAGGCTTAATCCCTGAGCCACCTCTCCAGCCCCTACCTTTACTATTTTTATTAGGTCAATTTACAGAGTTCTTGGTGCAGAAAGGCAAAATTGCGACAAATTAAGTTGAAACATCTTCGCGGGATGTTTCTTTGCAATTACAACATGTACAAAATGACGCCTCTGAGGAGCTGAGACAGTAGCTTTATGCTCAGATAGCAACCTAAGGAAAGCTGAAACTGAAGAGGGCTTGTTCAGGGGACCTACCCCCGATGTCTGGTTCGAGCAAAGACCACAGGCCACGTTCACGCAAGAGATTTGTTGCAGGAGCAGAGTGACTGTTGGAGCACAAGTGGACGAACAGCAAGGGGGTGTCTTCTCTCAGTTTATATACAGTACAACTAAGGAGGCATTAGGGGGATGAGCTAGGGAACAAACAATCAGGTTTGTAAGAGAAGAGTCCAGTTATCTGAAGAATGTACAAGGGAGCTGGAGCCTCCAGCACGAACACAAACGCGAGGAGAAGCCCCGGGGGCTTCCCATAAGAGAAGGGTCACTACATGCATGATGCAGTAGCCCAACATTCCTCCATTTTTGTTTATTTAGATGAGGGGTGATAGGGAAGAGGGGTGATGTAATGTCAGAACTACTTCCTGCTGAGGAGGGTCATCGTGTTCAGTATCCCTGTGAAATAAAAGTGAAGGGTATGTGAAGTTACGGCGTATGATGAGGAAAAGTCCCACCGACAAAAGGTAGGTCAGAGAGGCCAACAGCTTGGCTTCTTTGTCTGGAGAAGCATGAACAGGATGCCGCGTAGGACTGGAGACAGTGGATCACAGCACATGGTGAGGTATGTCTTTGGGAGGCCTGGGATTGAAGATGATTGTTATCTGGGGGGGCTGTCAAGGGAGGAGAACAGGCATGCATTAGTCTATAGGCATATCCATGAGTTGGAGGTGATCATACAAGGGAGTATCTAAGGAGTGAGAGAATGAAAGCAAAAAAAAAACATATCAGAATCTAGTGAAAGAAAAGTTCCCTGGAGCCAAAGTTTCTCGATGGCATTTATGAAGTCCTCTGGAGTCCGAAGCTGTTTTGGAAATGGCCAGTAGTCCTCCCTCAGGCCCTCTATGAACGTGTAACAGGCGCTAGGAAGGTTGCATGGCTGTTGTGATCGTGGGGAGGATATCTCTGAGTCCCCTCTTATTTGGTGACGTTATTGAGGATGTCCATCAGGTGTAGTGGGGAGTAGCTAGTAATCCTTAAGAAGAAGCTGGTTGAAGGTTCGGCTAGTAATTTTATTTATTCATGTTTGAAGGAATTTGAGAAGACAAGGAGCGAAGTGGCACAAAAGACAAACAAGAATTACGGGTCCCAGAAAAGGTAGTAGCCAGGTTGTTAATGGAGATTGAAGCCAACCAAAAGGAGAATCCTGGGACCATTGTTTATTATCTAATTTATTGGTTAGGTCAGTTAACTTGATTATATTTTGTTCTACTAATCCAGACTCATTGAGGTAATAACATTCTTCCTTTAGGAATCTGCCTTTTTTCTGCCCTTTTCTGCCATTAATAGGTTTAGGGCCCTCCTATTTTGTAGTGTTACTTGAACAAAAGAGGTAAGTTATCTCTGGAGGAAGGCAAGGGAGGCTGCCATGGAATTCAGAGCCTCATATAAGTTGTTTTGTAGATCTGCAGTTGCCCACAAAAGATGGCCTGATGCCCCTCCTGCAATCGCTGAACCCAAGATGGCAGTTGCCAGGGTTATGAAGGCCACTCTTTTTGATCTAGTTTTAGGGAGCGACCAAAGTAATTAGGCCCTTCCATACAGAATCAATTGAGGGATGACAGTGACTGGGATACATGGACTAGGGGAGTGGGGGGGTAAATGTGCTAGGAGACAGAGCCATTGCACCAGAAGAACGGTCCCAAGTTGGCTTGTAGGAGTGTCTGGATGGTAATGTTCTTGGTACAGGTCCCATAGGAAAGAAAGATGTTTAAGGTTTTGTCTGTGATAAGGAAGAGTTGTAAAGGGTGAAAGGTGATAGTTTGCTCAGGTTCCCATAAGGGGACATTTGCCCGAGAAAGATCTGAGGAAGAAGTGGTGATATTTGGCATCGAATTTAAGGGAATTGCTGCCAAAAGAAGGTATTCAAGGGAATCACAAAGGAAGCAATGGGAGACATTTAGAGAGAGATTCGTATGATTTAGAAAAAATAATAATTTGTTGTATGAGCTGTACCCAAGAGAGAGAGTTAGGGCTTTTCTGGTCTGAGGGCAATGTTTTATAGTCTTATCAGCATGTAGGCTTCTTGTAGACCTTCTGGCAAAATAGCATCCCAGAGGGGAATTCAGGAGAACAGCTGGGAGTGGGCATTTTTAGTAGAACCCAGAAGAAAATGGCTTTTCCTAAACAAGGGGTTGGGGACTTCAACAAAAGGCTATGTTCCGGGGCTGGTGAGGTGGCTCAGGGGTTAAGCCTCTGCCTTGCAGGCTGAAGGTCCTGAGTTCGGATCCTAGACCCCACGTATAGACGCCAGGCGGAAGTGGGGGCAGCCTGCGTTTCTGGTCCTGGTAGGGCGGAGTCTGTGAATCCCAAGGCAGAGTAAACAAGGAGGAGGCATCCATGGTGGTTCCTGAATTCGTCCGTGGTTCTACATACACACACACACACACACACATACACACGCACACACACACATACATGCGCACAATTGAATAAATAATAAAAAATTAAAAAAAAAAAAAGGCTGTGTTCCTTCAAGGTAATCCCAGCAGTAGGGGAACCTTCCAAGACCTTCAGAGACTGTCCCAGCATGGGTTACTCTAGACGTGCCTACTTTACCATTTAACCTTTTGAGGACACAGACTGCTCAAGGGATGAGGGGCGAAGACCATTCTTACCACTTCCTGCTGAGTTGGGGCAAAGGAATTGTGAGCAGTCAATGATCTTCATCCATGAGATGCTGGAATGGTCCAGTGGTCCCCATATTTGAAACTTTATGGATATTAGTCTGGAAGAGACCAAGCAGATAAATTAAGCCTACAAGATCTAAACATAAGGATTTAACCATTGTAAATGGGAAGGCAGATAGGATAGGCAAAAGGGGCTTAGCAGTCTTATTGTGGGTATAGTTGTCTTGCCTGGAATAGTCATTACCTTTGTCTGGCGTGAAAGCAAAGAACAGCAGGTAATCTACATACTGGAGGAGATCTTTTTCCTCAGGCAGCTATAAATATGTAAGGTCACATCCTAAGGTCTGTCCAAAAATATATGGACTGTTTTTGAATCTTTGGGCCTAACAATCTGAGTTAGTTCTCTTTTCCCTTCTGGGTTCTTAAAAACAAGATTATCTTGGACCAAAGACATATGTATTGTCATTGAGTATATAAGAAACTTCAGTAGTTGCTTTGCTAAACCTATCGTTTTCTTGATCTTAACAGTTAGTTAAGTCAAAGGTTGACAGAGGCCTAGGAAGGAAGCTGAGCACCAAAAATGTGTACTTCCTTGTCTATTAACAGAAGAACAAAATGGCTTCCATTTGCATGTTAAACCCAAGGTTCTCATGAGATGCTATTATCAACTTGGCTTTTTTTGAGTTTTCTTTCACTGGATATAAGTGGCAAACTCTTTTTCCCATAGGAGGGAAGCTAAGAGCCTCAAGTCATTTCGTTGGTCCCCAGCAGAGGGTCTTGACCCCTGGGCCCTGGGGTTCAGAGGGCAATCCTTCCTCTAGAGAAGATTTCCATAGTCAGGACATAGACCATGTAGAAGTTTTCTGCGCTGAGGACAGTTTCTTTCAAGGTGTTTAAAAGTATTTAAAGCATCTTTTTCTTCTTTTCTCCTGGAATAAGGGATCCTGGATTGGTCTGCTTTGGTGTGCCTCCTAGTATTCTATTTATTCTTTAGGCAAATGTCAAGTTTTGACTTCTTTGTTTCTGGCTCTTTCTCTTTCCTTCCTTTTTGTTTGAAAAATGAATTTATCTGGACCCTCAGAGAAACTCCTTAAGTAACTTAGGCCACAATCTTATAAGGAAAAGGAAACATGAATCTGAGTTGACCCAAATGCACTTAGAATCTCTTGAAGATAGACTAATGTTGGATCCAGATTACATTTATCCTGTTTACTTCATTTGTATATTCATATAGAGTTTAAACATTCCTACCCCCATTTCAAAAGTTCCTTCTCCTACCTCTACCTTACAAGTCTGCTCAGAAAGGTGAGCAGAAATAGACTTAGTAGTGTCTCTTTTACCTTGAAATCCAAAATTTTTGTAGTTCTTGTTCAGACTCATCACCAAATTTTTGTTTTTAAAATATATGTCCCTTATAATATAAATATAATAGTTAAACTCTATAAGATTTTTAAGCAATTAGACCCTTTGGGAATTAAGATTTTATGAGTAACCAAATCTCTGTTTAATCAAGACAGAGACAATTGAAAAACACTTGAATACATGAAGTTCAATTCCTAACAGGTATGTTTTTGAAGCTTAATGTCTTTTCTTCTATCATATCTAATTTTTAATCTCATAAACCTAACAGAAACAACAAAAAATTGCATCAGTAGTTTCAAAGAATCTTTCCTTGAAAGGTGAAGTCAGGAATGACATCCTCACCATTCTGGCTAAAACTGGCTAGTTTGGAGATTAAGCTATTACTTCTCTTCTGATTTTTTGGATAGTTACTTTGGACTTAATGGCCTGAAACTTTAGCGTGAGTAAATAGTTCCGTTTGGTTGGGTATGTTGGGTCTAAAGAGCTTGGTTTAATGGGGCATGGTGTCTATTCTTATGTTTCCATCACTTGGGAAGTAAAGACAGAAGGAATAAGAGTTGAAGGTCTGGGTCCATGAAAAAGTTCAGTATGTAAGTGCCTGTTTTGTAAAATGGGAGACCTGAGGAATTCAGTCCCCATAAATTCACATAGTCTCTCTCTCTCTCTCTCTCTCTCTCTCTGTCTTTCTTTTAAATAAATGAAATATTTAAATAGAGAGAGAAGAGTTAAAGTTAAAGGCCAACCTCAGCTACATTCCAAGTTCCAGGCTAACATGGACTGCATGAGACCTTGTTTCAGTAAATTAATAGCCTAAATTTTATTGGACATTGAAAAAGCATCTCTGAGCTGTGTATGATCCAGCATATCTTGCAATCCCAGGAGTCAGGAGACACTGACTGAAGCAGAGAGACCTGGAGTTGGAGGCCAGCCTGGGCTATATAGAAAGCTCCTGGTCATGGCTTCCTTGGCCCTCATGGGACTCCCATGTCTGGAGTCCAGTGAGTTCCCTTCATTTTCTTTGTCCCTTATGAATTTCATGCCTGGAGTCTATGAGTTCTTGGTGACTCTCTTGTCCCTTGTGGAAATCAAAGTCTGTGAGTTCTGTTCTTTCTCTCCTCTAATGAACTCTGCCTAATCCTCTTTTTAAAGAAGAAGAAGAAGAAGAAAAAAAAAAAGCTCCTGGTCAGTCATTTTCACCTCAAATAAAAATCTCTAAGATTGATTCCAAGAGAAAGTTTGAAAGTTTTGGACAGGGAATGTGTTAGTCATCTGTGCTTTCTTATAGCACAGCCCCTTGAAGTCCATTGCCTTCATTTCTAGTTTAGTAAGCAAGTCTAGTAAGTTTAGTAACAAACTTCAAGACTGTCAGTTCTAAAGTTTAGCTGTTTGTCATGTGTGTCATTTATATAATAGTGTCCATTACTTTATAATTAAGTTTTGTAGTAATTAAGTTAGAGTTAAAAATTGGCTACCAGTTAGTTGTCAGGATGTCAGAGATGTGTTGCTTGCAAAATAGCTGCTAATCTTAGCTTCTCTACTAATTGCTTGCTTTCATTCAAGATTCCAGTCACACTATAAATGCCAGGATTGCTGTTACCAAGTGGCAGCCAGATATAGCCATATTGTGATTCAGTTTCTATATCTAATGTGACTCAGTTTCCATATCTTTAGTCCAAGGACATAGTGTTTGTGCTAGATTATCGCTACTCACAATGTTTATGCCGCCAGAGCATTGCTTGTTTAAAGATACAGAGTGCTTGACAGAATTGTTACTGATTCAGTGTCCAGACCAGATGACCACAAATTTTCCTAATGGGTTACTAGGTGTGACAATAAGGGGTACTATTACAGCCTCCACCCCTTGGTTCCTGCACCTGTGAATTCTGGCTATAGAAGATACAGTGCCATATATTGGGTGCTGATTCAAAGCATACACTGCATCCTGAAGTACTCTACCCCACTTCCGGTACCAAATTCAGTTGTAGTTTGCCTGCATGGTTGCTGATAAATGACCATCAAATGGTTTAAGGGAACAAGGGGTTTATTTCCTTACGACAGTCCGATTTCCTTACGACAGTTCTCAGTTCAGCTTGACGGGAGAGCATACACCAACACCAGGCCGAGGGAACTGGCCATACCATCTCTATGTGATGGCTAAGAGAGGGACGATCATTACTTGCCAGACCAGCAGCCGACTCTCTCAACCAGCTCTCTATGATTTATTCCAGGGCCTAATCCCACTCACCATAGGCTGGACCTTCCCCATCAGCTAGACAATCTCCTTCAGGTTCACTCTGGGCTTAACTACTCCACAAATGTGCCCAGAGCTCAAACCCTCAACTGTCAAGTTGACACCTGTGCCTAACCATGACAAATATATTTTCACATTTTATTAATTTTTAATATTAATTTTGTGTGTCTGTGTGTGTGTGGTGCTGGGTTTGAACCCAGGGCCTTGCCCATGCTAACCATATGTTCTGTTACATCCTAAACCTAATATACTTTTTTCAAAATTGTTTCTTTGGAATTTAATTCTGTGAAAACAGCAGTATTTGGCTTGCTAGAAAAGTGATAGTGAATACTAAAGAATGTAAATGATACTTTAAAACTTACCCTACATTTTTTTGAGGATGTCACATGTATAAGGATGAAAATGAAAGTCACCGTGTAAGAAAATAGTTTTTAAAGTTTTCTTTTTTTTTTTAATTTTTTTTATTTATTATTATTTATTCAACTGTGTGCATGTGCGTGTGTATGTGCGCACGTGTCTGTGTATGTGTAGAACCACGGACGAATTTGCAAACCACCATGGACACCTCCACCTCCTTCTGCTCCGGGATTCACAGGCTCTGCCCTACCAGCACCAGAAACGCAGGCCGCCCCCGCTTCCGCCTGGCATCTATACGTGGGATCTGGGATCTGAACTCAGGACCTTCCGCCTAGCAAGGCAGAGGCTTAATCCCTGAGCCACCTCTCCAGCCCAAGTTTTTAATCTATTTAATTTTTTAAAGGAAACTTTCTATTTATTTATTTATCTAGTGTGTGTGTGTGGTGTAGTGTGTGTATCAGAGGCACTGTGTGTTCATATGGAGGACCAAGATGACTTTGGGAATCATCCTGAATTGCTTCTACCTCTTTTTTGCTTGGTTCTGGGATTTCCCAGGCTCAGTCCACCAGGGCCAGTAGTGCAGGCCACTGCTGTTTCCACCTGGCATTTTATGTAGGACTTGAGGCAGCCTTAACCCCCCTGAGCCATCTCTCCAGCTCAAGAAAATAGTTTTTAAAGTCTTGGGCCCTCCAAAGGGACACACAGTGCCCCCCCCACATACATAAATAAATAAAATAAAGTTAAAGTCCTTTTGAGCGTGTTCCTTTGAATGGTCATGTAATCATATCCGCAGCATGAAGGCAAACTGCAATACCTAAGAATTAAAAGAGGAAGAGAGAGAGAGAGATAGAGACAGAGAGAGAGAGAGAAAGAGAGAGAGAGAGATTCACAGAGTATTGAAAATTTATCAGATCTGGTGCCAGCCAGAAGAGGAGTCTGTCTCCAAAGGAGATTTTACAAGTCGCAAGACCACTTTGCAGGATACTGGGCAGAACCACCCATGAGGCAGTACTACTGAGTAATGCACAGCTCCTGATTTCTATTTAAGCATTACTCTCTGTCAGTTAGGCACAGGTGTCAACTTGATAGTTGTGGTTTGAGCTCTGGGCACATTTATAGAGAACTAGTTGTTGAGTTAAACCCAGAGCAAACCTGCAGGAGATTGTCTAGCTGATGGGGAAGGCCTAGCCCATAGGTAGGACTAGGTCCTGAAATAAAATATTGAGGTTTGGTTGAGAGAATTGGCATCCTTGTGTATACTTGGCTAGACATGCTGGTCTGACAAGTAAGGATCGTCCCTCTCAGCCATTATGTAGAGATGGTGTGGCCAGTTCTCTCAACCTGGTGTTGGTGCGTGTGCTCTTCCGTCAAGCTGGACAGACTGTAACCAGACTATTTATTAGTAAGAAAATAAACCCCTCGTTCCTTTAAGCCATTTTTTTAAATTTTATTATTTATTCAATTGTGCGTGCGTGTGTAGAACCACGGGAGAATTCGGGGAACCACCATGGACCGCCTCGCCTCCACCTCCTCCTAGTTTACTCTGCCCCGGGATTCACAGGCTCCGCCCTACCAGGGCCAGAAACGCAGGCCAGGCCGCCCTCGCTTCCACCACGCATCTATACGTGGGGTCTAGGATCCGAACTCAGGACCTTCCGCCTATAAGGCGGCGGCTTAACCCCTGAGCCGCCTCTCCAGCCTTCCCTTAAGCCATTTGATGGTCATTTATCAGCAACCATGTAGTCGAACTGTAACACTTTCCTGTTGGACTCTGAAGAGGGATTTTAGAAATAATTGGATCAACCTCTTCCCTGTCTGGGCCCACCAACCAACATGAACCCGAATCTACAAACGTGGAAATCTGAAGTGGGAGCGGTAGGAATTAAAAGTTTCAGGCTTTGGGTCAGAGGGGGTCTTGGATGTCCCTTATCATCCAAGCCAACTTTATTGTAATGTACAGGGTTTTTATAATCAAGAAGCAGGGCCAGATTCTTTACAGGACTATGAAAAAATACATTTTGGTTAACAAGAGAAGTCAGGGGGCTGGAGAGATGGCTCAGGGGTTAAGCCTCCGCCTTGCAGGCGGAAGGTCCTGAGTTCGGATCCCAGATCCCACGTATAGACGGCCAGGCGGAAGCGGGGGCGGCCTGCGCTTCTGGTCCTGGTAGGGCGGAGCCTGTGAATCCCGGGACAGAAGGAGGTGGAGGCGTCCATGGTGGTTCGCGAATTCGTCCATGGTTCTACACATACACAGACACAGACATACACACACGCACACACATACACACGCACATGCGCACAGTTGAGTAAATAATAATAATAATAAAAAAATTTTTTAAAAAAGTACTATTAAAAAAAAAAGAGAGAAGTCAGGAGTGACACCCAATTGCCACGGGGCAGACTTATCGCCAGGTATGCTAAACATGCATGTCACCTTCTTGCTAGAAGGGAATGAACAATGTATGCCTCAAAACAGTTACCTAGTCCGTGCATTAATATCTCTTTAGATAGGCAAGAAAGAACTGATAGAGAGGGAGGAACAGCCCAGCCAGTTTCTTAGAGAAACAAAAGCGTTCCAAACGACCTGGGAATTTTCTCAACTTCCAAGGAAGGAGTTCAGCCTATCATTGTCTTGCAGACAAGAGGCAAACTCAACCACTCAAGGGAGGAGTCACTCAATGGCCTGTTCAGTTGCTAATGTATCATCCAGAGTGCAGGCTTCTGGACCTAGCAACCCCCACGCTTCCCAATATAGTCATATGGAATAAATTTCCTTTTTCTGCTTTTCACTACGTGAGTGTACAAGAGTATGTGTGCCTGTGGAGGCCCAGCAGTGACTTCTGGAATCATATGGATTACTCTATCTCCTTTTTGCTTTTCTCTGAGGCTTCCCAGGCAATGCTATACCACATGTGTGGAGACCCAGAAGATAATTATCAGAAGTTAGTTATCTCCTTCCAACACGTGGGCTTTCACAGGTCCAACTCAGGTTACTAGATGTGTCCTCAGGCACTTTTACCCCCTGAGCCATCTCACCAGCTCAGGAAATAAATATTTAAACAAAAACAAGACCACATTCAGGTGATGACTCCAAACCATTTTCTTTATTATTTACTTTGTGGTAAACAAAGTCGAGGATTGTACCAAGGTCTGGAGCATTCCAACATGTATTTTGTTATTGAGTGACACTCTCAGATTCCTTCTACATCATTATAAAAGAGATTCTTCTCTCTTATATGTAAAACATTCATTGTATTAATTTGCCTAATCTATTTAATGCTCCTCACTCTGCTCTGAAAAAATAAGCCTGCAACGATTAATTATGCTAGAATGACTAGACATGGAATTACTGAGTCATAAAGGAGCAGGTTGATTTTTTAAGAATATATTTTATTTATTTGAGGGCTGGAGAGGTGGCTCAGGGGTTAAGCCTCTGCCTTGCAGGCGGAAGGTCCTGAGTTCGAATCCCAGATCCCACATATAGACGCCAGGCGGAAGGGGGGGGCGCGGCCTGCGCTTCTGGTCCTGGTAGGGCGGAGCCTGTGAATCCCGGGGCAGAAGGAGGTGGAGGCGTCCATGGTGGTTCGCGAATTCGTCCGTGGTTCTACACACACACAGACACACACACACACACACACACACACACACACACACACACACACCCGCGCGCGCACGTACACACACATATGCACACAGTTGAATAAATAATAATAGTAATAAAAAATTAAAAAAAAAGAATATATTTTATTTATTTGAGAGCAGGGGAAGGTACATATGTGAATGCCATGGTAGCAGTCAGAGGACTACTCTCTGAAGTCACTTCTCTCCTTCCCCCACATAGGATTCTGGGAATCCAAGTTGCTTGGTTTTGCGAGAGGATTCTGTACCTACTGAGTTGTCTTGTCATCCCCAGATTTGTTTTCGGTAAGTAGTATCAACTCTTTCAGGGACGGCTTTTGCTCCTCAGGGGTCCTTGCTGCTTTTCCCTTCTCAATGACTTGAACGGCCCTCAGCAAACCATTCTTCAGAGCCCTGTTCTTGACCATATTGGTGATCATGAACGTGACATCTTTGATGTATATCTGTCTCACTTTAGCAGCATAGTGTTCTGCCCTGTGACCATGCGCTATAAAGAAGGTAGAGAGTGCGGTGACGTCTCCTTCTTGCAGTCCACACTCTTCCAGGGCGGATTCCCAAGCAACTCTCATGCGCTTGTTCTTGCCTTTGCGCCTCAGAACAGAGGCTAAGGTGGGAAGACATCTTGCCAAGTCTGGCAACTTCTCAAGCACATGAGTATGCAAGCTGATAAGTACTTCGATGACATAACTATATAGAATATTCAGTTCCATTGAAGTGAACCTATGAAAAATGGGGATAGCTTCTTAAAGGGAACACTTGCAATCAAACATAAATTGCATTTGATTAAGTTGATGCAATTCAGAAGATACTTTGGAATTACAGCCAGTACCAAACAGACTGTTGGGTTCTCAGGCCACCCATACTATAAGTTCCTCACAGCAAGGGGGTTCTCTTACCCAGCTCTTATTAGTAAGACTTTGTAAATAAGAGACCTGTAATAAGTGTTGTCATTGTTATACTGCAGTGTTGTCATTGTTAGGTACAGGTGTCAACGTGATGGTTGAGGGTTCGAACTCTGGGAACATTGTAGATAATTTGTAGTTGAATTAAGCCCAGAGTGAACCTGCAGGAGATTGTCTAGCTGATGGGACAGACCCAGCCCATTGTGAGTGAATAAAACGTGGAGGGTTGGTTGGCATTCTTGTGTATACTTGGCTAGACATGCTGGTCTGGCAAGTAAAGGTCATTGCTCTCTCTGCTGTTACATGGATATGGCATGGCCAGTTCCTTTGGCCTGGTGTTGATGTGAGCTCTCTGTCCAGAAGGACTAATAACTGTAACGGGACAATCGTAAGAGAATAGACTCCTTGTTCTCTTAAGCCGTTTGATGGTGATTTATCAGCAACTATGCAGGGTAACTGCAACAAATATCTAGCACATAAACAGGTGCTCAAATTAATCTTCTGAATGAATAAACTGAAAAAATAAATATCTTTTAGAGTCACATTAAGCTCAATTTTGCTCTAACCACCGACAGCTCTTAGGAAGCCACCGAAGCTCTGATTTCACAATCATTACTCACTTGAGTGCCAGGACTGCTGCCCACAGCTCATCCTGGGCTGCTTGAGTTGCCAGAGTCTTCCTGTGGTGTTCAAATTTCTGTGTCAGATTGTGCTTGGTGACATCCAGTTCTCTGAATTGTGCTTCTAAAGCTTGGAGTTTATGGTCTACTCTGTAGAATAAAAGAATCAAAGGTGAATTGAGGACAGAGGTCAAACTTAAAACTCCAAAAGATTGTTAATAACTGCTGCCAAATTTGGATAGATACTTAAATTTACAATTTGAGCCATTCCTTCTACCTTGTTCTTTCATTCCCTGTTGTGTCAGACTGTGTATATGAGTGTGGTGTGTGAATATGATGTGTATCTGTGTATGTGTATGTACAATGGTGTGAAGGTCAGAGGACAACCATGGACATCAGCTTTGCTTTCCACTTTGTTTGAAACAGGTTTTCTTTGTTGTTTGCTATCTCATACTCCAGGATAGTTGGATCACCGTCTTGTGGGCTTCTTTTGTCTCAACCTTTCATTTTGCTATAAGAACATCGATGTTATAGATATACATTATTATGCCCCACTTTATGTGGGTCTTGGGGATTGGAACTCAGGTCAGTATGCTTCCACAACAAATGCTTTACCTACTGAACCATCTATCGAGGAGTGTGTCAGACTTTGAATTATCTAATTACTTGTCTCCTGTGTCTTGTCTTCCGCAACATACTTTATGTTCACAGACTATTTTAACAAGTATCAGTTTGCTTTTCATGACCATAAAAAGGGAAGCCGTCACATTTACTATTTGTTTTTGTATTTTGTTTAATACACTGCAAGAGCTTCAGGCTGAACAGTGACAAGATAACTTCCCAATTTTGCTCTTTTAAAAATAAAAAGTTTATGTTTCAAAAAGACTGAGATTAAATTTTGTGCAGTTAACTAGTGCTGAGATTATGGAATGTAGAAAGGTGGCTTGCTATAGCCTATTCTGATTTCCAAATCTCATTTTCCTTCAAGGATCAGGTAAAATTCCACTGCTTATTTTTTCTTTCTTTCCTTCTTTTTTTTTTTTTTTTTTTTTTTGTGGTTCTGGGGATTGAACCCAGGGCCTCACATTTGCTAAGCAAGAGCTCTGCCATTGATTTTATCTATCTCTTCACTGCCTTCTTGAATTTCCTCTCTTGCCCTTCTACTTCTCTTTCACAATGACAGTCTTTACTGCCCCTACCAATACTCACTTCTTAAGCTTTGTTTGGGTTTTCATAAATTAAAATACAAATTCTAAATAGGATGAGCTCAGAGACCAAAAATCTTTATGCCTATCCTGAGTAACTAGCAGAGGCTTTATAAAGAGGTAGTGACATATCTCTGTCACACCCTACTGTCACCTGTGATATGAATGAGATGCTGAGCAATATAACCCAAATATAGATTTTAGTAGTTCTGAACAGCCCTGATCATAAGAGGGCACTCTAGCACTGGAATTCTGTCTAATAGAACCACAGAGAACTAGTGTGACACAACTACTTGCCTGAAACCACCCACGCTGTCTTTAATGAAGGAAGTGATACAAATAGACGTTACCTCCCCAGTGACCTAAATACTTCTTTGTTTGCCCAAGATACCGTGCTTCACCATCTTCTCTTCTTGGTCTACAATTTTTCTCCTAGACTTTTATTTTCATCTATTTGTACATTTTTACCTAGATAGAGATCTTAGTCCTAACTGTCCCAAGCTTAACCTATAAACATCCTCTTCCCCATCTTCAGAAATTACTATGAAAGGTCTGAAGAGAAGGCTCAGTGGTTAAGAGGGCTTGCTGCATAATCATGAGGACTGGAGTTCGGATCCCAGCATCCATGTAACAACCTAGTTGTCCCCACAAATGTCTGTAACCCTAGGTTTGAGGAGGGGGGCAGAGACAGGAGAATCATTGGGGCTTGCTGGCTCCTAACCTAGTCAAAATGTGAGCCCTAGGTTCAGGAAGATACCATGCCAACAATTGGAGAGCGATCAAAGTCACCTATTCTGTACACATATGTGAATACATGCAGAGCAAGAGTGAGCACAAGAGAGAGAATAAATAATAAATAGTAAATCTTTTTAAAGAAATTTCTGTGAAGGAATTTTCTCTCTGCTTTGGTTTTTATTTACTCACAATTAAAACTCAGTACTAAATATGTCTGTTTTAAGAGTGTAAGTCTAAGTGACTTGTATGACAGCGATCTCTGTTTACAAATCAAAACTATGTCACTGGCATAAGGTTTATGTTACTATTTAGACCTTTGAGACCCTAGACTCCAGGTTATCTCTAGCTTGAATTCTGCAGGTGAACTCTAGCTTGTTAATAGAAGTTGATGATTGCAGCAATTATTTGGAAGCCTCTTGCATAAGGATGCTGTGCCCACTCCATTAACTGTTAAACAGCATGTATGTTTGCATGTAGTAATGTTTCTCACCACAGTTCTCCAGGTTGGCTAATGGTCTATTTACTCAATTGAAATTGAACTATAAATCTCAGAATAATTCTCAGTTCTATTCCCCATATGCAGATTAATCTGTTTAATTCATCTCCTAGTCCTCATACCCAGTAATCTAGTTCATAACCTTTCACCTGGGCCTAGAATGACACAGTCTAAGTGGACCTTTGCTTTCATCTCTAATCCATCTTCCAGACATTTTTTCTAAAATACTATTCTGATACTGTAATCAAATTAGTGATGTATCTTTTATGCCACTTGACTTTACAGCCAGATTGGTTCTTCAGGGAAACACAAAGTCCATGCGTACCTTCTGCCAGTCCTCTCATATGCCCCAGTTACTGACCCAAAACCCCAAACTTACATATGACTTACATGTGCTGTTTTTTTGGTCTCCATTTCCTCACCACATTTTATTTTCTCTTAGTTCACTCGTACTCTATGATACAACTAGTGTCCCTCTATGAAGAAATTTTTTCCTAGGCAAAATACACTGGCCTTCCCTCTAGGTTCCCTTATTATCTTTGGAATATCATTTGCATCAGATTGTAAGTATTTTAAAAATAACTATTATTTCTATAAGCTATGAAATCCTTGAGGACAAAAACAAAATTTTATTTATTAAATAGAGTTATAGGACATAGAGGGATATTTTTCTCGTTTTTTTTTTTTTAGGGAGGGCAGGACTGGATAGAACTCAAGGCCCTCCTAAATCCCTCCCTCCCCATTTTTCTTTATTGTTAGTTTACATATTTTTGAAGCTCTAAGACTTAAGCCACTGTTCTGATTAGTATGCCTCTCATTCTTTGCTTCTTTTCTTCCTTCTTCTCTTCCCCATCTTTCGAGACTAGTGGCCCCATGCTTTTTCCCTCCCTGCAGCCCTTAATGACCTTTCCATTGCTTCCTTCAAGGATATCAGGGTGGTAGTTTCATTGCTCATCTTCTTAGGGCAAAACGAAAAGAAACAAAACACAGAAAAAAAAAAAAAAAAACCCAGTAGATGTTTGAATGCAGGCTTTTCTGCTGTTTTCTACTCAGCAACAGGCAGCAGCAATGTGTGCATACACTCTAAGTTCTGTCCGAAAGGTCACTCAGGATATGAAGCTTTTAATAGCTTGTACATCCAAATATAGTTTCAAAGAACTGATGGTGTGAACACAGGTGTCCTGAATACACTGTATCATTTGTCTTTGCAAACCGACACACAGCATATCATCATAAACAGCAAGCAACCATTTTTATTCTGTAAACATGTATATAGACATAGAGATATATACATTAGGATTAAATTTGATTGAAATGTTATTTTCATATTTTATTTATTTTTTTAATTATTTTTATTTATTCATTGTATTACAGGGCACAGAATCATCCTGGATTGTCCTTCTGGCTTCCGAGGCTTCGGCTGGAGGATCTCCAGGCTCTGCCCACCACGACTGGAAGCACAGGCTACCACCTTCTTTGGCTGGTGTTTTCGTGGGATCTGGGATCTGAACTCAGCACTTTCTGCTTGGGAGGCAAGGTCTTAACCCCTAAGCCATCTCTCCAGCCCTATTTTCATATTTTAATAGCGTCATTCAATTACAATCTAAAATTTTTAAAAAGAGTGCCTCAGATATTTTCTAATGATGATTTTAGAGATAAAATTTTAATCAGTGGGCTTGGAAGAGGCTCAGCAGTTAAAGTACTTTTTGTATAAGCGAAAGGAACAGAGTTCAAACCCCCCCAGAAATACATAAAATGCCGGCTGGGCATGATACTTTGCCTATACTTCCTGCCTCTGAAGGTAGAGACTGGAAAGGCCCAGAACAACGTGGCTAGTCCGATTGCTCTTATGGGCAAGTTCTAGGTCACATCCCCAGTACTGGGAAGAAAGAAAAAAGAAAAGTGGTGTCTATTAATGAAAAAGAAACAAATCTTAGAGAGAGATAGTTAAGGGAAACAAACAAACAAAAAAAGAGGAGTGTCAGTCCAGCTCTTTGGTAGTAGATACTGACTACTATTGCCCTCTGGTGTTGTTATCCCTGGAAGACTCTTGACTCATATCAGGCAGTCCAGCATCTTCTCCCAGCATTTTTACATGGGATCTGGGGATCTGAACTTATGTCCCCTTTGCTTTCAAGGCAAAGTCTTTACCACTGGGCCATCTCCCCAGATCAAGAATGTCCTTTCTAAAGGAGCTGCATACCAAACGATTCTGAGATTAACTGTCATGCTATCTCGCTTTCAAATATTTCATACATATTGAATGTATGGACAGTATACTACTGTTTTCTGATAATTTTCTTCTTGTGTATAGGAAAGTTGGGGCTGGTGAGATGGTTTAGCAGGCAAAAGCACTTGTTGTGCAAGCCTGATGACCTGCGTTTGATTCCCAGAACCTACATAAAGGAGGAAGGAGAGAACCAATTCCCCAAAATTGTCCTCTGACTTCCATATAGGTGCCATGGCCTGTATATTTCCTTTCTTGCCCCTATAACATACACACATACACATATACACACAAACACACAAGCAAGTAAACAAACAGGAAAACTAAAGTTAAGGGAGGTTACCAGGAATACACATGCTTGGTTTTATGGAAGATAATTTCTGCTCTTGGCAGGGAGGAGTGATTGGGTGACTTTACACCAGCCTCAGGTGTGCATATCCTGAACCACAAGTTGTGGTTTGTGATGATAGTAAGGCAGGTTTTTAGAGCAGCCATGTTGGGCCGGTTTCTGAAGATCTTTGCAGATCTTCCCCCACTGTTGAGATTACCTGGCAAAATACACCTTTCACCAACTTCCCCCCAACCCTTTGTTTATGTAAGGATATGGAGATTAGCTCTCCATTAAAGATGGGTTCCACCTAGACCAGAGATCAACTGAGTTGGGCCCAAAATCAACTGGGGTGGGGGTGGGGCCTCAATGTGAGCTAATCAATGAAGGAAAGCCATTTCTTTCCCTCACCCCTCCCAGCTTGCCTAAATGTATAAATACACCTGACTGTGGCAGCCATATTTGTGACCCATCCCTCCCCTTAGGATACTCCACTTGTTGAGTCCTTGAGTTCAGTTTCTAGCTCTTTGTTTCTCATGGATCCCATGTCTGGAATACATAAGTCTTTTCAAACTGCCTGCCCTTCATGGATTCCATGTCTGGAGTCCATGAGTTATTAGAGTTCTTTCTCTCCTCTGATAAACTCGACCTCAGTCCTCTACATGTGTTCCGGTTTCAATCTTTGACTCTGAACACAAGAACCCTGTAACAATGGGACAGTTATTCTGAATAATAGTAATTTGGAGAGCAAGGTAAAAGGGAATGTGTGTGTTATTGATGCGGGAACAGTCTTTCCTCTGTTCAAATGTCCCTTCTGGTGTTGTGGACAGATTCTAGGGTCCCAAAAATCAGCAAGGAGCCATACCGCTGCAATTCGCATGAGGGCTTTTATTAGCAGATCAAACCTGGGCTCAAGAGCGACCAACAGCAGGGTCAAGCCGGGAAGAGTGAGGCCCTTTGTCCGGGTGAAGTTTTATAGCTTACTGGCAAGGGGAGGGGGCTTCCAACTTAGTAGTTACATAATTGGCTAAGGCGAACAGTTCTGACGCTCAGGGATTGCCCCCCCATTGTCTGTGAGCAGTTTGAATTGCAACCTTACTATCCACAACACCTGAAATTTTCTCTTCTGTTACTGACAAATGGTTGCTGGCCTCTGATTGGCCTATGCCCAGGCCGATGCTGCCCTGAGGCAGCCCATAGACTTTTATGGTAAGGGGAGAATTGGGGGCGGGCAACTCCAGTTTGCTGAAATGTTCTTTTCAGGTACTCAGCTAGGCACGTGCGGCCACATTCCAAACTCCCAGCCTGTCTCTAGTTATCAAATCTTACAGGATAGTCCCATCTGGGTGGCCAAATGATGCAGGAACAGTCTCACCAAATGCTAAAGGGTCCCTGTTCCAGGGCCAAATGTTACCGGAATGACTGTCCTGAAGATTGAAACCAGAACAGGTGTGGAGGAGTAAGGTAGAGTTTATTTAGAGGAGAGAAAGGCTGGAACTCATGGATTCCAGACATGGAGTGCCATGAGGGGCTAGGGTGCCCTGGAGAACTCATGGAATCCATGAAAAGCAAGGAGCTGAAAATGAACTCATAGCACCCCAGGTGCCATGAGGGGCTAGGGTACCTGTCCGGGCCCACGAACCAGCATGAACCCGAATCTACAAACGTGGAAATCTGAAGTGGGAGCGGTAGGAATTAAAAGTTTCAGGCTTTGGGTCAGAGGGGGTCTTGGATGTCCCTTATCATCCAAGCCAACTTTATTGTAATGTACAGGGTTTTTATAATCAAGAAGCAGGGCCAAATTCTTTACAGGACTATGTAAAACAAATACATTTTGGTTAACAAAGAGAAGTTAGGAGTGACACCCAATTGCCACAGGGCGGATATATGCCAGGTATGCTAAACAGGCATGTCACTTTCTTGCTAGAAGGGAATGAACTATGTATGCCTCAAAACAGTTACCTAGTCCGTGCATTAATATCTCTTTAGATAGGCAGGAAAGAACTGATAGAGAGGGAGGAACAGCCCAGCCAGTTTCTTAGAGAAACAAAAGGGTTCCAAACGACCTGGGAGTTTTCTCAACTTCCAAGGAGGAAGTTCAGCCTATCATTGTCTTGCAGACAAGAGGCAAACTCAACCACCCAAGAGAGGAGTCACTCAATGGCCTGTTCAGTTGCTAATGTATCATTCAGAGTTCAGGCTTCTGGGCTTAGCAACCCCCACAGGCACTAAAGATGGCTGCCAGGGTCAGGCCTAGGTGTATACCTAGGCAAGCCCGGGAAACTGGCTTTTTCTCATTGGTTAACTCCCAATGGGGCCCAACACAGTTGCTCTTGGGCCTAGGAGGGCTAGAGATCAAGTTGTTTGTTTGATATTGAGGGCTTATCTCCATAATCACTTCATGGGGAAGTTGGCCATCTTATCTTTGAGAGGATTGGAGTCAGTTCCTCAGCAGGAGTGTTCTTTTAGGGTGATCCCAGCAGTGGGGGGGGGGGGATGGAGGAGAGGATGGCCTGCGGGAATTCCAAGACCTTCAAAGACCTTAGTGACCTATCCCAGCATAGCTGCTCAAATCCTGCCTTACTATCATTGCTTGAGGTGTGTGGCACTCACAGTAATATTAATATAAAGCATAGAAGAGGCTCTCTTGGCAATCATGCAATAGGTTCCCTTCAGATTTATCTTTCTCTACTCTCCCTTTCCATATTTTCATCTCTTTACCTCCTTTGACTTATTTACTGTATGATGAATAAATACTTTTTTATTGGACCAGAGGGAATCCAGGACAGACAGGCCACGTATTCTGAAGTGAAACAGCAGTCTTTACACTCAAGCATTTTACGTACTCTTTAATAAAAGTAAAAGAGGAGGACCAAGTGTGCTGGCGGGTGCTTGTAATCCCAATACTTGGGAGGTAGCAGCAGGAGGACTAAAGTCAGTCTTAGCAAATTCAAGGCTAGCCTAAGCCACATGAGACCATATCAGATAAAACAGCAAAAAAGATTATGATACTCTTTAACATAATCCTTTAAGTTTAATTAATCAATCCTTTACTATCTTTTTAAATTTTTTTTATTTATTATTTATCCAATTGTGCGTGTATGCGTGTGTAGAACCATGGACGAATTCGGGAACCAACATGGATGCCTCAACCTCCTCGTTTACTCTGCCCCGGGGATTCACAGGCTCCGCCCTACCATGACCAGAAACACAAGCCACTCTGGCTTCCGCCAGGCGTCTATACGTGGGGTTTAGGATCCGAACTCAGGACCTTCCGCCTGCAAGGCAGAAGGCTTAACCCCTGAGCCACCTCTCCAGCCCCCTCCTTTACTATCTTAATTACTTCTGTTAAGATTCCTTCACCAGGGCTGGAGAGATGGCTCAAGGATTAAGCCTCTGTCTGGCAAACAGAAGAAACTGAGTTCAGATCCCAGATCCCATGTAAAAATGCCAGACAGAAATGGTGGCAGCCTGCACTTTTGGCCCTAGAAGGCAGTCTGGTAGCCCAGTTGACTTCAAGGTCTGTATGTAGGTAAGGCTGGTCTGAAATGTCTCCTCTTTTTGCCTCTACCTCCCAAATGCTGGGATTATATACATCATGTGTACTACCACCTCTGTCAGGATTATTTTACTTGCAATCCAGCTCAAATTAGCATAAACTAAAACCAAAAGGATCTAGAAACAAGCTTGTTTCAGGAACTTCTAGCTTCAGGTTCAGAGTTGCTTTAAGGCTTTTCTTATCACCAGTAGGAAAGGTTTTTCACTTGATGGGCACTTACAGGCTTCTATTCTTGGACTTCTCAGTTATGTGAGTTAATACATTCCTTTTTATTCCCTTAAGCAATTGAGATTTGGTTTGTGCCACTCACACAAGAGTCCTATACTAATTTAAAAGAACTTTTCATGGGCTGGAGAGATGGTTCAGGGATTGAGACTTTGCCTCACAAGCAGAGTCACAAGTTAAAACGCGTCAGGTTGAAATAGCTGCGGCCTGCACTTCTGGCCCCGGTGGGCGGGGCCTGGAGGTAGAAGCAATCCATGATGATTCCTGAAGTCACCCTTGGTTCTCCATAGGGACACTCTGTGCTCTTAAGGTAGGTTTAGAACAGCCAAACTGGGATGGTCTCTGAAGGTCTTTGAAGGTTATCCCTCATTGCTGGGATTACCCTGAAGGAACACACCTTTCACCAACTTCCCTCAACCCTTTGTTTATGAAAGGATATAGAAATTAATTCTCCTTTATATTAACAGCCCCACCTTGAGATGGGCACAAGATCAACTGGGTTAGGCCCCAATGTGAGCTAACCAATGAGGAAAAGCCATTCTCCCCCCCTCCCCAGGCTTGCCTAAGCTTATAAATATACCTGACCTTGGCAGCCATATTTAGGGCCTGCCCCTCATCGCACTCCACATCTAGAATCATGAGTTCTTTTCTAGCTCCATGCCCCTCACGGATTCCATAAGTTCTGTTCTTTCTCCTCCAATAAACTCTATCTTACCCTCTATACCATGTTCTAGTTTCAATCTTTGACTCCTGAACACAAGAATCCCGCAACATTTGATGTCCAAACAGGGATCCAGAGAGAAGAGACTTAGTCATTCCACAACAAATGCCCTGATACACACACAAAGAATAATAATCACTAAAAGAACTTTCCACAAACAAGGATAATGACAGCCAGATTTCTCTTCAAAACTTTAGGAATTTTTTCTTATTGTGTGAGTATTGAGTATATGATGTGTATATGTGGGTACATGTACAAGGCATGATGTGGACATCAGAGATAACTTTTTGGAGTTGTTTCTCTCCTTCTGCCTTTATGTTAATTCCAGAGAAATGAAGTTAAGCCATCAGACTTGTATTCTTGCAAGTGCTTTTACTTGGTAAGCCATCTTGCTGGCCCATATCTTCAAAACATTGATGTAAGAATAGTTGGTGATAGATCTGGAACCAGACCTCAAAACCAGAGACCCCACCTTACAACTTCCCCCTCCCAGATCCTACCCTAAAGCCAGAGATCCCACCTGATAAATCTTTTTTAAATTTTTTTTTTATTCATTTGTGCATGTGTACATGTGCGCGCATGTGTGTATATGTGTATGTGTGTGTGTGTGTGTGTGTGTGTGTGTGTGTGTGTGTGTATAGAACCCACCATGGCTGCCTCCACCTCCTCCTTGTTTACTCTGCCCGGGGATTCACAGGCTCCGCCCTACCAGGACCAGAAACGCAGGCCGCCCCCGCTTCCGCCCAGCATCTATACGTGGGGTCTAGGATCCGAACTCAGGACCTTCCACCTGCAAGGCAGAGGCTTAACCCCTGAGCCACCTCTCCAGCCCCCCCACCTGATAAATCTTAGATAAAACCAATCTTCACTGGAGACCCCAACAAAAATGTTAATCTGATAACTGGTCAAACCCAAAATCCCTTCTCCCTGTACTCCAACTATAAAAACTTGCACCCTGGGTCCAAAGGAGCAGCCATTTTCATCTGGACACTGCTTCCCCAATAAACTTCAGTCTACATGGATGAAGCTTGGGTTCAGTTCTGTCTCCCACCCCTGCCCCTCTTCTTTTCTTTTTTCTAACAGTGGATAATAGCAAAAGTTAAAAGATCTTGTAAAGCAATCAAGGTTGCAATGAAAGGAAATTTTTCTTTCCTTTTTAAGAAAATTTAAAAAAATTCATCCTGAAGTGAACTTACTCAGGACCTCTACCTGTTATTATTTCTTCTGCTTAAATTTTGCTTTTTTATAGCTTCAACTTCTTCCTCCAGTGTCTTGAGCTGAACTGCTGCATAAAATTCTAAACTGATCTGACCCTTTTCCTAGAAACATAGCCAAAGGCAACTGTCAGCAAAGCATCTGGCTTCATCTAGAACATGCTAGAACAGATTTCCTCTTCCCACTCTGATCCCACGCAGGATCAGCGATAACCAATGTTAAAAACCAATGTGGCGTCTGTATCTGTATCAGGCATGGATTTCCCTAAGGCTTGAAGAGACAACTAAGATCCTTTCTAGGTAGGTAACTGGGTCTGAAGTTTTCCTGGCTCTCTAACTACTGAACATATGAGTTCTGATTCTTATGCTAAGAAAATAAAATCAACTACTTCATTGATTTTTGGGGAAAAAAAACCCCAAATATATACAAAATGACAACTATAATGTCATTAAATATATGATATACAATTTTTTTTGTTCAAATGTCTTAAAATGTATACAGTGGATAGTTTAAAGGAAATAAGACTTTTATCTTTAAGTGTTAAATATTTATTTGATATTATACATAAACCACATTAAAATGCCTTTCAGTAACGGGAAACTCTAATGAAATTGGCATAGTTAAGGACAATATAAATTGCTTACTTATTTTTAACCACTGCCTGTATCAGGCTAATGAACACAAACTGAAATACAGGTGATCTTGCTTGATTCTGAGACAGGAAGAAAACTTCCCCAATTGTTTAAACATATTCATAACCCATTATATAAATCTAAGATAAAACCAGGCTTTGAGGTAACATTCTCCATCTTTGTGAAAAGCTGAATATTACTAATTTAAGTCCAATCATAGCTTTAGAAAGAGAAAACTGGACTGGAATTACTACTTTTAAAAAGTAGTATAATTTTATACTTTACTATATTTTTTATATTTTATATTTTACTATAAGCCAATTTTACTTTTTTAAAATTTAAATTTTTTTTTTATTATTTATTCAATTGTGCGTGTATGCAAATGTATGTGCGAGCGCGAGCGTGTGTGTGTGTGTGTGTGTGTGTGTGTGTGTGTGTGTGTGTGTGTGTGTGTGTGTGTGTGTGTGTCTGTGTGTGTGTAGGACCAGGGATGAATTCGGGAACCACCATGGACCGCCTCCACCTCCTTTTTGTTCACTCTGCCCCGGGATTCACAGGCTCCGCCCTACCAGGGCCAGAAGCGCAGGCCGCCCCCGCTTCCACCTAAGCCAATTTTACTTTAAATCAGTACTGTCCAACAAAAATATTCCGTCAGCCTTTCAAGATCTGAATTCTGGTGCATGAATTAAATATGGTACACATTAAAAGCCATGAGGCACTTGCATTGTAATAACTAAGGCAGTGGCCATTACTCATTGGTAGCCTTTTTAGACAAGCTATCAAGTCTGCCCTTTCTCACTTAATCTCAATGAAGATCATTTTTGTTTCAGGGATGTATTTTTCCATGATGTATCCTCTCTCCAGGGGATGCCTTTGTCCGTGTAGGAGAATCCAGTTGCTTGGCCTCTCTTTTGCCCAAACACACTATGGAGGTTTGGTCTGGTCTTGTTTTGCCTCCCTTCTCCAATGTGTGGCACTGAGCATACTTCTGAATAAAAATCTTGCCCTTTTCAACATCACCTATTTTTAATTTGCTGTCCCGTTGCTAGTACTACTAACAGCTCTGCAGCCAGAAGTCCTGCTCTCTAGGATTGTTTTTATCTTTAAAAATAAAAGTTTGCTGGCAGGGGGCGACAGCTCATACACATGATCTTAGCACCAAGAGGCTGAGGAATGGATACCATATGTAGCCTAGGCTACAAAGTGTGAGACCCTGTCTTAAAACACACACACACACGACTCTCTCTCTCTCTCTCTCAAATAGCTCCAGAAGGCTTTGTCATAGTTCTTAAATATTTTTATTGAATTTTTTAATTAAAATTCACTTAATGGATATACAGATATACAATTACTTTGATCAGCTACTAATATATTTTGGTATCCTTTTATTTTTGTTCCCAAGAGCCAGTTCACTTTCTCTCCATGTTCAATATTTAGCTTTGGTAGAATTTTAGCATGTTCTTCCTCACTTGTTACTGACGAGTTAACACTTCCAGCCTGCTTGGGGTAAGCTGCTCTTTTAGTTTTCTTCCTATGGGCAGGCTTTGAAGGACTCTTTTGTTTTTTCTCCATTTCACTGCTCACATCCCACAGCTTTATCTTCCCATCATTCCCTCCAGTAAGCAGCAAATATGACTCTGGCATAAAGCTGACCTGGGACACCCCCAAGGTGTGGCCCTTAAATCCCAGTTCTCGTTCACACTTGACTCCCATCACCCTGAAGACTCTAACCTTACCATCTTCTGCACCACAGCTAAAAATATTGCCACACGACGCCACAGACACAGAGTGGGCTAGGGCAGGGTTCAGAAGCTGGCCAGGGGACTGCAGCTCTTCCATTTCTTCTGTTTCATCCTCTTGTAAATTTGTAATCCAGACTGGACGGGCTTTCTGAAGATTCCACAGCATCACCTTTAATTAAATAAGATGAAGTTACACAGTCAGACAGAGTTCTAGCCTCTTTGCGCAACTAAGTGCTTATTCAACTTCCAATAAAATCATCAAAGTGGTCCGAGAAGATCAGTACAATATATTCCCAGCAACATTTTTAAAAAGTCACAAGTTAGCAGAACATACCAGTGTAATGCCACTTAAGACTAAAATTAGAATGCAGACACAATGGCGGAACATACAAGCTAGATCCTAAATAACTTCTGTTGCGCAGAATCCATTAAAGTATAATTGTTGACCCGGAGATGTAGCTCAGAGGCACAAGCACTTATCAACCATGTGCACAGTCCTGGGTTCAAGCCCCCCAAAATAATAATAATAATAATAATAATAATAATAATAATAATAATAACAACAACAATAACAACAACAATAAAGTTTAAAAATTGCTAATTTAATTGTATTGACAAATACCCTCCAGCCCTTAGAACACTACCATTATATTGTTTGTCCTCTTGACAATGTGTTTTTAGCAGCTGAAACTTTTTTATATTTGACTTAAATCATCAAAATGTGCTAAACTGTTCCAGATTCTACCAATTCCAGGGTTATTTAGGATGATTCATGATATCACCCTTGGGCCTCCACAGATACATACATTCAAGTGCCTTCTGTGTCCCCAAGTACAAATAAAATTGCATTATGTATACATAAAAAACATCAAAGTGAGGGCTGGCTTGATAGTAAGGTACCTGCTGGCCGATCTTATGACCTGAATTCTACTTCTAAGGCCTACAAGATGGAAAGAGAGAACTAACTTTCCAAAGTTGTCCTCTGCCTTTATTCAAGTGCCACAGCATGAGTATGCCACCCACTTCACCACTCTCCCATTGAAATAAAAGAAAACCATATGAAATTCAAAGCCAGGTGTGGTAACCTATGCCTTTAACGGAACCATTCAGGAGGTTAACACAGGAGATTGCCACAAGTTTGAAGTCAGCCTGGATTACATAGTGAGTTCCAGACAAATCCTGAGATTATAACCCTGTCTAGGAAAAAACAAAAAACAAAAAACTGACTGGAAAAATGGGTTAGCATTTTAAGTACTCGCCACACAAATGTGAGAATTAGAATTTTGATCCCTGCAATCTATGCACTGGGATGGGAAAAGGGAAGTATGTGCTGTCCTTAGTCACAGTTGTTATATCACAACCAACGTCAGAAGTTAACCCACAGTGAACTTTAAACAATTTGCCAGGTAAATCAAAATAGGCAATTACCTAACCCTCTCTTTCACAGAATGCTTCTGAGACTGTTTTCTAGCATCAGTGGGCCAATGAAGCATTGTAACTAGAATTGGAAGCAAAATAGTAAATTCTGGATGCCTACTTCTTTTCTATATGAAGAGGACAGGGTACTTCTGCATATCCACACCTAGTGGTTTTGCCACACCTAGTGGTTAATGAGCCAGGGATGAAGGAATGGCTAGGTCACTACAAGATATAAGCTGTTTACTGAGAACTGATGTCCCTGGCTGCACAGGTGCTATTCACAACCAGAGGCAGATCACTACGAGGAAAGAATGCAATCTGTCTGCTGATTGCACTGTCAGGCCCTTCAAATTTTATTTTTCCCTAAGTAAATATTAACAGCTTTAGGGAGAGGGGGAACAGCCATTCTGACAATCACCAAAGCAGCCATATGGATTCCTGAGTTAGAAGGGGTGTTCAGGGTAGAGGAGGGAGTGACCAAGATGGTGAAAAACCAAACCACAGAGGCTGAACAGTAAGCTACCATAAATAATTAAGAACATACATTAAATACCAAGAATAGTGCTGTACACATATGTCATTAACAAACCATGATTTTCTTTCTTGATGTTCCCTGTTTCCAAACCAAAAAAAAAATTTTCTATTATCTTGTGGATGACATTTTGAATACTGTAGGTATCAGGAAAAAAAATGGACTCTGGAGCTAGAAACTGAAGCTGGATGTCAACCAAGCAGTTTGTGCTCACTTAACTCTGAATTTCAGTTTCCTCATTCATAAAAGAGGAACAATGACTAGGACAATGTGATTAGAATGAACACTACTAATGTGTGTAAAGCACAAGTGTGTCTTTATTCTTGACAACAAGTCATAATCTTACACCAGTGATGAATTTACTCTTCCAAGAGGAAGTAAATCCCACCATGGGAAAGTTCTATCAGAAAAATATATTCTATCTTTATCTCAAGAAAACTAAGAATTAAATATTATCAGATCTCCCACCTAACATAACTTCTACATGTATTAGCTTTTTTAGTGGTCTTCCTCTGAACTTGGGCTAAATTTGTGCTGTTGCCTTCAGAACCCAGCATTGAATACAATATTTTCATTCTGGTATAATGGACACACATACATATTTCAACTAATGTGTCTGGATTTTAAAATAAGAACAGAGCCAGACTTCCAACTTTTTCCTATTTTCATGTGCATTTGAGTATGCCGTACATGCATGTATGTGTGTTTACATGTGGGTGGGTACATGTACGCATAGGCACAAGCACGTGGAGATCTGAGGTTGACAATGGGAATCATTTTTTATTGTTATTCTACCTAATGTTTTTGAGACAGGGTTTTCTAATGAAATAGAACTACTTGGTTATCCAGCTATCCAGCTTGTTTTAGAGATGGATTTCTAGACTCTGCCTTCCAAGGCTGGAATAACAGGTGCCCCATCACACCTGCAGTGTTTTATGTGCATCTGGGGATCCGAACTCTGGTCCTTTTGCTTTAGAGCAAGCACTAACTGCTGAATCATTTTCCCAACTCTTCCCCTTTTCTTTCCTTTTAAACCATGTGAGTGCGTAAATAAATGACTTCAACACTCCCCCTTGTTTAAAGCAATGTTTAGAATCAGGTTTAACTTTTTTCTTTTCATTATGTGTGCATGATGTGTGTGTGTACATATGTATTTGAGCGTATTTGGTGGTAGAGGCTGAAAGGTGGTATCAGGAATCATTCTCTATCATTCTTCTACCTTACTATCTGAGTCTCTACACCCAGAACACACTGTAGTACATTTGGATAGTCTGGGTAGCCAGCTTGCTCTGGGGATTCCCAGGCTCTGGCTAGAAGTGCAGATGGGCCATCAGATATGCCTGGCATTTTATGTAAGGTCTGGAGATCTGAATTCAGGTTCTTTTCCTTGAGAGGCAATGGCTTTAACCACTGAGCCATTTCCCTGGCCTGAATCCTAAAGTTTTTTTGTTTTTTTTTAATTTACTACTTTAAATTTTTTTATTTTTTATTATTTATTCAATTGTGCGTGTATGCGTGTGTGTATGTGTGTGCACGTGTGTGTATATAGAACCATGGGAACCACCATGGACCGCCTCCACCTCTTCCTTGTTTTCTTTGCCCAGGGATTCACAGGCTCCGCCCTACCAGGACCAAAAACGCAGGCCGCCCCCGATTATGCTGGGCGTCTATACGTGGGGTCTAGGATGTGAATTCAGGATCTTCTGCCTGCAAGGCAGAGGCTTAACCCCTGAGCCACCTCTCCAGCCCCTGAATCCTAAAGTTTTAGAACCACATTTAAAGGATGGACAAAGGAAGACAGAGCTAATGAGTTACTCAGAATAAAATACACCTGGTTTTGTTAGATAGCATATAATGTAGAAGTAAAGCTTACAGATCATAACTAGAAAAGAAATATAAGTAGAGAATAGAAATTGCAATATATTTGGCCAGTTTCAGTCCAAGGGCTGAGTTAGAGCTCAGTGGCAGAGCACCAGATGACCAACCAGCAAAGCACACACTGGATTTGTTAGCAAATTCCACTCGGAAATCACCCACAAACTCTTTACAAAAACATCACCTGCATATCCAGGCCACATGACACCAGGCTCTGGGGCCTCTGGGGACGAAAAGCTACAGAGGAACAAATGTTGGAGTGTCTCTTCAGAGATCTGCTCACTTTCTTCTTCTCCAAGTCCAGGATTTTGATTGCCCCTGAGTCATCAGCAGAAGCCAGCAGATTTTCAGTTTCATTCAATGAAAGACAATTGATTTCTTCTTCATTCACATGAAATAGGTCCACGGAATCTTTGAGGGACCTAACATCTAGTATACTAATGGTTTCTCCATGTGAGGCGTAGAGCTTAGTGGGGCAGGAGGGAGAAAATAAGACACTGGTAACATCATCAGACCCTTGGAATTGTGTGTGTCCTAACGGAGTACCGTCTTCACTCCAAGTTACAAGTTCTCCACCTTCGGCTCCCGAAGCCACCAGTCCATCTTTACTTGCATTTAGGCAGAGGATAGGAGAAGAATGTCTATTGGTCCACTTGACTGCCATAATGGTTGTGAAACTCTGCGAAGAGAGATAAACTATGTCACATTTTATGGAAGAACTTGATGGTATGAGGTACATATAATAAACAATATTTCATTTAAATATTTGAAAAACCTCTATCATCCTCCTTTAAAAAAGACATTTAAAGACCAAATCTATGAAAGTTGGACATGAAGCCATGGAGTACTAAATGGTACACGCCTAATAGAGCTTTCCTTATCATCAGGAACCCAAGTAAGCACTCTCTTCTATTCTTTGACATAAGACTTTTCTAAGAATGAACATTAAATATATTTATTTTAAATTAAGCACTGTGCCATCTCCCCAGCCTGAAAAAAAATGATTTTTTCTTTCATGTATGTGTGTATAGGGTAACTGTGAACATGAATGTGTATTTTTTGTATGTGGGTAGATGCAGGTAGGTGTACTTGAGTGTGTGTGCCTGTGGAGGTATGTGCCTGGGTAATATTAGGAATCATCCTCAATCTTCCTTCCACCTTATTGTGTGAGCCTGGGTCTCTAATTAAACCCAGAGCACACCATTAGGGCTTGTCTGGCTAGCAACTTGCTCTAGGGATTCCCAGGCTCTGCCTTCGAGGGCTAGAATTACAGGTAGGCTGCCACACCTGCTCGGTACTTTTCTTGTGGGATCTGGGGATCTAAACTCTGTTTCCTTTGCTTACAAGGCAAGGGCTTTAACCAATGAGCCATCTCTCCAGCCTCAGAAAAAGTATTTTAAATTGAGAACTTCACAACCATCAGATTATGCCTTTTGTCAGGATTCTGTTTTAAAATTTTTTTATTATTATTATTTATTCAACTGTATGCATGTGCGTGTGTATGTGCATGCGCGTCTGTGTGTGTGTGTGTGTGTCTGTGTCTGTGTATGTGTAGAACCACGGACGAATTCGCAAACCACCATGGACACCTCCACCTCCTTCTGCCCCGGGATTCACAGGCTCCGCCCTACCAGGACCAGAAGCGCAAGCCGCCCCGCTTCCGCCTGGCGTCTATATGTGGGATCTGGGATCCGAACTCAGGACTTTCCGCCTGCGAGGCGGAGGCTTAACCCCTGAGCCACCTCTCCAGCCCAGGATTCTGTTTTAAAGTGAGCTCTATGACCAGATTCTCCAGGTTTTGGATTAATGGTAGACTGCAAAAGTTATTGACCAAACCCTGTCTGTGACTTGCTTTCCACTTAACAATAGCTTCATTAGTTAGTATTCTTTCCAGGTATAGAAAATGACCAGAAGCCACTAAAAATTCATTATTGCCTTTAAATTCATCACATATTTTAAATCATATCTTCTTCCACCCGCCCTTATGCAACAGTGGTACTTATGTGCAAAGTTTAGATTCCTATTAGGAATACCGGATGGACAGATTGGAATTGCTACATAATTGTGCCCTGTCTTAACTGCCTATTAGTCAGGGACCAAAAAGAAACCAGGGGCATTTTGAAAGCTGACGGTCAGATGAAAGGAAACAAATCTGTGTGGACAAATTTTTGCCTTAGTTGCTTAGTTGCTTTTGAAATAATAACTGAATTTAGTAAAATGATAGAGATGTCTTTCCTAATACTGTCTGAAGCAAACATTTGAAATGATCTGGTATTCTGCATAAAATTTCCAATCTCAACACAAAATGCTTATTTCAAACACTTTTACAGACACAGGCATACACACGTGCACACACACACACACACACGTAAACTGAAAAAAAAATCACCCATTATTAGTGATCAAGGTAACAGAAACACAGTCACAAAACTATATACAGTGATTACCATAACAGTGACAAAATGGGAAAAGACAAGAACTAACTTTTCTATTTTAGCAGAAGCATTTAACTAGCATACAGAGAAAACTACTTAGGTAAAGACTGAAGTAAATAAGATTTAAAGGAGAGGCTCAGCCAGGAAATGACTCAGAGGGAGGGAGGAAAAGACAGGGAGCCCTGGGACTTTGATTCTGGCTTATAAGTACTGAAGAGGTAGCTAAAGAGTCTTCTGCCATAATTAAGCCTTTTGCCAAAAGTTCCAAATAAACCAAAAAAAAAAAAAAAAAAAAAGACACAAACACTTATTTATTTAGTGCTGGAGACTAAACCCAGGCCCCTAGGCATGCTAAGCAGAGGTCCTGTCACTGAACCACTACCCTCGTGTTCATGAGCTCTTTTCTTTTGTTTTGAGATGGGGTCTCATGTAGCCCAAGCTAACCCTGAACTCTAAGTAGCTGAAGATGGCCTTAAATTTCTGATATCATCCTCTTACCTTTACCTCCCGAGTGCTGGGATTATGGACATCCAGTGCTACACAAGCATTCTACCTGTTAAGTTACATCCTCAGGCCTCCCCACATGCTTTTGAATAAAGGAATTAATAATATTTAGGCTTAGGACTGTTGTTTTACATATCACACAATGAAGATGCTATTCTTTAAAACGTGAGATTTGAAATAATTTTAACTGTTATGAATCTTAAGTGTGTTCATAACTTCAGATTTTAATTTTGGTATGAATCAACCCTGTTTCTTTTGTTTATTTTTGTTTGTTTGTATGATTTTCCTGAAACAAGGTCTTATGTAGGCCAGCCAGCTAGCCTGGAATTTACTTCAACCCAGCCTGGCCTCTAATGCTTGATCCTCTTGCCTTAGCTTCTTGAGTGCTAGGATGTACAAGCATGTTCCTATAGCTCTGGCTCTAATGAATTAACTTTAAAGATACGAAGTTTCCAATCCAAAACTTTAAGATCTGCTTTGTGTGTGTGTGTGTGTGTGTGTGTGTGTGTGTGTGTACAGGTCCCTGCTAGAATTTTCCCTCTTGAAAGAGGGTCTCAATATGTAGCCCATGCTGACCTAGAGCTTAAAATCTTCCCACTTTAGCCTCCCAAGTTCTAGGATTACTGCTACATGCCACCATTTCTTGGTTAGTTAACATTTCTGGGCATGGATGCACATGTCTGTCATCAAAAAACTGGGATGGGCAAAGGACACAGGAGGATTGCTAGCCACCAGCCTAGTTCTAGGTAAGTGAAAAACTCTGTTAAGGGAAAATAAGGCAGAGAACAAGTAGGATACTGGTTGTGTCTTCCTCTGGCTTCTGTATGTATACAAGGGTGCATCTACATGTGCAAACACATCCCCAGAATAAACCAATTAATTAAAAAAGATCACATAGTGTACTTAAATTTGAGTAATCAAAACAATCTTCTGGAAAGATGTAGTTGGCAAGCACTGTTCCTTGGTTTTCTACTACTTGGACTGGACAGCAGGGCAAAACACGTTATGTGCCAACATCCCCATTCACCCAATCAGGTCAACAAGCTTCTGTTCCTGTGTAGTTACTTACAGAGACAATCACAACAATGAATCATACCCTATGAATCACATCCTACTATGTATTACTTTAGTTAGATGGTAGATTCTTTCCTTCTAACACCTATTGTGATCACTGAGTGGATGAGGATGAAGTGGGTATTTTGAGAGCATTTTTGGAAAAGGTAGAGTGTCATGAGAAGTTCTGAACAGTCAGAGAAGGCCAAATGACATGGGGTGGGGAGGAAGAGGTGACAAGCTGACTGCCACGAAAAGCAGGTTGAAAGACTTGCAAAAAGAAATGATAGAGTGATAAAGGTCATCCTTTCTATTTAGAAATAATTCCAGGGCTACCTAGGGGAGACCATGCCACTGAAAGTCACCTCACCAACTGGGCTAAATAAACTTCAGAACTTCAAGGGGACTGTGGTACATGGCTGTAGTCCAAGTTACTCAGAAGGTTGAGGCAAGAGGATCACTTGAGTGTAGGAGTTTGGGACTGTATTGTGCTATGCAGATGAGTATCTGTACTAAGTTCAGCATCAACATGGGTCCTTCTAGAAGCAAGGGACCAATAGGTTGCTAAGAAGGGTGAACCTGGAGCTTTGGAGATGTTCAGCAGTTAAAGCCTTTCCCTTCAAATAAAAGGAATCAAATTCAGATCCTAAGATCTCACATAAAAATGCCAGGCAGAAATGGTGGTGGCCCACAATTCTGGTCCTGGAAGGCCCTGGGAAACCTCAGAGTAAAGTAGAAGGTAGGAGGTAGAACAATCCAGGGCGATTCCTGGTGTCACCCTTGGGCCTCCATAGGCACACACACTTAAGTGCCCTCTGGAACACACACACACGTGCACACACATACAGGAGGCATGTGTGAACCAGTCCAGACCAGATGGGCTCCAGAATTATATTCTTCTTCAAAGATTCCATCTTTGAGTCTGGAAAAAGGCTAGTAGTGTTTGATAACTAAAAAATCTCACTATCAACATTCTGCTCTAATCCCACCTTCATTTATGTACTTGTTTTATTCAAGTGTACAAGCTTAAGCTTCTGGCAGTAGCTCAGTGGAAGGACACTTGCTTATCACATAAGGGGTCACCAACTTAAACCCCAGAGCTGTCAGATGGAAAGCAATAACCAAGAACACAAGCTTCAGAGAGGGGAAAGGGGAGAAGAAAAGATAGAGGGGGGAAAAGATTCAATCTGATCACTTTACAGTGATCTTTACAACTTTCTCAGATACTAGATTTAAAGCAAGCATAACTGTCTTTTCAGACAGGATTTGGTTCAACATGCAAGAAATGCCAGAGGTGGCCATCACTATAATCAGCATAGATCAACTTTTCTTCAAAGGTTTGGCTTTTCAAAGTGGGTTCTAACATGAAGAAGCTGAATAGTGATTCAGAAATTAAAAGGTAATGGCATGAGTACTGACAAAACTGAAAAGAATTTGGATTACTAAGGTTGGTGAAAAAGACAAGGAAAGGGATAGGCAAGTAATAAACAAGTAATTATATCAGAGTAGGGAAGTGGCTGCGTTCATTTACTAATGAGCAAGAAATGGATTACACACAGGCGGAAGTTTCAAGCAAGACTTCTTACTAAATAAAGATTGCAAGACACTGGAGTTAACTACTAAGGTAGTTTTTGAACTCTATTATTATCATTGTAATCCCTTCATAGAGTTGTCTTGGGAGTTATATAAAAACTGGTGTAGAACACCTGTGGCTATCACATTTTTTTTTTCTAAATGCTCTTTAAAGGCTGTCAGAAAACATTTGGAAAGTTGATACGACCAAATAATGCTGAAATTCTTTCCCTTTCATGAAACCATTGATAACCTTCCACATCGTTCTCTCTATTGTAATATTTTCTGAATGAAAACACATTGCCTTAACTTGTGTAATAAGCGGTGGATTTGAGCACTACGTTTTGTCCAAAAAGTTGTGGCACTGACTACTAAGCTAACACTTTGAAGCTAATCAAACTTTTTTTTTTTTTAGGTGGGGGTAGCAGTAATTAGAGAAGGTGTACCCATCTTAGTTTTCGAAAACATTTCGGTACTGATGGTCTGATAAGAACGCACATAGGAAGCTCACAAGGCCCTGACCAGGAAAAGACTTTTATCAGCCGCCAAAGATTAAAAACCGAAATATGCTCCATCCTCACCAGGCTCACACACTCCCTGATGGCCAACGTAAAGAGAACGAGTTCACGGAAGGTGCTGGAGCCGGGACTGGCTAGCAAGGGAAGTTTCATGAGCAAAGTGGGAAACCGAAGCAGGAACCAAAGGAAGTAGAGAGAGAGGGACCCAAGAGCGCCGACGCAAGTCCGCCAGACCAAAAGGAGCAAAAACCACAGGAGGGCAGCTGAGAACCCACCAGCCACTGCCTCCTACCTGGGCTTCCTGTTCAAGCTCCGCCGGCGCCCGACGATGACGTCACAGGCCGCGTCCAATCCCATCCAGTGCAGGAGGCGAGGCGCCGCCAACACACAGTCACTTCCGGGCCCGGGAGGAAGCGCAAGCGATCTGGGCGTGCGCCCTTGCTTCGTGCCCTCAATCGGCATGGCGGAGCCCGGGGCGCGCCGCGGTGAGGCCGGGCGAAGCGGGCGGTTCCGGCGCCCGAGTTGAGCCGCGGGGGGAAAGGGCGGGGACGCCCGCGCGGCCGGTGCGTCTGCCCTCAGTGAGGCGGGGCGCGCAGCGCAGGCCGCGGGCAGGGGCGGGAGCGGTGGAGGCGCCGGCGGTTGACACTGAAAGGGGAGGCGAGCGTGCCGCCGAGGTCTCCAGGCGAGGCTCGGCCTCCCGCGCCGCGACGGGGGGAAGCGGCGGAGGCGGCGGCCCTCGGGCCGGCTGGTGAGGCGATGGCGGCGCCGGGCCCGGGGACTGGGGCAGCCTCGGGCGGCGCTGGCTGCGGCGGCGGCGGCGCGGGCGCGGGCTCGGGCTCGGGCGCGGGCTCGGGCGCGGGCTCTGGGGGCTCGGGGGCCGGCGGCCGGCTGCCCAGCCGGGTGCTGGAGTTGGTGTTCTCTTACCTGGAGCTGTCGGAGCTGCGGAGCTGCGCGCTGGTGTGCAAGCACTGGTACCGCTGCCTGCACGGCGATGAGAACAGCGAGGTGTGGCGGAGCCTGTGCGCCCGCAGCCTGGCCGAGGAAGCTCTGCGCACGGACATCCTCTGCAACCTGCCCAGCTATAAGGCCAAGGTGAGGGGATCCGGGGTCCCGCCACTGCCCCAGCCCCATCCGCCCGGCCGCGCGCGGTGCTCACCATCCGCGCTTCTGAGCCCGGCGCTCGCGCTACCATCCCGCCTTCCCGCGCCTCCAGCCAGTCAGGACCTTTCTCACCTCTCCTCCGCCTTACGAACCGCTGTTCTTTAGCTTGAAGTTCTCCTCGTTAACCCATGCACTTTTTAAAGCACTAGGCAGCCCCCCGTGACTTCCATCACTTTCTGCTTGGCAGCCTTTTCCCCCAAAGACGGACCACCAACTGTTAATGCCTTTTTAAATCCTCTCGGTTTTCTCCCTGGCTCTCAAATAGACTCTTAGGACATTAGTTCATCCCGACTCCTTTACAATGGGTTTAATTTCTGGGATCTTTGCATTCACTTTACCGTTTCAAAGCTCTGATTCATAACACATTCTCTTTAATTTGTCCACGTTCCCTTACCGCCTCAATATTTCATGCTTACAAGTGAGTACAGTTCTAGGTGTCCTGCTAACTAGCTTTCAAATAAGACACATTAGTATATCTTCCATTGGTGCTGTGTAAGCCTTGTGCCATTTTCTTTTGGTTACTTCCTTGCCAACTTTTTCATAGTTCTACCTGTTCTATTTGTCATCTAATGCACTGACTTCCTGTTCTGCTGTTTGCTTGCTTGTTTTCTCTTTTCTATTCTGGCACCTTCATAATACAAAATAAAAATGCTAAGTAATAGATGGTGATGGAATTGAGAGGATGCTCCAGGCCATATACACAAAGGGCTTTGAGTTAAGTTTCACTTGGCTAGACAATAGTTATTCAGGATAGTAGGCATCAAGAACACATATAAGATAATTAAGGTCTGACCTGGAGTATGGTAAACATACCCTTTAAAAATGTTACACTGCCAGTGAGGATCAAAGTAAGGACTTTTTTTTTCTTATAAAGTAGATGTACTGCTTTTTTCATATGCATATATAAAAATGTATGTGTATTTACTTATTTTTGGCAAAAGGTCTCACTGTGTAGCACAGGCTAGCCTCCAACTTGCCATCCTTCTGATTCAACTGAGAGTACTGAGATTATAGCCTTAGTCTTTGATGTTAAGCAAGTTTTAGTGTAATCTAAGGAATATTGCTGTTAATATTGCTGTGTAGCTATCAAGTTGTTTTTCTATTAAGTAAAATAACATTATTTAACAGGACAATATTTGTGCAGAGTAGCATGTGAATTTTAGGTATTTTAGGTTTAAAATTTTAAATTTCACATAAAGTCTGCAATTTTTGCTTAGGTTAATAAGATTCAAGCTAGGCTTCATGGTGCACACACTTGAAATTTCAACACTGCTGAGGCAGGAGGATCTAGGTCAGCCTGGATTAATGAGTGAGACCTCAGCTCAACATAAATAAGGTCTTTTTGAATTAGGTGTGTGTGTTGTATTAGGTATATTCATATGAGTCAAGATTCATGCCTGGGGGAGATGGTAAAGTGCTATGTATGGAGATCTTGAGTAGGACCTTTTATGGGGACCTGAGTTTGCATCCCCAGTACCATTAAAAGCCAGGCACTTACATGTATCTGTAACCCCAACTCTGAGGATAGGGGGTGGGGAGTAGAGATAGGTGGATCCTGGCAGGAGGGTGTCACAAGTCATCTATTCTGTCTGAAACATGAGCCCCATGGTCAGTGAGAGACCCTGTCTTAACAAAACAGAGGGTGATAGAAGACGACACCAATATTTACCCCCCCACACACACACAAATACAAACACAGGTTCACACATTCATACACCACACACTCAGAAACAAAAAAGATTCATGTAATATGCAATACATAGTGTGTTCATAGGAGTCAAGCTTCAAAAGAAGCAAAGTGATAAAAAGAAACATGTTTTGCTTTGGCTCCCTTCTCTTGAAATCTATATTGTTACTGGTTTTGTATTGTTCCAGAGATGCAGTAAAGATTTTTATACTGTGTTTACCTCTCTACTGGTACTCTATCTACAAGGTTGGCTTGTAATAATCATGGCTTCTTTCTGATGAGTATTTTGAGGATGAAAGGTTAAAAGTCCTTTGTCTAGTAGAGGAGGAAACATGTATAGAAATAACTGTAATCTCTAGTACACATTATTCCTTAGTGTAGAGTAGATATATTAGAAATTCAAAAGAAACTTAGTAATTAAGTAGGACATTGGAAAAGGTTTGAAATTGAGCTGATATTCAGGCACACTTTGAAGATGAAGTAGATTTGAATATTTTGTAAAGAGGAAGAACTCTGACAGAATAGTAAAAGGAAAAAGCACCATGGTGAACAAAAAATCCAAACTCTTATGGATGCTTTTTTTTTTAATGGAGATTACCGTCTAGTGTAGGGGGTGTGTGTGTATAATTTTTTTGTTGTTTGTTTTCATTCAGTGCTGGATATTGTTATCTGGGATCATACATGTCCCCCAGTTAGGGGGAATGAATATTTATAAAATAATTGCAATTGTAAACTGCTTTTGGTGAATATGATGGAGAGATGCATGATGTTCTAAGGGTCAGTAATGGAGGATTTAACCTAGATTGGGAGGTCAGGAAGACTTTCTGATGAGGAATGGGGCATAAGCTAAGTGAGACCTGGAAGATAAGGATAACTAGGCCAAAGGGGATAAAAAGAGCCTTTTAGGGAATCTGACTCAGAATCTGAGAAGCAAGCATGCCATTGTGGCAGCAGCATGGAGCATCTCACTTGAGTGAGATGGAGGAAATGGATGGTGGCAGACTTTAGATAAGACAGTTGTAAGCAGGAGAAATTTAGGGACATGGGGATTAGTGTTATTGTATATTGTAGAGAAATTATTTGTGCTTTCACTATGGACAGCAGGTTGGAAGAAAACATTAAAAATATGGTAAGTCAACTAGGAAGTAGGTCATGAAGAAGATGGAGAGAAATTGACAAATGTAGGAAGTAAAATTTGACAGAATTTGACAATTGTTTTAAAATAGAGATGAGGAAGAGGTAGGAGCTAAGGATGAGTCTTATGTATTTGGCTTACATAATACAGATATCTCCTGGGCTAGATTTAGAGGAATGACAGTAAGTTTTGTGTGGCAGAGTAAAATTCATATGTTTTTCAGATATTCAGGAAATTTCAGACAGCTTTTGGTAGCTGGCACTTCGAGAAAAGGTCTAGGCTAAAAATATAAAGTGGTTTAGTTGGATTTGAAGAGAAATATGATTGGAAAGGTAAACCAGAACTAGACGTATCAGACAAGTCTTTTGAAATACGTCTTCAATCCATTGTTTGAGCTTTATTCTACAATTGGAAACACCATAGATGTTTGAACCAAGGAATGATGAAATAAAAGCTGTGTTTTAAAAAGACTAGGCCAGGGCTGGTGAGATATCTCAGTGGGTAAGGTCTGTGCTCATAGCCCTGGAAATCTGAGATCTATTCCCAGAAACCCATATGGTGGCTGGAGAGAAATGGAGATGGAGAGAAACTCCTAAAGTTGTCCTATGATCTCCACCAGTGTGTCATGGCATGCATGTATTCTCCTCCTTTTCCTTCTCCTCATTCTTCTCCTTGTCCTCTTCCTCCTCCTCTTCCTCTTCTTCTTCCTCCTCCTCCTCTTCTTCCTCCTCTTCCTCTTCCTCCTTCTCTTTCTTTTTTCTCTTCCTCTTTCTCTTTTTTCTTTTTCCTTCTTCCTTCTCCTCCTCCTACCAGTGTGCCATGGTATGAACGTGTTTTCTCTCTCTTCTCTCTCAAATAAGTGAATAAATAATTTAAAAATTAAAAATATTTTAAAATTTGAAATGAGTAGGCTATAAGATGAAGGGGCCAAGATTCCAGATGTGCAGTACAGAAGAAGGAAGAGCATGTCTGGGGCAGCTATCAGAGAACAAATCTATGCAGGTAGGCAGCTGACTGAGTAAGGGCACAACGAAGAGGGTAGACCAAATAGAGTTCCCAAGGGACCTGAGTAACAAAATGTTGGAAATAGACTTGTGATAACATAAAACAGGAAAGTGTGTTGAGGAGGATTCATTTTATCACTCCTTCCTTTTCCTCTTATTTCTCCCTCCAGTGTGTTCCTTCCTCCTTTCATGCTTTGAGCTGTGGCTCAAGTCCAGGGCCCCATGCATGCTCAGAACACACTGTACCATTGAGCTACACTGCTATGCCCAGAAGTTTTCTTTTTTTAAATTCATGTTTTACATTTCTCCAAGTAGTGTTGATTATCACAATTATACTTGGGATCTAACTATAATTCTCTAAATTTCATACTTAATCCTAAGTTAGGTCTGTTGCAGTTTGCCTGCATGGTTGCTGATAAATGACCATCAGATGGCTTAAGGGAACAAGGAATTTATTCTCTAACGATTACTGATTACAGTTCATAGTTCAGCTTGACAGGAGAGCATGCACCAACACCAGGGCTGAGGGACCTGGCTACGTTATCACCACATAACAGCCAGACCAGCATGTCAGGCCAAGTGTACACAAGGCTGCCGACTTCTTCAACCAGCTCTTAGTATTTTATTCACCTGTTCAGGACCTAGTCCCACCCACCGTGGACTGGGCCATTCTCATCAGGTAGAGAATCTCTTGCAGGTTTGCTCTGGGCTTAACTCAACCATGTATTCTCTACAAATGTGCCCAGAACTCAAACCCTCAACTGTCAAGTTGACACCTGTGTCTAACTATGACAGGTCGTAATGCTGTTTGCTGAAATATAAAATCTAGGTTGTACGCACACTGAGATAGAAACTGTAGACTTAAATTTTATTAGTATTTTTTTATTTCAGTTTGAATTTTCCAGTGTACATTCTAAAAACTAAAGACATTTGATATCATGAATATCATCTCTAAAAAGAAACTGTCAGTATTTTCTTAATATAAAAATCAGTGTTCTAATTTCCAATTATCTCATAAATGTCAAACGTTGTTTCTATATCAAATAGTTGATAAATCTCCTAAGACTGTTTGAGCCTACACAGTGACCCCTTCTCCGCCTACCTCCTACCCAAGATACAGTGTACTTGTCCTAGGTTTTTCTGATCTCATTTCCAAAATGTCACTTAATGTAGTCTTCTGTCCTTTTTATTTCCTATAGATCATTGATCTTCCAGAGTAGATCATTATAGATCTTATAAACTAGATCATTCAGCTTGTTAGTTTTTTTGCAAAAATCTTTTCCTAGAATCGTATGGTTTGAGGTATGTTGGAAAATAGGAACCATATAGTGAAGTGTTATATGGTACAAACATTAGTGGTAGAAATTCAGGAGAAAGAAATGAAGGGGATTTGGTGACCTTGGTTAAGAATAGCTTAATGGAGGTGGTGTTAGAGATGGTGTGGGAAGAAGAAAGAAGATAGAGTACATATAAGGAAGATGGGAAAATAAATGGAGGATTCGGATCTAGAAGGCTTTGAAAGCCAGGCAGAATTTACAGTGATGGGCTGCTAAGTGTAGAACTATCAGAGGTTACTAACTGGCATGATATTCAGTAAAGATGCCCTTAGAAAGACAACTCTGGGAAGAATTCAGAGTTAAAAACTGAGTTTGTAGAGGAAGAGTTGTCACTAAAGAAGAATACAGTAGAGGATCAGTTCAGAGAAATCAGAAAGTGTGATAGAAGTTTGAGGAAGAAGTTGTTAGTATTTCTCTGACAGAAAAAGAGAAATAGAGAAAAAGCAACTGGAGCTGGAGAGATTGCTCAGGGGTGAAGACTCTGCTTCACAAGTAGAAGGGCCTAAGTTCGGATCCCAGGTTCCATGTAAAAAATGCCAGGCGGAAAAGGGCCTGCATTTCCAGCACTGGTGAGCAGAACCTAGGAAATCCCAGAGCAAAGCAAAGGAGATAGAAGGATAATTCCTGAAATGCCTTTGGATTTTTGAAATCCTCCACAGGGACATGCAGTGCCCTCTGATACACACACACACACACACACACACACACACACACACACACACAGAAAGAGAGAGTTTTTTAAAAATTAAAAAAGATAGGACATGAGAATTAGAGAATGTTCATGGATATCTGGAAGTAATTAATTCATTTGCCATAAGGAACTAATTCTCTGGCTGGAGAGATGGCTCAGGTGTTAAGATTCTGCCTTGCAAGCAGAAGGTCCTGAGTTAGGATCCTAGGTCCCATGTAAAAAAAGCCAGGCAGAAATGGTGCTGGTGACAGCCTACACTTCAGGCCCTAGTATATATATACATATACGTATACATATACATGTTATACACAGTGCCCTCTGTATACATACACACACATTTATGCACACAATAAATAAAACAATTTTCGCGTTTTGTTTGATAGATTTAGACAGTGCTTGTTTGGGAACATTTTTCTCTTTTTTGAAAGATATTTATTCATGTGTGTGCGCGTGCGCGCGCGCGCGCGCGCGCGTGTGTGTGTGTGTGTGTGTGTGTGTGTGTGTGTGTGTGTGTGAGAAAGAACACTATGTGTCCCCATGGGGGACCAAGGGTGACTTTGGGAGTCATCCTGGATTGCTTCTACCTCTTTTTTGCTTCGCTTTGGGATTTGCCATGCTCTACCCACCATGGTTGGAAAGTGCAGGCCGCAGCCATTTCCGGCTGGGATAATGTGGGACCTGGAATCTGAACTCTGCACCTTCTGCTGAGGCAGAGGCTTAACCCCTGAGCCATCTCTCCAGCTTTCATTTACTCTTAATGTTCTGATTCTTTAAGTGGATAAAAGTATGTAACAGTAGGAGCTGATAGGAAATACTTATTTCTCCAGCAAAATGAGATAACTAAACAGTTTTAGTTATGCTTAGCCATGCAGCAGTAAAGCAGGGGAGTTACTGGCTTGTGTCATGTGATCACTTGATCTGGAGGCTGGGTCTCTGATTCTTTCAGAGCTCTTGCTGACTAGCTGTTGTCTTTCAAGTCTGTAAAGTCATCCCTGAGCTAGTTATCATTTAGGTTTTTTCTAATACTTACTTGAGACTCTTGATTTCTTAATTAAAGCAGTAAGTTTTCTTAAAGCAATTTCATAAGAATTCAGTTTTAAGGTGTGAAAAAAGGGATTGTGTGGTCATATGTGTATGTGTGAATGTGTGTGGCTTCTTAAATGTGACACATAAGCATGTGCTTGTGGGTGAGGCCCGAAGCTGCCATCAGTTGATCTTCACTTTATTCATTGAAGTAGAGTGTCTCACTCCACTTTATTCATGATGCAAGGTCTTCCTGAACTCAGACTTGCTGATTTCAGCTAATTTAGCTAAGCTGTTTGCTCTGGGCAGCCCCTCTTTTTGCCTGCTGAGTGCTAAGAGTATAGGTGACTGTCAGGTCTGCCCAACTTTTACATGGACTCTGAGGATCTAAAGTCCCTGTCCTCACTCTCAGATGGCAAATACTTCATCTACTAGGCCAACTCCCAGCCCGGGAAGAGATAGTTAAAAGAAAATACCAACCAGAAGTTTCATATTATTAAAACATGAAGTTTGTTATTATTTATTCAGAGGAGCTATTATATTTTTATACTATCTTTATGGTAGAAGCTTTAAAACGCTACCTATTTATCCTATTGGTAGTTGCTCCTTCTGAATCCTGGTTGAATTGGTATGCTCCTAGAGGATTATATGACTTGGAAAAATGAAAGTGGTAAAGCCTATGAGTAATTCCTAGCAAGTAAACTAAGGACTTAAGGATAGTTTGTAGTTATTAAAATTTTTCGGGTTGGGGATTTAGCTCAGTGGGCGCGAGGCCCTGGGTTTGGTTCCCAGCACCGAAAAAAATAAATAAATAAAATTTTTCGTAAAGTTTAGGGTTTATGAGTAAAGTACACACACACATAATTTTTTTTCAGTGCTGGGGATAAAGCCTAATGCCTTGGATATGCTAGTAAACACTCTTGCAAAAACTGCACCAGCTCCCAAAATACTGTTCTTTTTGTTTTGTTAATGTGTGGGGTGTATGTAGATATGAGTGTTTGCATGTGTCTAGATTGATGTCATGAATTATCAGTGATCACTCTTCTACCTTATTCCATATGACTAGGCCTCTCAGTCAAACCCAGTGCTTGCCTGAAGGGTTAAACAATTTATTCTAAGGATCCCTAGTTTCTGCCTTCCTAGGCTGGATTTACAGATAGGCCACCATGCCACCCAGCATTTCATGTCAAGTGCTTTTTTTTTTTTAATTATTTATTCAATTGTGCGTGTGTGCACGTGTGTATGTGTGTGTGTGTGTGCACGCATGTGTAGAACCACGGACAAATTCGGGAACCACTGTGGACGCCTCCACCTCCTCCTTGTTTACTCTACCCCAGGATTCACAGGCTCCGCCCTTTCAGAACTGGAAACGCAGGCCGCCCCTGCTTCCGCCTGGCATCTATACGTGGGATCTAGGATCCGAACTCAGGACCTTCCGCCTGCAAGGCAGAGACTTAACCCCTGAGCCACCTCTCCAGCCCCAGCAAGTGCTTTAACCACTGAGTCGTCTCCCTTCCCCATATGTGTTGGGAATTACTGTAGGCTGTAATCCTTTTTTTAAATAGATTTTTAAAATATTTTATTTACTGTGTGTGTGTGTGTGTGTGTGTGTGTGTGTGTGTGTGTGCGCGCGCGCGCGCGCACGTGCGCTGTGTTTCCCTGTGGAGGCCCAAGGGTAATTTCAGGAATCATCCTGGATTGCTTCTACCTACTTTTTGCTTCATTCTGGAATTTCCCAGGCTCCGCCCACCAAAGGTGGTGGTGCAGGCCGCTGCAATTTTTGCCTGGCATTTTTACGTCGGACCTGGTATTGCAACTTAGGACCTTCTGCTTGCAAGGCAGAATCTTAATCCCTCAGCCATCTCTCCAGCCCCAAGTTGTAATTCCTTTTGACAACAGTGTTTACAATATGAATCAATATGAAAACTGCATCTCTTAATTTTTGACATAAAAAAGAGATAAACAAAAATAAACTGAATTTCTTAATGCTTATCACAGCTTTTTCTATGTCTCATCATAAATCTAGTTTCATGTGTATTTATACTCTGCACTTGACTATTTTAAAGCAATTACTATACATCATTATTTCTTTTTTTTATTATTTATTCAATTGTGCGTGTATGCATGTGTGTGTGTATGTTTGTGTGTGTGTGTGTGTAGAACCACCGACGAATATGGGAACCACCATGGACGCCTCCACCTCCTCCTTGTTTACTCCGCCCCGGGATTCACAGGCTCCGCCCTACCAGGACCGGAAACGCAGGCTGCCCCCGCTTCCGCCTGGCGACTGTACGTGGGATCTGGGATCCGAACTCAGGACCTTCCACCTGCAAGGCAGAGGCTTAACCCCTGAGCCACCTCTCCAGCCCTACATCATTATTTCTTACATAAGCATTTTCATATTATCTCTAAAATACAAGGCTAGTTGTGCATGTGTTTTAATGAAATTACACTGGTCAGTGATAAGGCAGCTTGTTTACAGCCCACTCTCTTGTTTCAGCTGTGTTTCTGTTCCCCTGGTTCAAGTAATCCTCCTTCTTCAGCCCCTAGAGTAGCTGGGTCTGCAGGCTTGTGTTTGTTGCCACATTTAGCTTCAGTTGGAGTTATTTTTAATCTTATACACGATCTCATGTCTTCCATTCCGAAATCTTAGCTATTGTTTGGAAATACTGTTATTTTTAAAGTTTATAACTTTATTGTTTATAAATGGAAAGCCTCAAGTTTTGCTTTTTTTTTTTTTGCTTGCTTGCTTGGTTTTCTTAATTGTATTTTGTTCAGGTTAGCCTTGAATTCTCAGCCTTCCTGGGTCATCTTAGAGGTCTAAGATTACAGGTACGAACCACCACACTGTTCAATTTTTTTATAGTTAACTTTTATTTTTTAAGTAATTTTCTTTTTCTTTTTTCTCTCCCCTTAGTCCCCATTCACATCCCCCTTCCTTTTCTCCTGACAAGTCTTCATCTCCCCTATCACATTCCCTCCTATTTTCAAGTCTTTTCACTTGTGTGGCCCACTGTGCTTCATCTAGTTTGTCTTTGATGTCATGTGCCTAACATGATTCATGCTCCAACAAGTGTCATCGATGAGTGGGTAACCATTGAGGATAGTGTCTTCCTTTTTTCCCTATTATGTCTCAGGAGTCTCTCTGGGAGGTGTGGAGCTTCTTGAGATTTTTCCCTTTTTCTGGTGAAATGTTGATAGGACAGTTCCCATGAAATTCTTGTCATGTCCAGGAGATAATGTCTGACCCACCATTATCTTACTCTTACTGCAGGCTCTTAACACTCTTACTGCCCTCTCATCCACAATGTTTCCTGAGCCTTGTGGTGGGAGGGATGTGACTTAGATGTCCTAATAAGGGCCAAACAGTCCACAGTCACTTATTTTCTACAATTTGGCCAGCTATGTTTTTCTGTACATACTGTTCAATATTTAAGAAAAAAAAATTTAATTTTGTGTCTTTGATCTGTTTTTCATCTTTTTAGGTACGTGCTTTCCAGCATGCCTTCAGCACTAATGACTGCTCCAGAAACGTCTATATTAAGAAGAATGGCTTTACATTACATCGAAACCCTATCGCCCAGAGCACTGATGGTGCAAGGACCAAGATTGGTTTCAGTGAGGGCCGCCATGCATGGGAAGTGTGGTGGGAGGGCCCTTTGGGCACTGTGGCAGTGATAGGAATTGCTACAAAACGAGCCCCCATGCAGTGCCAGGGTTATGTGGCATTGTTGGGAAGTGATGACCAGAGCTGGGGCTGGAATCTAGTGGACAATAATCTGCTACACAATGGGGAAGTCAATGGCAGCTTTCCACAGTGTAACAATGCTCCAAAATACCAGGTGAGAAACTGTTTTCTCGGGTCTTTCAAATCATACCTTAGGTTGTTTGAACATAAGCATGTTTTATGTAGTAGTTGGACTTTATATATTATATAAATTATATAGTAGTTGGAATTGTTTGTGGGAATTTGTTTTGGTTTTGGCAATTTAAAAATAAATGGTATAAATTATGTATCAGTATTTCCTAATACATATTTAAGCAACAAATCTTTGCTCTAGATCAGCAATTGTCAAGCTTTTTCTATACAGGACCAAAGAGATGTTCTAGGCTTTGCAGTCCACATTGTCTCTGATACACTTTCAGCTCTGTTTTTAGAGTATAAAGTTACCAATAGACAAAGGATGATGGCTGTGCTCCAAAAACACTTCATTTATTATAAACTGCGAGACCATTTTGGCCCCAGGAGCTACAATTTGCCAGTTCTCATTTGAGATTGTCATCTTTTCCTGTGTCATAGAAAATCCAGATTTTTTTTTCTAGATATCTCCTGTAACAGATGTGTCTATGTGTATATACATGCATATTTACACCCTGCTACTTACTAATGTTTGTGGATACAAAGCTCTCAGAGGTATTAGTAATTTTGATAAGAGATAGGCAAGTTCAGGCAGACTGCTATATTTTTAATATTTTAATTATTTGAGAGAGAGAGAGACATGCTTCAGGGATTCATTTCAGGTGACTACTTTTGTGAGCAGGTGCCCTGCTTGCTAATCTATCTCTCTGGCTCCTGTTTTTATTCTTTACATTTGTAATGCCCTGAATCACACTTGATTTTAGAACCAAAATTATAATTCTATTTTTTTAAACTTTATTTATTTCTTCATTTTGCATATGTGTATTTGTGTATCAGAGGGTACTGTAGGTCCTTGTGGAAGACCAAGGGTGATCTCGGGAATCATCCTGGATTGCTTCTACCTCCTTTTTGCCTTGCTTTGGGATTTCCCAGGCTCTGTCCACCAGTCTGGAAGTACAGGCCACTGTTGTTTCTGCCTGGTGTTTTTTATGTGGGACTTGGGATCTGAACTTAGGACCTTCTGCTTATGAGGCAGAGTCTTAACCCCTGAGCCATTGCTCCAGCCCTTACAATCACAGTTCTTATTTCTAAAAGCCATATTAGGCGATCTAGCCCTTCATGGTCCTCTAGTGCCATGAGTCCATTTCCAGCTGCCTACTTCTCTTGGAGGCTCCCTAGCCCCTCATGGCACTGTTTCTTGTTCCTTGCTTCTCATGAATTCCATGCCTAGGCACCGTGAGTTCTCATGGGCTCCCTAGCCCCTCATGATACTTTAGTGCCATGAGCTTTGTTTCATTTCTGCTTCTCATGGAAGTGTCCTAGCTTGGCAATCCATGTCTGGAGTCCATGAGTTCCAACCTTTCTCTTCTCTAATAAACTCTACCTTAATCCTCAATAAACAAACAAACAAACAAACAAATAAATAAATAAATAAAAGCAAGCCATATTAACATAGACATAGTAAAAAATCACAGCAATCTGATAAGCAGCCAACTGACTTGAGGAGCTCTTGAGTTTAAAATGTGTAGTCTCAGTAGTGTCTCAGTTCAGACACACTAAAGCAGAAGAGCTAAACATCCCATTTCCTGAAGTACAACAGTTGGAAGGACTGGCTTTGTAAACTCTTTTCCTCGTTGTCTACTTAAGCTCTGTACATGTTCTATAGAACAAAATATGGTAGGTTTACCACTAGGGATAAAGTGTTCACTACCTTTGGTGTATTAAAGTTTTCAGAGAACGTATTATGTTTTATTTCAGTCTTTTAAAACTTATTGAGACTCATTTTGTTCTCTGCATCTGATCTGTTTTGATGACTGTCCTATGTGTATTTAAAAAGGACATGTTTCTGTTCTTGATTGGGATATTCTATAAATAACAGACCAAGTTGGTTAATAAGACTCAACTCTACTGTTACTGTTATTTTTTTTTTTTTCTATTTGTCTTTTTACTGAGAAAAATACTGGTCTCCAGCCTTGCTTCCTGGTCTTTTCTTTTGGTTCAGTCAGTTTTCATTTCTAGGGGGTAAGAGTTCTAATTACTTTATCTTCCTGCCTAATTTACTTATCATTACAGATGGTCTTTGACTCTGCTAATATTCCTGTCATTTATTCTGTCTTGTCTGATCTTAATATAGCCACCCAAGCTTTTTCATGCATAGTGACACAAAGCATTTTCCCCTCAGCTCTTGATTTTTGAGCTGGGACCCCTAGGTAGCATCTAATAGTTGAGCCTTTTTCTGTAACTTGGTTTTATAATCTGTCTTTTGAGTGTTCAATCCTCTTACGTTTAGTGTAATTGTTGAACTGCTTGGTATTATCTTTGTCTTTGTGCCTTTTAAGTTTTGGGTCTTGTTCCCCACCCTTGAGCCTTGTTTCTTGGATTGGATGGATAGTTGATATCCATTGTTTCTTTATTCTACCAGCACAGTTCTGCTCTTGAATCAGGCTAACAAGTTGGGGTTTTTCCTTTTTTCTTTTCTTTCTTTTTTTTTTTTTTTTTTTGAGGATTAAGATAGAGTTTATTAGAACAGACTCATGGACTCCAGACGTGGAATACTATGAGGGACAAGGGTCCCCTGGAGAACTCATGGACTCCACATGTTGAGTGCTCTGACAAGTTTTAAGTGTACTCTTCAACTTTAGATTTCACATATTTATTCAGTCTGTATTTTTTTCTCTTGAAATTCCCTATTTTCTCATAAACACTGTATTTTTCTTTAATTTGGCCATTTAAAATGATTGTAATATTACTATGTAATTATTAATATAATAATTATAATTCTTGGAAATCTTTGTCAATTGTAAAACATATAGCACTTGGAGTCTGTTCTGTGATTACTCTCTCCCACTACCACTAGTATGAGTCACACTTGCCTATTTCTTTTCTTTCTTTCTTTTTTTTTTAATTTTATTCAATTGTGCATGTATGCATGTGTGCACGTGTGTGTATGTATGTGTGTGCATGTATGTGTAGAACCATGGACCACCTCTACCTCGTTTACTTTGCCCCAGGATTCACAGGCTCCGCCCTACCAGGACCAGGCCGTCCCCGCTTCCGCCTGGCGTCTATACGTAGGGTCTAGGATCCGAACTTGGGACCTTCCGCCTGCAAGGCAGAGGCTTAACCCCTGAGCCACCTCTCCAGCCCCCTTTTTTTTGTTATTTATGTGTGTGTATGTGTATCAGAGGGCAGTATGTGTCCCCTATGGAGAACCAAGGGTGATCTCGGGAATCATCCTGGATTGCTTCTACCTCCTTTTTGTTTTACTTCGGGATTTCCCAGGCTTTGCCTTCCAGGGCTGGAATGCAGGCTCCTGTTTCCTCCTGATGTTTTTACGTGGGACCTGGATCTGAACTCGGGTCCTTCTGCTTGCAAAGCAAAGTATTAACACCTGAGCCATCTCTCCAGCCCTCTATCTTTTTTCTTATTCTACTAATCTTTTTAATTGAAAACTGCATATGCAGATAATTATACTAGTAACTTTGGAATATCTTTTCTAGGAACTACTTTATTCTCTGATATATACAAGTTTTCTTGTAATGATAGACAATTTACTCACCAGGACTCAAGCTATAAACTTTGTCCTCAGAGTGGTAAGCAGCAGCAAAAGTTGCATTTAGAGTCTGGTTCCCTAGGAATTTCCCAGGCCTGTGTTAATTCCTGAAGTCTTTCAAGGATTTAAGCAGCATCTATTCTTAGGTTTAGATGTTTATTCTTTCTATGATTCTTTTGATTTTTTTCCTTTTCACAATTTTCAGTTGCTCTGCCATTCCCAAATTTTACATGGGACCTGAGGATCTGAACTCAGATCCTTTTGCTTGCAAGGCAAAGGCTTTATTCACTGAGCCATCTCCCTAGTCACTACAGTGATTTTTTTTTTTTAATTAAATGAATGTATTCAATTCAGGGCAAACAAAAACATCTTCAAGAGGTTTCAAATGTATAGTGATTTTTATACACATTTATTTTAACTATCTCTAGATATATGTCAGTGGAAGTATAGTTTTGTGTGACCATTACTCCTGTTTATATCGTAAAATTTTACTTCATCCTCAACACATAAACTGTTGTCACTAAACAATAGTTTCCACTTCCACTGTCCTGCAAACCCTGATAACCTCTATTTAGCTTTATGTGTCTATTTGATTGTTCTAAATACTTCATATAAATGAATTCATAAAATACTTGTCTTTTGCCTCTAACTTACTTACTTAGCATAATGTTTTTGAGTTTCATTCATGTCGTAGCATATACCAAATTTTTATTTCTTTTCCTGGCTAATACTTTATTTGTATAAGTTATGGTAATTTGTGAAGATTGTTTATATAGACTTTTTTAGTAAAATATAAAAAGTTACAGATTTCGTTGTTAACTTCTTTAAGAAAATGTTTTAAAAAGTTATTTAGGTAATTAAATATAGATGCCATGTGCATGTTACTAAAGTGATCAAAATGAGTGTAAACTTTCTAATTTGTATTCTGTTTCTTGTAACTTTGCTTTTGGTGGACTTCCTTCTAATTTTATGATATCTATTTAACAGATAGGAGAAAGAATTCGAGTCATCTTGGACATGGAAGATAAAACTTTAGCATTTGAACGTGGATATGAGTTCCTTGGTGTTGCCTTTAGAGGACTGCCCAAAGCCTGCTTGTATCCAGCAGTCTCTGCTGTATATGGCAACACAGAAGTGACTTTGGTTTACCTTGGGAAACCATTGGATGGATGACAGCAGCTTTCTTGAGATGAAAGACCGAGTGGCAAAGAGATCTACTTGTGGAAGTACAATTCTGAAGTGTGTGCATGTCTAAGAAACATCCTGAAAAACACATGAAGTTGTGAACTGGAAAAGCAACTGCAACAGATCATCTTGTGTTTCCTCTTTCCGCTGGGCCAGAAAAATCCTCAGGGTGCAGTTGGTTGAGTGGGCAGTTGACATATGCATGTTGCAACAGATTCGTGCTCAGTTAGCAATGTGTTATTTCCAACTCTAAAGGTGAGCTTTGAGAGATGCCATGAGAGAGAGAAAGGGATAAGGAAATAGCAAGATTTTAAAGTGGTATGTCTGTGAAGAAAGATTGATCCCATTTTACAACTGCCTGTTCTTCTCCAGTCTCTTTTTGTCCAGCCAGCTTGACTATAGGAAAGTATGAAACTGGTTGAGTTTTATTTAATATTTTTAATATATTGAGAAGCATGGTCTGCGTAGACTGCACTTCTCTAGCAATGAGAATAAAGTTGTGCAGCTATTTTAAAAGTTGTATATATAATATGTGTGTAAAAAGCTGTAAAAAACAAAAGGACAAAGGGGTTGCTTTGTTCTAGTTCAGTTTCTTTTTAAAAAAAAATCACTACATGGTACAAAATTATGGTAACATTTGGGGTCAATTGGGTATCCACAGAGAGGAGGACTTTAAGAGGTGTGTATTTTGTATTATTTTGGGCTTATAGTTCTCATAGCTAGTATGGTCTACTTTTTTTTTCAAACAAAATCATGATAAAAATTTCCAATTGGCTAAAGATGGAGGGAAGACAAGTTTATTTCTAATTATGCATCTATCAGTAAGGATGATCTAATAATAGTAATGTACATCTTTTGGTGTCTGGTTATTTTTCTGGCCTTCTGAGAAAACTGGTCTCAACATGGGACAATCCATGTTCTTTGACAGCCCTTACATGTGAGAGCTATTAGTCATAAACCCTAGGAAAAGAATGATTAATGATTCTTTTATTTTCTAATTTCATAAAGCTGTAGATGGTATAATGAATTTTTTCATATTGTTTACATGCAGCAGTCTAAGCCTCAAACACTTCATTGGGGCTCTCAACAAAATGTTTACTCACCCATATGAAACAAGGCCATCCTGCACCCAGGTTAAGAGTGTTCTTAATCTCATTGTAGGTAATTCCCCCCTCCATGGGACTTCTGCTGAAAACTTCAGGTTGGCAGCATTCTGAAAGTGTCATCAGAGAAGAGTTTAACATTATTTCTTATTTTGACTGATAAATCTTTTCACTTGTGTAACTTTCTTGAATTAATAATCCAACACATTAGTTGAGATTTTTTTTTTGTTGTTTGAAGAGAAGCAAGTATCAACTTTCTGCTTGAAAGAATAAAGTATATGGATCAGATACATGAGAATTGATGAAGGCAAATGAAATCTTTGTATTTTCTAGATTATTGTTGTATGAACTATTTTGTTTTAAATCTAATAAAATTAGAGACAGCAAGCAGCTTGCTGGGGTCCTTGGGGTGCTCCTTGAGAGTTGAAAATGTCAATATTTCGACAAAGCAGGAGAGTTCAGCCATAGAACAAATATTTGTGGTTGCCACCTGAGAAGTTTACAAGTATTTATTGCTTGAAAAAGAGAAAATCGTCAAAAGCTCTTTTTGATGTCTATGTTAAGAAGAAGCCTTGTACAGAGTAGAATTATGTGTTAAATGTACTAGAGAGTATAGCTGGTACTGGAATTGATTTTTTTTTTTAATGGAAAATTCAGCTTAGTGAACTAAAATTTGAGTGAAAAACTGATTAGGATGAAAACTGGCTAGCTGGACAGTGATGTGGTCCTCTCAGTGCTTGGTGCATTTTCAGGTTGTGATATGGCCAATTCCAAGAGCTTTTGCTGACTATGTTTGTAAATTGTTTTGTCTTGTTAGTAAATGTCCATTTGCAACAGTTTTGAAGGTGCTGACTGGAAAACTAAAACACCTGAATGTCCATTCCTTATTAAACCCATAATCAAGCATTTTTTATTTAATAGCAAGTCATTCTTTTTGTTTTGTGGGCTTCTCACCATGTAGCTCCAGCTAGCCTTGAACTCACAATGATTTTCTTGCCTGATACTGGGATTACAGGTGAACACCACACTCCCGACAATAACATGCCGTTCTTCGGTTAAAGATTTGAATGTTCCTATTTAGAGCGAACATCAGGGCAATGGAGAGCCGTCACTTATATATCCTGATCACTTTGTTAATAGAAAACCACTAGTAGCTGTCCAGAGTTTAAGACAAACTGTTCAATGTTCAAGGAAGTCTTATCCTCGTTGATGCTGAAAGATCATTTAGGTAGAGGACAGTCATATCTGAAGAATGAATATAAGTCACCTTAATGCTTCTCAACCTTGGTCATATTTTACATCATTTTGGAGTTGTTTCAAAAATATTTAAACCTGACTCCCATTCCTCTAAGATTCTGATGTTGGAAATAGGAAATGTTCGGGCCATAATGTTGTGTTTTGTTTTGTTTTTTAATTTCTGGTGATTTCAGCATGCTGTCAAAAGTTGAGAACATTTGTTCCAAATTCACCTAGGCTCTTTTCATTTACAATGTAGAAAATACTTGTTCCCTCCCTTTGCTACCTCACAAGGATATTGAGGGTAAAAGAACAATATTGGGAAAGTGTTTGTACTATGGATGAAAAAAATGCTCTTAAAATGAAAAGTACCTGTTATATTTCAACTGCAAATATGATCATCAGGAAAATGTATAATTGAATTTACTGTGTTGCCTTGGGGAGCTGGGAGCACTTCATATGGGTCTCAACAAGGCGCACAGGTGTGGAAGCAAACATTACTATTATTCATGCTGTGGTCTCTGTCACACTTGACATAGGCTGTTCTCGTGATCTGGTTTTTACATAGAAAAGAAGACATAATAAGGCTTAAATTGTGTAACGTTCATTGGCTCATAATTCATTAAAAAATTTCATACAAGGAATTCTGTGGTAGTGGATGTTATTTCACAGTCGTCAGTGTATTTTCATTGACTTTTGAATGTCAGACTGTTCCATCTCACTCTTACCACAAAGAAGTCGAGTACAGTTTGATAAAGCACTTAAAGCAACAGTTTTGCCCAGCTAAATATTTGAAATTCTAACTTGGTGATTAAGCACCTTCTGATTTTTAGATATAACTTGACTGGAGATTTTGAACAATAACTGGAACCTTATAGAAATACGATTTAATTATTTTTTAAGTAATTTTTCTTTTTTCTCTCACCTTAGTACCTACTCCCACCCATGATTTAATTCTTTAACTGAAGTCCCCAGTTACAGCTTTAAGTTATAGCAACATTTTAAATCATTTTTAGAAATGAACAGTTTGACATGATAGTAATAAAGAAGTTTTAATTCGTGTTGAAAAAGTTCCAGAAACTAAGGCCACTACAATTGGGACTGTGGTAGACAGGACTGCTTTGCCATCTTTATTAGAAAGGAACAGCGCATAACCAGCCCATGAGCCTTCCTCACCTCCACCTGACTGTAATCTCTTTCCTGGACTTTATATTTGTATATGTACCTAGCTCATGCTCTCTTAACTTTCCACCTTGTCTATGCCTATATCTGTTAGTTATTTATCAGTGTCTTAGCTCCCCTTGACTAGGAAAAGTCTAAACGGACTCATCTTTGTGCCTACTCTCTTCAGCTCATTAACATTCATTTGGAACAGAGAAAAAATTAGGAAGACAGACAGAAATGCCTCCAGACTTACAGAGCATAACTGCAAAGATAGATGGGAAGGAAATTTCATGTTCTGAATCAAGAGGAGCAGGGAAGTAAGGGATGCTAACTGGTGAAGAATGACTGGATGCATTTTTGCCATTTCTTTTGATTCATAGATATTGGCAAGTTTTCAGTGTAGATTTCATATTTGTTTAGAAATGACATTAGAATTGTATATTTTAATTTTTGGGGGGGTCTGTTTTGCCGTTGTTTCCTAATAAAAAATTAAAACTACCTGTAATTGCTTACATTTGAAACAAAATTGTTAGCAGATGGTTAGAAAGAAAAACTGAGTATATTAGTGGCCAAAGGATGATAGAATAAACCTATCAATTCCATGGCTTATAATACAGTCCCTGTTAGCAGTGTTTAGAAGGGAACATGGTCGAGGACCAGCCATTCTCCAAGATCATGTGCCCTTTGTGGCGCTCGATAGCTAGCAACTGATGGTACACTTTGCCACGCGTGACAGGAGGCAGCAGACAGCTGCTCCCAAGTGGGCTGGACTCCCATGACTCCTGCCATCCAAGAGCTTAAAAGGGAAGTAGTGTTGCTCAAAGTTGCTTGGTTTTAATATGCTGAAATTTATGCAAAGTTTTTAGATGTTAAGTAGGTGTGAAATTTATCTTTTGGTTTAGTGGAAAAACACAAGTTTTACAAGTCTGTTGTCCCAGTTTCTTTTTTGGATCCCCGAACCAATTGGCTCTTATTTTTTAGATACTTCCTGAATTGTCTAACTGTAAGTATAGTTTATGAAAAATAGGACTTGAGGGGCTGGAGAGGTGGCTCAGGGGTTAAGCCTCCGCCTTGCAGGTGGAAGGTCCCGAGTTCGGATCCCAGATCCCACGTATAGACGCCAGGCGGAAGCGGGGGCGGCCTGCGCTTCTGGTCCTGGTAGGGCGGAGCCTGTGAATCCCGGGGCAGAAGGAGGTGGAGGCGTCCATGGTGGTTCGCGAATTCGTCCGTGGTTCTACATATACACAGACACACACACAACACACACAGACACACACGCGCACACACATACACACGCACATGCGCACAGTTGAATAATAAATAATAAAAAAAAAAAAATAGGACTTGAAATTTTTTATTTGTGTGTGTGTGTATGAGTGAGAGAGAGAGGTCACTGTGTTCCTCTGAAGGACCAATGATGATTTCAGAATCATATTGCTTTCACCTTTTTTGCTTTGATCTGGAATTTCCCAGGTTCTGCTTCCCAAAGCCAGAAATGCAAGACTGCCATTTCCAGTTAATAGGAACTCCAGTCCTTCTGCTTGCAAGACAGACTCTTAACTACTGAGCTGCTCTTCAGCCACAAAAAATAGAATTTGAGATGTCATTATTAGTTTCTCTATCTCATGATACAGAACTCAGGAATTAAGAATCATTTAGAGAATTTTCTTCAATCACCCTCTTCACAGTGATTTATCTATCTATTTAAATTTATTTGAAGATGCACACACACATGCCATCAGTTCTCTCCTTTCAGTGTGTGTGTGTTTAACAAAAAGATCAGGTCTCTCTACATGAGTTAAGACTCACTGTCCTTTTTCCTCGATACTTAGAATGAGAAGCAGAATCAGTAATTGAAATGGTTTTGATTTCCATACTGCTTTGAGAAAGGCGTCCTGAAATAATATATTAAAATGCTAATGTTGGGTAGAGCTCAGTGTTAGAACACTTGTTTGGAACACACAAGACCTGGGTTCAACCCCCAATACTATGTGTAAATTAATACATTTAATGTCCTAAAGTTTAGTCATAAGCATATTGTTAACAGGAATAGACCAGACATTTCTTTAATATAGCTAACTTGCTCCCCTTTTCTCAATAAGAAGGGAGCCACTTTCACCTGTCAAAAATTATCATTACATATTCACTGTGCAAAGTAATGGGTTTCGGGGGTTGGAGAGGTGGCTCAGGGGTTAAGCCTCTGCCTTGCAGGCGGAAGGTCCTGAGTTCAGATCCTAGACCTCACGTATAGACGCCGGGCGGAAGCGGGGGGCGGCCTGCGTTTCTGGTCCTGGTAGGGCAGAGTAAACAAGGAGGAGGTGGAGGCGGCCATGGTGGTTCCCGAATTCATCCATGGTTCTACATACACATACATGCACACACACACATACACATGCACAATTGAATAAATAATAATAAAAAAATTTTTAAAAAGTAATGGGTTTCATCTTGACATCGTCATGCACGTCATGTATTTTGCTTCTGTCCACCCTCCTGTTACCTTGTCCTCTATCTCAGTCTCTTCTCCCCAGATAGTTCCCTTTTTATTTTCATGACCTTTGTAATGTGTTTAAATATACATTCTGCTTATGATCAAAAGCAGGCAATATTTGTCTGATTCCTTTACCTTATTTTTAAGCAGAGTCTAGCTATGTAGTAGACCAGACTGGTCTTGAACTTGGAGCAATTGTGCCTGCTTTGCCTCTCTAATACTGAGATTACAGATGTTTCATCATGCTTGGCACATCCTCACTTTTGAAGAAAGTAAGTCTAAAGTTAGAATGAAAGTTCTCAAGACATCTTCCTTCTTCAGTAACCAAAAGGGCAATGCTATTGACAACCAAATTTCCCAGTGTGGTGGCAGGTATGGACAACGACTAGGAAGGCTCCTTGGTTGTGGCCCCTACATTTTTGTAGAAGCAGCTGAGTGCATCCATCCTTGGATGGAAACCCACACCGTCTGGTGAGCTAAAGCGCCTTGTGCAGCACATGATAGCAATTCCCTGGGTCACATTGATTTTATGTAGCTGTAGTTGAGCCACAGATCCCACCTACTAATCTCTAGCTCACTAATTTAGAAAGGATGAAAAATTAAAGTTAATTCAGAATTCATTAAATATTTAATTGCACCCATTCATGTACTAGGTTAGGCCCTTGCCAAGTACAGGAATATAAAGACGAAGAAAATAAAAACAAATATAATCTGTTCTGAAATTGCTAACAAGTTAATGTCGATGCACATGAGAAGAATGACTGCTATGAAGCCAAAAATCATTTCCTTCATGAAATTATGGTTGAGAATCCAATGTAGCATGGGAGAGTGGATGTTCCACTGAAGCTGGGGTGATAGCTGAGTGAGAAAATCAGTTAAAAGATAGACACCCCCCCAAAGGTCAGCCATATAACTGATAGCATATTTAGTGAATCTGAAAGAAAACCAGCAAAGTGCCAGGTGTGATTGCTCATGCCTGTCATTGCAGCAGGGATCCCAAAGCAAGAGGATTGCCTTACGTTCAAGACCAGCTGCAGAATGAGTTTCAAACCAGCCTGGGCTACAGTGTTGTCACGGTTACTCTGCATGTTGTCCATATTCACAACAAAAAGGTTTATGGGAACAAGGGTTTTTATTCTGGTTTACACTTACACGGTCACAGCTGTTAATTCAACTTGGCAGGAGAATTCATACCAACACCAGGGGCAAAGGGAACTGCTACATCCATAGATGCTCACCAGACAGCATGTCTAAGTATGCCAGCTCACTGAACCACTAAAGAAGTACAACAGTGGATTCATGCTTGTGGAATCCACTGGTCTTACCAGTTCAGTTCAGAAACAACATCTCAGATGTCCCAGTCCAGTCATGAAGGCCAGAGGATTTCTGGAGAGTTACACTGGAAGGTTGAAGAATCTGCACTCTGATGCTAGTGAAGAATGGCAGCTGAGAAAAACTTGCCAGCACAAGGTGAGAGAGTGGGTCGAGCTCTTATTTTCTTGCACTTCCTTTTATCTGATTTGCTAGCAGAAAGTACCAACCACCATGGCGGGGTCTTCTATACCAGTTAGACAAACTATTAGTTCTTCACAGCTGTGCCCAAAGTTCTGTCTGCAACAATTGACACTTGTATCTATCACAGGTGTGAAAATCTGCCTCAAAATACAAAGCAAGGGATTGGAGAGATGGCTTAGGAATTTAGCCTCTGCCTCTCAAGCAGAAGGACCTGAATTCAGATCTCAGATCCCATGTAAAAATGCTGGGTAGAAATGGTGGCCCTGGAAGGCAGAGCCTGGGAAACTCCAGAGCATGTTCGGATTGCTGATGCGACGATCCAGAGAAATGCTCTGCTCCCCAGAGAGAGGCTTATGGCTGTAGTTTAGAAGTGGAAAGTTCCCTAGGGAAGGCGGAGCTAGGCATGGGAGGGCCTCTGACCTCTTCCCCACCTGAGCCTGCCTGTGTGTATCCTCTGGTCATTACTTGATTCTTTAACTTCCTGAATTACAGCTATTTCTTTTTCACCAAGACTTTTAGATATTCAGCTTATTTATATTTTTCTAATTCAGATGTTCATGCTCCAAATGTCAGAAGTAAGATGAGGTTGTTTTCCTGATCAGCAGGCCTCCCATAGCCTCAAAGTCCCTGACTAAGCAGCCCCTTGAGGGATGGAAGGCCCTGGTGCCCCTCCCATGACGAAGCACTGGCAGCAGCAAAGGGCAGGAGTGTGCCAAGCAAGGCCTTGTCTTCTTTTATTCGTGTTTCAAGGCCTTCTCTCCAAGGTACTCAGTGGAAAATATGTAGCAAGGTCTTATGTCTTCTCTATCAGTGACCAACAGTGAGACTAGAACACTTGGATCCAGACAGTCAATACAGAGCACATATTTCCCACTCTGTTAACTTCTCTCCTGATATCCACCTCTCTATATCCTGGATAGTGCTGGTACTGTTGGCACCCTGGTAGGATAATGGGAAAACATTCTAGCTACTAGTGCATTTTTGGATTATCAGCCTAAGAGCCAGAGGATCCAATCCCTATATTCAGTGTGGGCCAGAGAGAGACAATTTAGTACATGAGACATTTCCAGTCAAACAGGAGTCACTAAGGTTTCAGACTGTAGTCTTATTCTAATAGAGGCTCCGGAAAAACACCAGTGGGTTAGACGTCAGTGGGTTTTCATACTTCTGTCTTCCATGGAAAACTCATGCTTTTAACTGCTCCCAGCCTTTCAAGCTTTATCAAGGGACGAGATTTCCTTTTTACTAGGGAGCACCAATAACACTTTCTGCAGGTGGCTCTCCACAAGATCTGCAAAGACGCTGTGCTTCATGTTCTATGGCCTACTATGTGCTTTCCCTTTGTGATCTTGTTTATCACAACATCTGTATTATTCGCATTTTATCTGTGTACTTTGTGTGTGTGTGTGTGTGTGTGTGTGTTGCACACATGTACCCAAAGAAGGCATCAGGTGTCTTCCTCTACTGTCTCTGCTTTATTGCCGTTTCATTTCAGCTTGCCATTTCAGTTAGGCCAGTGACTTCTGGATCCACTTGTCTTCATCCTCAAAGCCAAGCATTTATGGTCATGCCTGGTTTTTAGGCATGGAAGGCCTCACAGATGAGCTTAAAGAACTAGGATTCCTTAGTGTCATCAATGTGGGCCTCACCTCAGTTGAGAACCTGCCAAAGTTAAACAAACTTAAGAAGCTTGAGCTAAGCAATAACAGAATCTTAGGAGGCTTGGAAGTATTGACAGAAAAGTGTCCGAACCTTTCACATCTAAATTTAAATGACTGCAAAATTAAAGACCTCGGCACAATAGAGCCTCTGAAAAACTTGGAGAGCCTCAAGAACTTAGACTTGTTCAGCTTCGAGGTAACCAACCTGAGAGACTACCGAGGAAACCTGTTCAAGCTTCTCCCACAGGTCACCTGTCTCCATGGCTGTGACTGAGACGACAAGAAGGCTTCAGGAGGGCTACGGAGAAGGGCAGACTGATGAGGGGGAGGATGAAGATGAGGAGTATGGTGAATATGTCCAGTTGGTGGAGGATGAGGAGGATAAAGATGAGGAAGAAGAAGGGGAAGAAGAAAACATGAGTGAGAGGACATGGATGAAGAAGATGTTGGTGAAGAAGAAAGGGGGACGAAGTGACAAGGAGAACCTGAAGATGAAGAAGAAGGGGATGACTGACGGAGCAAGCTCATTTCAAGAATTTATTGTGATTTGATTTTACCCATGTCTCCTCCTTCCTTCAAATCCTATCTCCCCTCCACAAAGCTTATTTTTTTCTGACTGTAACCTTGCTATACGAAGTCAGTGTATAAGTCAATGAATGTGATAGTACTCAAAAAAATTAAATTATAAGGTTGGAGCTGCTCAATACTTCACCACACTGATGCCAAAATCTTCATCAAGCTGATCAATGACCACATGTGTGTCTTGGCAAGTTCAGCTCTCAGCACGTGGCCCTGAGGATTGGGTGCATAGGATTTTTAAAGGCAGAGAGACCACATCTCAAGCAAGAGGCTGGAAGCAAACAATTTTTCATAGATGCCAGCTTTATCAATTAAGTGTAAGCAGGACTTTCCTAATATTTGATTAAACTGTGATTGATTAAACTGTGATCACAGGAATATTTCAAGGAGATCCAACCCTAATTGTTTTTCCCAGAATTGCAGTAGGTGGGGACAGGTGCATGAAGTGGTCAGTCAGTATCTTTCCTTTTCCTTAGCAGGCTGACAGCTAATTTTTTTAGCTTGGTTATAACACCCTTTATGTGTATGCCACATTATCTTCTTCATTTATCTTCTGATGGACACTTGGGGTGCTTCCACTTTTTGGCTATTATGAATGATGTTCCTGCGAATCTGGGTGTACAAATACCATTTCAAGATTCTGCTTTCGATTATTCTGGTGTTTCTCGAAAGTGAAATGGCTGGGGCTGGAGAGATAGCTCAGGGAATAAGCCTCTACCTTTCAAGCAGAAAGGTCCTGAGTTCAGACCCCATGTAAAAATGCCAGGCAGAAATGGTGGCAATCCACACTTCCAGTCGTGGAAGGTGGAGCTTGGGAAACTCCAGAGCAAAGCAAATAGGAGATAGAAGCAGTCCAGCGTGATTCCCAAAGTCACCCTTTGGCCTCCACAGGCATACACAATGCCCTCTGACACACACACACAGAGTCATACACAGACACGCACACATAATAAAATTAGTAAAATAAAAGAAGAAGTGGAATGGCTGGATGATATATTATTCCTATATTTAACTCTTTTTTTTTTTCGAAGAAAGTATATATATTTTATTTTATTAAATTTAATTTCATTTAAAATTTTTTACGTTCCCTCCCCCCGCCTCCCCCTCCCCTTCCCAGTGCCCCCCCCAATTCCAGGCCTTTATGTATGAGCTACTCTCATTGGGTCCTCCCTCCGAGACAATAAGGACCCAGTGGCATTTCCATAAGCCCTTTCTCTTGTTCCCCTTAAGCATAAGATCACTACTATGGCTGTCAATCCCTTGCCTCCAGGGGTCTCGGTGCCCTTAACAGATGCTAGACTTTATGAGGGCAACAGTGCGCTGGACATTGCGCAGGGCATGCAAAGTCCCATTATGATTGCTTTGGCCCCAACTATTGTTGAGAATCTTGCAAATCGTTGCTCCTCCCATCCTTTTGCTCTTACAATCTTACCGCCCCCTCTTCCGCAAATGTCCCTGAGCTCCAGGATGGGGAGAGATTAGGCTGTCCTAGTTCTATGTGATTGATATAGTCTCTGAAGTTCTGGATTGTGGTTTGTTGATTTTCTTTTGCAGTTTTGCTGCTCCTGCAATTCCCTTCACTCCATTCTGCTGGGCACTGTATGTCACCCCCTGGCCAGAGACAAAAAGCTGTTAAACTGGAGTCTTGTTGTAATAGCACATTCAAGGGTAGATGTAATAAGAGTAGGAAACCTCACTGAGGGAGGGGTCCATCACCCATTTGCAAAATGATTACTTTTTATCTGCTAGACTATATGCCCTCCCCTTCTGGTGAGATCAGGAAAGAACGTCTGTGAACTTAACCAGGTTTCTCATTACTTACTTGCAGACCTTGATGGAGGCCTATTTTCTCTGCTGTAACATGGTCTCCTCTCTCCTTGTTTCTGGTGTGGCCCTCCTAACCCATCTCTCTTGTTCATAATCCTTGCAATTACTGTGTTTCATAGGTTTACTTTTGAGTGTCTCAATGTGGGCTGGGTGAGTTTGGTACTAGGAGCCACCTATTAGGGAGTACATACGGCGCTTAATTTTCTGGGTTTGGGATACTTCACTTAATATAATTCTTTCTAATGACATCCATTTCCCAGCAAATTCCAGTAATTCATCATTTTTGATGGCTGAGTAGTACTCCATTGTATAGATGTACCACAGTTTCCTTATCCACTCGTCAACTGTTGGACATTTAGGTTGATTCCATGACTTTGCTATTGTAAACAGTGCTGCTATGAACATGGTCGAGCTTGTGCTATCGAGGCGAACCTCTGCTGCATGGGGGGTTATTCCCAAAAGTGGGATAGCAGGGTCATATGGCATTTCAATCTTTAATTTCTTTAAGAATCTCCAGTATTCCTATATTTAACTTTTTTTTTTTTTTTTTTTAATTTTTTTTTTTATTATTATTTATTCAACTGTGTGTATGTGCGCGCGCGTCTGTGTGTGTGTGTATGTGTGTGTAGAACCACGGACGAATTCCCGAACCACCATGGACGCCTCCGCCCCGGGATTCACAGGCTCCGCCCTACCAGGACCAGAAGCGCAGGCCGCCCCCGCTTCCGTGTGGCATCTATACGTGGGATCTGGGATCCGAACTCGGGACCTTCCGCCTGCAAGGCGGAGGCTTAACCCCTGAGCCACCTCTCCAGCCCCCTATATTTAACTCTTGAAGAACTGCCCTACCATTTCCTAAAGGCACAGCACAATTTTATGTTTCTATCAATGGTGCCAAGCACTCACCATCTCTGTGTCCCTGAAGACACTTGTCTTTCTCTGCTTTTTGACAGTAGCCATGCTAATAGGGTCTTCTGTTTGTTAGCTCTTCTACTTATTAGCTCTTCTATTCATTAGTTCTTCTATTTATTAGCTCAAGTAACAACCCCAAAACACAGCCAGACTCCCGATTCACAGTTGGCAGCCTGCTCTTGGTCCTCCTGGCTTTTCTGTGTACAATCCTAGCTCTGGGCTCCTAGTTTTCCTGCCGTGTCTGTCCTACACCTACATCCTGCTGCTGAGCAAAGTTTTCAGCCTATTTTCTCCTGTTGCTTTGGAAAACAACTGTCTGGCGTCCCAAAGTGCATCTCAAGGGAAATGACCCAAGAGGAGAAAATCCTGAGAGGGCAAATGTTCAGTCTAACCAATTAGCACAGACTATTATAGATGGTCTGCGCTGCGGATTGGGCTATTTTCTTATCCTTAACCCGGTTAGGGTTCCAAGTTCCTCTTTCTCCCTTTCCCTTTCTTTTTTTAAAATTTTTTTATTATTATTTTATTCAATTGTGTATGTGTGTCTGTGTGCTTATGTGTAGAACCACGGGCGAATTCCAGAACCACCATGGACGTCTCCACCTCCTCCTTGTTTACTCTTCCCGGGGATTCACAGGCTCCGCCTTACCAGGACCAGAAACGCAGGTCGCCCCCGCTTCTGCCCGGCGTCTATACGTGGGGTCTAGGATCCGAACTCAGGACCTTCCGCCTGCAAGGCAGAGGCTTAACCCCTGAGCCACCTCTCCAGCCCCCTCCCTTTCCATTTCATAACCTCCAGGAGCACCTTGGTAAACACCATGCTGTCAGGCAAGTGAAACTGCCGGTTGGATCCCCTGGCCCAGTGAGGAAGCTAAGATCAGCTGGGTAGTGGTAACGTGGGTTAGAAAATGAGGTGCCAAGAGCTGAGCAGGAGGAACACTTGGAGGGATTCTGGCCAAGGCAGGCATCGGACCCAAGTAACCTTAGCTGGAGTGTCATTGGAGCAGAATGCCAAAGGGCCTGCCCAGTCAACCTGCTAATGCAAATTCATTGATCGCACTTTACCAACGCTGCTCATTAAAACTTGATTTTTTTGGAATTTCTTTTATTTTTAATTTAGAGGAACAAGAGGGCTTTTTATTCTTGCTTGCAATTCTGTTACAGTTCATAATCCTCCTTGACAGAAGAATTCATACCAACACCACCTGGAGCTGGGGAACTGGCCACACGATATACACAGGGATTGCTGGGTAATGGTTAATCCTCACTTGCCAGACAGTGAGACTGCCAGAGTATGCTGCAGGATCCCAGAGTACTGAACCAGCTCCTTCTTATCCACCCGACCAAGAAATGGCCCCATCCACCGTGGGCTGGGTCTTCCCACATCAAGTAGATATTCTCCTGCAGGCTTTCTTAGGGCTTGTCTTAACTGTGAAGACTTGATCATTTTAACAACCCGGTTAGTGAATTTAGATGCTGTTCATATTTTAATGTCAAAAATGTGGTTGGGTTGTTTTCAGTCTTCTAGCCAATTTTTAATTCTGCTACTTCTTTGGGAATCTCCCAATCCCTGGCTCCTACTCACAGATGCCCCCCAGAACCCTGGAAAAACCTCTTGATTTTTTTTTCCTGCCATGCTGAGCCTGTGACTGTTCTTTTAAGTGTACATGCTTGTGTTTAAACATGTGTGTGTTTGTGTGCATATATGCTTGTGTATATATATGTAAGTGTACTTGTATGTGTGCTCATAGCTGTGTGTCTGTGTGCATAACTGTGTATAGTCTCTGTGTGTTCCTGTGCATGCATGAGCATGTGCATGTTCTCGTGTGTGTTTGTGTATGTGTTGTGTAGCTCATGATCAAACTCAAGAGCCATGCTAGACACTCCACTGCTGAGTTACACCCCAGCCATCACAGCTTTTTGACACCTCTGGAAAAAGTAAGAGAGTAACTGCCAGCATCCATTTGCTCATTGTTAAACTTGACACACTTCAACATTTTGCTTTATCTGCTTCAGATAATCTTTCTCTGAAAGGTCTGGAGAGATGGCTTATGGTTTAAGCCTCTGCTTCCCAAGCAGAAGGTCCTGGGTTCAAATCCCAGAACTGACATAAAAATGCCAGGCAGAAGTAGTGGTGGCTTAAACAAAGAAGAGATAGAACAATCCAGGGTGATTCTCAAGGTTACCCTTGGTCTTCCGCAGGCATACATAGTACCTTCTAATACATATACAGACATGCATGCAAAAAATAAAAATAAAAACAATAAATGAAAAAAACTTTCTGTGAAACAAAACACTGCAGATACTCGCAAGTCACAAAACAGTGATTTGGTTGACAGTCCCTAGAGGCCCATAAAACTATAATGAAGGTGCCTCCTGTTTTTGCTGTTCTTTGCTTGGATATATTAAAATTTAAAAAAAATTTTCATTTGGCGTGTGTGTGTGTGTGTGTGAGAGAGAGAGAGAGACAGAGACAGAAAGAGAGAAAGGGTACTGTATGTCCCTGTGGAGGACTAAGGGTGACTTTGGGAATCATCCTGGATTACTTCTTTTTTTTTTATTTTTTTATTATTATTACTTATTCAACTGTGCGCATGTGCATGCGCGCGTGTGTCTGTGTGTGTGTGTGTCTGTGTGTCTGTGTATGTGTAGAACCATGGACGAATTCGTGAACCACCATGGACGCCTCCACCTCCTTCTGCCCCGGGATTCACAGGCTCCGCCCTACCAGGACCAGAAGCGCAGGCCACCCCCGCTTCCGCCTGGCGTCTATATGTGGGATCTGGGATCCGAACTCAGGACCTTCCGCTTGCAAGGCGGAGGCTTAACCCCTGAGCCACCTCTCCAGCCCGATTCTGGATTACTTCTATCTCCTTCTTGCTTTGCTCTGGGATTTCCCAGTCTCTGCCCACCAGGGCCAGAAGTGCAAGCCACTGCCATTTCTGCTTGGCTTTTTTACATGGGATCTAGGATCTGAACTTAGGACTTTCTGCTTGTGAGGCAGAGTCTTAACTCCTGAGCCATCTCTCCAGCCCTGCTTAGATATACTTAGACGTACAGATGTGTCCACTTACACTACTGTGATATGTATGTTGCAGGAACAGGCCAAGCAGGTTGGTAGCCTGTATAGCATGTAGCTGAGGTGTGCAGTAGGCTACACCACTTAGATTTGTACAAGGGCACTCTGTGATACTCTCACAATCAGCCAGTGGTGTATTTTTCAGAATATGCCCCTATCAGTGAATGACATGTGACTTTGTGTGTGTGCTTGTGCCACAATACTGCTGATGTCGTTTGGCAACAAGTTCTAATGATGTGCTCATAGAATAAATAAAGCTGTTAATTCATTTTTTATTGCTGTGAAGTATTCTGTGGCAGTTAGCTGCAGATGCCCACTTGATGCTTGAAGGCTGAACCTTTGTGCACATTTGTGGCGTTCGCCCTGAGCGAACCTGTGAGATTGTTGAGGGAAGACTCAGCCCAGAAGGGTGGGATCACTTTCTAGCAGGTAGATAAGATGGAGAGAGCTTTGGCAGATTGACAAGGGAGAAAGTGTGCCCCATTTCTCAGCAAGTCCCATAGCTGTGGTGCAGCCAGTTCCCTGAGCGCCTGATGTTGCTATGAACTCTCCTGCCATGCTGTTGACTGTAACAGAATCATAAGCTGGGATAGACTCCTCATTCCCATAAGGTGTTTGAATCTGTACTCATTCAGTAATAGGAAGATGAAACTTGATAGTAGAAATCATCTCTTCCATGTTTTTCTTTCTAGCCATGGCTCTCTAATCAAACTCAGAACTCACAGATAGGGCAGGTAAGCTAGCAAGCTTGCTCTGAGGAGTCCCAATCTCTGCCTTGTGAGGCTGGAATTACAGGCTCATCACACCCACCTTACATCGTGTATGGAATCTGAACTCTGGTCCATTTGCTTTTGTGGCAAGTGTTTTGACTGCTGAGCCATCTCCTCGACCTCCATAAGTCAGCTCTTTTGATCACCATTTAGATCATTCCCCATGTTTACTGTACACACACAGTACTGGAATGAATTCCGCCCATGCATACTATAGTCCCCAGACTATCTCACTAGAAATGGCATTCAGCATTATCGAGCTATAGGTTTTGCTGAGCCTCACCTTTGTTAGACATTGCCTAACCGTTCAAAACGTTTGGACCAATTTCCTCCCACCATCAATATTTCTGTTTATCAGGTAAGGGGCAAGACAGACAGCATAGATGATGCACATTTACAGATGTGCCACTGTCAGCGATAGGCGGTGCCCTTCACAGGGAGAAGCCCCTGGCTGGCAGGGCATGTCGTGTACAGGGGGGGGGCACTATGGCTCCCTGTTGCCTCACACATTTTAAAAGGAGTTTGAAAAGACCAGAGATCTTCTAAGAAGCTGGCTTTGTGATTAAAATTTCAGTCTTTCTAGCTTGAGGAACAAGCTTGCTTTCCTTCTTTCCTCCTCCCTTCTTCCTCCATTTCTTCCCCCCTTCCTTTCTTTCTTTCTTTTCTTCTTCCCTCCCTCCTTTTTCTCCCCCCCTTCCTTCCTTTTTGCATGTGTGTATGTGTATATGTGTGTGCTGCTGGGCAGATGTACAAGACAGCACTTGAGTGTGTGTGCCTTATGGAAGGATTTGCCTCCTTACTGCTTTGCTCAGGAGTCTTCCAGGCTCCACCTTCCAGGACTGGGATTGAGGCCACAACCGTTTCCACCAGACAATTTTATGGGGATCTGAGGAACAGGAATTAGGTCCTTTTGCTTCTGAGGCAAAGGCTTTAACTCCTTGTTAAAAGAATTGTCTTTTTCCTCAGAGTTTCAGCTTTCTCACCTATATGAAATTCATTATTCTCCACTAGCCAATAGCTATGTTCTCTGTCCCTAGCTGGGGAAATTCTCTTCTCTCTCTCTTTTTTTCTTTTAACTTTGCCCGAAGGTGTGAACAATCCCACCAGGATGGGGCAACCCAGCACTGATTCTTTTTTATTTTTTAATAAAGTAATAATAAATTAAAAGACACCGAGGCAGATCCAACACTAGCTAACCCACACAAAGATAAAAAGAAACATTCATTTATATGCCCCCGTTAAACCTGCAGAGATTCAGGGGCTGTAGAAATAAAATTAGCCCCTTTTGATCCAGGCACCAAGAGGCACATATAAAAGCCACTCCTCCCCATCTTCTTGTCCCCTTTGCACATCCAAAATATTAAAATTAGCTTGTGGGGAGTGAGATAGCTCAGCAGGTAAGGAAGGCACCTGCTTGCAAATCTGACAGCTTGAGTTCAATCCCAAGAAGCCCACTGGGGAGAGAACTGACTTCCAAAAAATGAGTCCTGGGCTGGAGAGACGGCTTAGGGGTTAAGAGTCTGCCTTCCAAGCAGAAGATCCTGAGTCGGAATCCCAGGTCCCATGTAAAAATGCCAGGTTTGGAAATGGTGGGGGCCTGTGCTTCCAGTCCTGGTGGGCGGAGCCTGGGAAATACCAGAGTGAAGCAAAAAGGAGGTAGAAGCAATTCAGGAAGATTTCTCCAAGTCACCCTTGATTCTCCACAGGGACACACAATACCCTCTGACACACACACACACACACATACACACACACACACACACACACTGAATAAATACATATAAAGTTAGAAGAGTACTTTCCTATTTTTTTTTAAAAAGTCCTGTCCTCTGACCTCTACACATGAACCATTATATTCATGTGTTTACTCTCTCTCTCTTTCTATCTCTCTCTAGTAAATAAATAAAACATTTAAACATTGAAAAATTGGACCTTAGGGTGTCAAAGAAGCATCCCTCCCCCCAAAAAGAAGATATGAACAACAGCAACAAAAAATTAGAGTGTAAGGCTGAACCTCAGCTGATGGGGGACGGTCTAACTCTCCCCACTTCCAGATATAAGCTTCAGACACTTATTTGGAGTGCGTCTGGTCTCTCAACTTTGCCAGCACTTTTTGATCAAAAATAAATAAGGCTTGCTGAGATAGTCATTTAGTGTCATTTCTTTGGAACTCTATGTTGCAGTCCACCTGCATGGTTGCTGATAAATGACCATCACACAGCTTAAGGGAACAAGGAGTTTATTTTCTTACAATAGTCTGGTTACCGTTCATAGTCCAGCTTGACGGGAGAGCACGCACCAACACCAGGGCTGAGGGAACTGGCCACCATAACGGCTGAGAGATGGACAATCCTTACTTGCCAGACCAGCATGTCTGGCCAAGTATACAGAAGGATGCCAACTCTCTCAACCAGCTCTCTGTGATTTATCCAGGGCCTAATCCCACCCACCATGGGCTGGGTCTTCCCCAGCAGCCAGACAATCTCCTTCAGGTTTGCTCTGGGCTTAACTCAACCATCAACTCTCTACAACTGTGCCCAGAGCTCAAACCCTCAAGAGTCAAGTTGACACCTGTGCTTAACTATGACACTCTACATGTATTTCTAATACCCTGAGTCCTCTCCCCAGCGCGACAGCTTGTTTCTATACTGAGGAGACTGTGCAGGCCTCTCAAAGAGCCAACTCCTCACTGGGCCTCCTGAAAGAGACTCTCAAGCATTACTCAGCTGATAGAACAGCTCAGATGTCCATCACACCTCTGGCCTCAGAAGCATATTGAACAAGCTTTTGGCCTTGGATATGTTACAGCTGTCAGCCTGTGACAAGCTTGCATCAGTAGTCCTGTCAGGAACAAAAGGTATTTGGTGATTTCGTGTCCCTCTCTGTCACCCAAAGGGAGAAAGTGTGTTTAAGAACTTTAATATAGGATGATAATATGTCTAGAGTTTGAGTTATGGAGAAAGCAAGCATTTGTTTTATTAAAATTTGGGGAGTTGGAGGTGGCTCACTGGCTGAATCACTCTCCACGCAACAAAAAGACTGGTGTTCAGACCCCAGATCCCAGGAGAAGTGGGAGGCAACAGCATACTTGTAATTCCAGCCCTGGAAAGTGGAGTCTAGGAATCCCCAGAGCAAACTGGCTAGCCAGACTGGCCCTAACGGCATGCTCTGAGTTTAATTAGAGATCCAAACTCACAACAGCAAAGTGGAAGAGTCACATTGGATGAATTCAGTATCACCCTTGGGTCCCCACAGACATGTGTTCGTGTGTACTTGCACATACATGCATCCACGTACATGTAAACATGCGTAAGCCCCATTCACACATACACATGGAAAAAAGTGTGCTTGCCACATTCTTCCAGCATGGCTTGTGAAATGGTTTGTGCTTTATGCTTTCCTCTATTGATGTGCACTGCCTTGTCTGTCACTTACCAAGTTTCCACCCGAGGCACATATGGACCACTTTCTGGGCTCTCTGCTCTCCTTTGGTCTATTTGTCTATGTGCAGGCTGACAACATACACTCTCAATTGTTCTTACTTTATTCCTGGCACTTTTTGGCAGGGATGAGAACAGGGTCTTGCTATGTACTTGCTATGTTAGGTGAGCCTGGACCTCCGTATCTTTTGCCTCGGCCTCATCAGCACTGCCATTACGGACGTGTGCCACCACCACACCTGGCCTGGTCCTAACTTTTGAAAGCAGAGAATTCTTCAAGTTTTTATTTTTCTTTAAATACTGTTCTGGTGACTCTTGACAGAATTTAGACTGATAATGGAACTGACAAAATGACTCAGTGGATAAGGCTCCTGCTCGCAAACCTAGGAACCTGAGTTCAATCCCCCATGGTGGAAAGGGAGAAATGACTTCTGAAAGTTGTCTTCTGACCTCCACCTTTATGGCCATCTCTCTCTCTCTGTTTTTTTTTTTTTTTTTAATTTTTTTTTTTTAACGTGGGACCTGGGATCCGAACTCAGAACCTTCTGCTTGTGAGACAGAGTCACAACCCCTGAGCCATCTCTCCAGCCCCCCTCTCTCTGTTTTATACATAAATAAAAAAATAAAATAAAAAGATTTTAAATCCAGCTTGTCAAGTTAATTGAAAATTGAAAATAAAAGACAAAGATTTTGTCTAATTAGTCAAGTTAACTGAAAATTGAAAATATAACATCCAAATACACATGTTGAATGAGTAGATTTGAGACACACCACTATCTCCAAGATGAAGGCTGTTTTCAGTCCACGACTACGGTGTATCTCACCATTTTGTGTCCTTTAATATGGTCTGTAAGAGTCCAATAAGTATACAGTTTCCCATTTGGACTAGGGACACACAGAGATAAGGGAGCTGGGGGTGGGGTGGGGGAGAAGACATCATCTTTACTGCTGATAGAGACCTTGCGAAGGGATGCAGCGTTAGGTCTGTCTGACATCTAAGAGCTTAGTACATGAGCAATCTGATAGCAATACAAATCTCTATCTAGGACACTATCTTCTGTGTCCCCAAAGAAAAGCATCATTGCTGGATCATTCTTCCTATATGTATATCTTGTAGTCACCGCTTCCTTCAGGGAGCAGAAGAAAGACAGATTATGACCTCAGTAGAGTGCCCTTCAATGAATGTTACCCCAAACAGGCCCATCTTCACAGATGCAGACCCTGTTGGTTGGTGTTTAGCTTATGTCAGTCTTTTACAAATTCAGTGCAGTAGCCAGCTTTATCCATATGTCACTTCATGCGTGTAGGAAGTTGTCCTGGATTCACCTTAGCTTCTCTGGCCCCATCTAGGCTCAGTAGCTAGGTTCAGGAGATCAGGTTCCTAATAGTGTGATGAATGCTTCTTAGAAGCTGTAAGATTAAAAAGCCCTAACACGCCATGCCACGGATGAGGGATTAAAAATGAAGTTTATTGATTCTTGGTGACACCGGCTAATTCTCAAAGGGAGAAGAGGTAGCATCTGAAGGGGGAGTGGAGTGTTAACCCTGTGCTTGTGGGAGGGGTGGAGGACAGAGGGAAGTGAGTCCCTCTTTCAATTAGTTACTTGACTAAGCGCCAACTTTGCAAGCGCTGGCTGGCCAATGGGGGAGGGGCAGTGACAGCAAGAAGAGATTTTGCTCTGAATGTGGGAGTTGAAAGAAAGGGAATCTATGAGAAACCAAGTGTCTGACATGTGTCTTTAAGTGAGATACTCTTAGCACCTTTCTCTTCTCACGCATCAAGATCAGTTTACTCATGAAACATTTGAAGTTAATGGTTCTTTTTCCTTAGCACTTCAAAAATGGTATTTACTCCATTATCTTCCTGCATCCATGGTTAGTTATAAGAAGTCAGCTGTTGGTCTTATTATCATTTCTCTGTCATTTTTTTCTTTGACAATTAAGATGTTTTCTTTTTCTTTCTTTCTTTCTTTCTTTCTTTCTTTCTTTCTTTCTTTCTTTCTTTCTTCTTTGTCTCTTTCTTTCTCTTTCTCTCTTTCTTTCCTCTTTTCTCATTCTCTAGCCCAGTCTGAATTTGAACTCACAGCAGTCCTCTGCCTCAGCCCTCAAGTACTGAGATTACAGGCATATTTCACCATGCCTGGAAAGCTGCTTTCTTTATCGCTCCGCACGTTATTTCAGTGTGCCAAGATTTAGATGTGATGTATTTGTATTCCTCCGCCTGATGGTATTCAGTGTGTAGCTTTAGTATGAGGAATTGTCTTTCTTCAATTTCTAGAAGAATTTTAACTATTTTTCTTTTTTCAGCTTTATCAAGCTAGGGTTCACATACCATGAAACTTATCATTTTAAAAGTGTATAGTTTAATGATTTGCAAAATATTCACTGAGCTGTGAACCATAATCACTCTTTAATTCTAGAGCATATAAAAGATACCTCAATCCTGTTAGCAATCACAAAAAACAAGAAGAAAAAACAAAGAAGAGAGAGAAAAAGAAAAAGCCCTGTTCTCTGACCTTCACCCATGTACCATGATATGCATGTGCATTAACTTCTCTGTCTCTAACTTAAATAAATAAAACACCTGTTAAAATAAAAGAAAAAAGAAAAAGCCCATTAGTAGTCATTTTCCACTACTCCCTCCCACTCTGGCAACCACTAACCTACTTTCTATAGTAACAGATTTGCTTATATTACAAAGTTCATGCACAGTGAATCATATAATGTGTGACATTTTATGCATGGCTTTTTTTGTTAATCATTTTTTTCTCTTCATGCATGTATTAACAACTGACTCCCTTATGGCTAAATAATATTCTGTGGTATACACATACCACACCTTTTGGTGGATATTTTGGTTGTTTCCAGTCTTTTATCTTATCAACAGTATTACTGCGAATGTTTATGCACATGTTTTGTATGAACTTACACATAAGTATGTTTTTTAATACTGGGGGAGGTGAAATTCTCTAGGAGTACAATTTCTGAGTCATGGGAGCAACTCTCTGAGGTAACTTTGTGAAGAAAGACCAAACAGCAGCCTCACTTTCACAGTCCTACCCGTGATTCATGAAGGTTTCTCACCTTCTTTCCACAGCCCAGTATGCTGATCACAAGCCTGATGTTTCTGACCATTTCCAAACAGATTTACCTCACTCTCTGGCTATATTTAAGTACTAGTCTCTTCGGGTTCCATCTGTCTTGGGGGTGGGGGTGAGGGATAGCATCGCCCAACAGTGTTCTTCCAGTAGGGGGCAGCAGCAGCACATTGCAGATGCTGGGGTAAGTTGGGGTTCCGGGTAGTGGGTGTCTGGTGGGGCGGAGCTCACAGGAAGGAGGGAAACCATAAAGTAGAGAAAGTTGGCAAGTTCCTGAATTCCACTTCAGAGTCAGACCACACCCTGTGTTGAATTCGGCCGTGTGTGTGTGTGTGTGTGTGTGTGTGTGTGTGTGTGTGTGTGTGTGTGTGTGTTGTGCCACTCTGAGGAGCCTTAGTAGTTGGGAGGACCCACTCTCTGTCTTTACTTTTTTTTTTTATTCATTGTCATCTGATTTGTCCATGAAACTTCGAGTTGCTACACACTCATTTTCCTATTTTTCATTTTCAGCCCTCTCCACTCAATCACCACCTACACTTGCATCGATTCTAGAAAGGCAACACGTTCTAGGCATGAATGAACCAGCAGGCCCAGCTGTCTTAGAGACATGGCGTTCGTCTCCAAGACTGTGACCAGGATGTAAAGGACAGGAAGGCAACCCTCTTCAGCTTCTTGCATGTGTCTGCGTGCCCTACTACCTTGCTGGATCATCTGCTGGACGGGGTAAAAGGTGCCTCTCTCCCCACCTACCTTCAGGCCACAGCCAAGGTGCTTGGAGATCAAAGCACTAGGGTGGACCACAGTTCTGCAGGATCACTAAAGAATGTGAGCCCAGAACCTTCCCTCACTTTTCTCTGAAACTCATTATCACAACACTCTCAGAAACAAAACAAAACAAAATCAAACCTTTCCAGAGCTGGGGAGATGATTCAGTGGTTAAAGCCTTTGCCTCACAAGCAAAAGGATCTGAATTTGGATCTACAGATCCCACATAAAAAATGCCAGGCAGAAATGGTGGCAGCTTGCAATTCCAGCCCTGGTAGGAAGAGCCTGGGAAACTCCAGGGCAAAGCAATGAGGAGATAAGAGTGATCCAAGATGATTCCTGATGTCACCCTTTAGCTTCCACAGAATACGTGCATGAGTGTACACACACACACACACACACACACACACACACACACGTTGCCAGAGTAGAGGCAGGGTGGTGTGGAAGAAACCTGCAGGACAGTAGTCTAAGGCTTGGAGAGCCTGATCACCAGTCACATGCTTGATTTTACTGAGTGAATTTTAGGCAACTAACTTGGCTTCTCTGGACCCCAGTTTTCTTGCCTATAAATAGGTTTTAATAATGTATATACTACCTCACAGGGCTGAGATATTCAAGTCAAACAATGATTTAAAAAAAAAAGTCTTACCTATAGCAAGTTTTATAACTTCTTTTAAAAAAACTTTATTATTTTGTATGTGTGTGTGTCTCACAGAGCACTGTGTATCCCTGTGGAGGACCAAGGGTGACAGTGGGAACTGGAGCAATAGAATCCATCTTCTACCTTCTTTTTGCTTCCCTCAGACTGTCCACCAGGACCCAGAAAGTGCAGGACTCCATCATTCCCGCCTGGTGTTTTTTGTTTGTTTTTGTTTTTTTAACTTGGGGCCTGGGATGGGAACTTAGAACCTTCTGCATGTGAAGCAGAGTATTAACCTTTAAGCCACCTCTCCAGCCACTTTATTTTTATTTTATTTTTTATTCATTGTGTGTGTGTGTGTGTGTGTGTAGAACCACGGACGAATTCGGGAACCACGATGGACGCCTCCACCTCCTCCTTGTTTACTCTGCCCCAGGATTCACAGGCTCCGCCTTACCAGGACCAGAAACGCAGGCCGCCCCCGCTTCCTACCGGCGTCTATACGTTGGGTCTAGGATCCGAACTCAGGACCTTCCGCCTGCAAAGCAGAGTCTTAACCTCTGAGCCACCTCTCCAGCCCCTATTTTTATTCTTAAGATAATAAGGGCTCTTGTTTCATGGACATACTGACTCTAAGCCATTGAAGGAGGAGTTGGGATAAACGACATTCTTTTAAGTTGGGGACTTGTTAAAGGGCAAGATGGGCCGGATGGGTGAAATGGTTTCTAGGGTTTTGGTTTCTAGCTCTTTTCTAGGCGCCAAAGCGGACTAGAAGGGAGATCTACTAGAATTGGGTCTGTGGCTTTCTAAACCATCTTAGATGGGTAAGGACCAACATTCAGATCCAGGCTGTTTCTGTTTACAAAGAGATCCCACATTGTCCCCTGGTGATGAGAAGACGGTTGTGAGACCTGTTCCTCTTTGTATGTGGTGGTCGACCCCTGGTGATACTTGAAGGTCCTGACTGCTTAGAGGGAGAGGAAAGAGCCTATTCATCTTCATGTCCTGTCCAAGGCCGGCACAGAGCGGGCCCAGGGACCAAGTTTGTGGACCGCCTGCATTGTTTTCTCCCTGGAACCAGTAATTGTGCTGGCCGCTGATTTTTGTCAGGTCCACACGCAGTATTTTACAGAGTTCAAAACAAACCTTGCTGTAATATAATTTGCCTGGCAGACTTTCTCTGGTAAATATCCCTGCTGTGAGCGCATGGTGTAGGGTGGGGAGTGTCAAGCTGAGCTGGGGGTGGGGGAAGGGGTGTGTGGGGGGGCGCCACTCAGAGGCCCTGTGGTGTGGCAGCCTTGCTGAGCTTCCCCTTCCCTTTCCTTATCTAATGAAATCAGCCTCTGAAGGAAATTGGTTTCTCCATAGCACAAGAGACGGAAGCAGCGCTGAAAAGCAGGGTCCCAGGAGGGAAACCTAAGCACAGAGGAGGCAGGGCTCAAGCCCCTCCCTCGTGGGAGCCGGGAGATGGGGGCGGGGGGAGGGGAGGCAGCCTCCTGCTCTTAGAGACTCTGGCTCCACCAGGCAGCCCTGGGCACGAGGACTGTGGAGGTCAGCAGCCCTCTCCCCCATCTCTTCCAGCCGCACTTGACACTCCGAACATGGGATTTCATGGCTTCTGTGACTTATTTGTCTCCAATCTGCCTTTTTCCCACTGGCTGCTTGGACCTTTTCGTCCCCAGAGCACAGTCGGGAGATGCTGCCTTGCCGCTCACTCCCAGAGGGTGCCGCTTGAAGGCAGGAGTTTCCCCGAAATTTATGAACTTAAAAGGGAGTCAGGAAGAGAGGTCAAGTGGGAAGGAAATAAAGACAAAGCAATAACTGCCCTCTCCAAGTCTGGATGTTTTCTCCAAAGTATGTGTCCCTTTGGGGCAGTGAGCCCATTCTCCCCTTTGCATACTTGGTGGGTACTAGTGCTCTTGTACCGGTTTGCTTGTTTATTTACTTAGAGGGTTCCTATTTAGGCCAGGCTGACCTGGAATCCACTATGTAGCCCAGGTTGACCTTGTTTTAGCCTCCTGAGTACTGGGATTACAGATATGTGTCACCATGCTCAGCTCTCTGAAAGAAAGAGAGAGGAGCGCAATCTTCCAGGACCAGAAGATGGCTCCACTGAGCAAAGGTGCCTGCTTGCAAGCCTGGAGGCCTGAGCTCCATCCCTGGAGCCCACTTGGTGAAGGGAGAGAATTGGCTTCTGAAAGTTGTCCTCCGACTTCTCCAAGAGCTGTGGCATGTGACCATATGTGCACTCTCCCTCAAAGGAAAAAATATTTAAAGGTACATGTAAAAGCACTCTTAAAAACTTCACTGTACATATTTACACAGGTCTCAACCTTTTTTTAAATGATGCTAGACAAGTGCTTTAACACTGAGTTATATCCTTAAAACATTGTTTTGTCTTAAAAATCAAAATACAACTCAACTGTATTAATCTTTTTTTAGAGGTTAAAGCAGGGATTTTTATTGAACGTGAGAGAAGAGGAAAGAAACGCTTGGACAAGCATCCAAGGGAGATGAGGAGGAAGCCATAGCCTTAAGGTGAGAGAGCATAGAGCAGAGGCTTAAGACCACAGAGAACAGGGCGAGCTGTCACGAGCTCACGTCTAGGAGAGGACAGAGCGTCACAGTGGACTGCATGGTGGGAGAGCAGGAAGAAGACAGCTAGCTGCCATCTCTTAATACTACTGGTAGATCGCAGAAGCTTCTTCTGCAAACCAGGTCACGTCCCCTGCAGCCTCTTTCCCAGTCCCTGGCGGATCCTTACCTCCTACTTGCAGCTGTATGCAAGCCCAGCCTGGCTCCACTCAGTCTAGGACCAACGTAACTTTAAGCTACAGCCATACCTTGGATTATAACTGCTTTTCTCCCCTGCCTTCCTTGCTTTTGGCATATAGGCCAGGCCAAGCTGTGTCCATCCAGTGTGTGGCTTCCTGCCCTCCCCCCAAAAAGCTACAAAAAGAAAGCTCCTATATTCTGGGGGGAGGGGCTCTGTAGATTCTGAGGCTTTGGAGAGATTTTTCTAAGGCTTTAGATCCACCCCCCCACCCCTACCCCCAGCGTCCAAGGCAGCCATCTTTGCTCCCCAGCCATTGGGCATACTAGTGCTTGGCCACCTCAAGGCCCTGCCACGGACCAGAGAACTTTCCTCCTTCGTTCTGAAGGGTGCTCTCATGTTAGGTTTATTTTCTGAATAAGCCAAGTAAACTTTCCTCCTTTCATTTCGTAGACCTTTGGATTCTCTAATACTTAATCCATATCCAAAATTTCTATAATTGATCTCAAAATGTGTTCTAATTTTTTTTAGAGAAACGCCAAATTTAATTAATTAATTAATTTATTTATTTATTTATTTATTTTTTGTCAAATTTAATTTAAAGAAAAGCAATCATAACTGTCTGCCGGAGCAATAGGCAATAACTATGAGAAGGCGCACTGTGGCGAGTGCGTTCACCGGAGGGTTGAGGAAAGGAAACCGTCACTCCACTTAAGTCCAAGGTGCCTAGAAGATGGACTCATTTCAGGGTGGAAGAGTCTGCAGGTCATTCCTTACTATCAGATGTGTGCAGGCTTTTTTCTTTGTCTTGTACATTTAAAGAGGTGACGGGACCAAGTCTTCAGTTTTCTATAGTGCATCATTTTTTGTTTTAGCCGACTCTTAGCATCTAGAACCATCACCCCGATAAACCGCATGAGAATATTTCATTTTGTTGATTTATAGATCTCTTCATATGTTTCCTCATCAATTTCTGTAGTAGTTCCGGTTTCTTCCACATCTCCTAGGATCATATTTAAATGCTGGTCATAAGCATGTAATTGGCTGCTTTCTTTTTTTAAAAAGATTTTAGTGTGTGTGTGTGTGTGTGTGTGTGTGTGTGTGTGTGTGTGTGTATCAGCGGACACCATATGTCTTTGTGGAGGACCAAGGGTGACTTCAGGAATCATCTTGTATTGCTTCTACTTCCTTTTGCTTCACTCTGGGATTTTCCAGACTCTGCCCACCAAAGACAGAATTTCAGACCTCCCCATTTCCCCCTGGCATTTTTACGTGGTACCTGAGATCCAAATTCAGGACCTTCTGCTTTCGAGGCAGAGTATTAACCCCAGAGCCATTTCTCCAGCCCGGTTTTATTCTCTCTTATGATTGTCTAGTTAGAGCTTTCAATCCACCTCATCAGGAGAGTTAATACTAACACTAGGGGTTCAGAGAACTGGAGACACCGTATCCACAGGGGGGCAAACCTTAGTTGCCAGATGGCATGTCTGTCCAAGTATGCCAAAGAATGCCAACTCCCTGAAGCAGTTCACTCCATCTTTTCCATCTGCCCAGGGCCTATTCCCACCCACCGTGGGCTGAGTCTTCCCCATCAATTAGACAGTCTCCCCAAGGCTCGCTGAAGGCTACTCAACTACTAATTCTTTACAAATATGCATAAAGCTTGAGTTTTCATCACATCCAGCTTTATCTTACTCATTTTGTTCTAAAAAAGGAGAAAGGAGATTTATTCAGCTTATGGTTCCAGAGGGTATTTTACCCATTTTAAATGTATGGTTTAATACTACTATATTCACACTAACCAATCTCCAGAATTCTTTACCTTGCAAAACAAACTGTGTGTCTATATTACAATCTCATATTTCCTCTGCACGAGGTCCACAGGTACCATTAGTTTTTTTTTTTCACTACATACTTGTAAGTAAAATTGCTGGATTACATGACAATTATATTTAGTTAGTTTTTTTTTTTGAGGTGCCTCCATAATGTGTTTCTGAGCATCTAGATTATTTTATTTTCTTGACAACAATGAACAAGTTTCCCACTTTCTGCACATCTTTGCCTGTATTTGTTATTCTCTGTTTGTTTTTCTTCTTTGTTCTCTGGTCTGGCTATGTGGACTAAGCTTGCTTAGTCTTGATCCTTTTGCTTCACTTTCCCTATTAAGCACTGAGATTATAGGCACCAGTCTCTGTGTCCAGCTGTGACTTTCTGTTTTGGTGTGTGTATGTAGTTTTTTCTTTGCTTTGTTTATTTGCACCATTGGGGATGAAATCTGCAGAATTGCACAAGTGTATGTGGTTTTTATAGCAACCATCCTAATAAGTATATGGAAGTATTTTCTTGCAATATTGGTTTGCATTTCCCTAATGATTAGCGATGCTGTGCATCTTTTAAGTGCTGTGCACTTGGCGCTCTCTCTCTCTCTCTCTCTCCTCTCTCTCTCTCTCTCTCTCACTCTGTTGTGTTTTGTGAGTTACAGGAGTTCTTTATATATTTCGGATATCAATTCCTTATCAAAGATAATTGACAAATATTTTCTCCCATTCCATACTTTGCCTTTCATCCTCTTGTGTCTTTTGATGTCTTTTGTGTGTGTTTGTGTCAAAGGGCGCTGTTTGCCTATGGAGGCCCAAGGATATCTTTGGGAATCACCCTAGATTGTGCTACTTCCTCTTTGCTTTGCTCTGGAATTTCCCAGGCTCTACCTTCCAGAGCTGGAAATTCAGGCTGCTGCCATTTCCATCTGGCATTTTTTTTTTTTTTTAATGTGGGCCCAGATCTGAGTTCAGGACCTTCTCCTCGTGAGGCAAAGGCATAATCCCTGAGCCATCTCTTCAGTATTTTTGCTGTTTTCAAGACAGGATGTCATATCACAGCCTAGGTTGATTTCAAAGTTGGAGTTTCAAGCCTCTGACCCCTGAGTGCTGGGATTGCAGGTGTGTAACGCTATGCCTGGCTTTCTGGACACTTATGAAGAGGCCCTTTCCCCCCAGGAATTGTTAAAGCGGTTGGCCTTGGCCTGAAACTTCCAGGAACCAACTTCAAAGCCACCTAAGGAGTCGCCTGCTGATGGGGCCAAACAGGAGAACAGGGCTGAGAGGTGGAGAGAAACTGGCCTTTGAAAGCATCATGAGAGTGCAGCCTTGCGGGCAACCAGACTTTCCAGCTAGATAACACGGGCACTTGGCTTACTACTTACTTGGTGTTTCCTTCCTCCCTCCCTCCCTCCTTCCCTCCCTCCCTCCCTCCCTCCCTCCCTCCTCCCTCCCTCCCTCCCTCCCTCCCTTTCTCCCTCCCTCCTTTCTTCTTTCCTTCTTTTTTAGAGGCATAATCTCTGCTTTGTAAATTGGCTTTGAATTTGTAATCCTCCTTCCTTTCATTGGCTACCTATCAGCAATAATTAAGAGAAGTCTAATCTTCCAGAATTATATTTTAAGATGATTATATAAGTTATGTAGAAAAAGAAAAGTTATGTAGATGATTATATAAGTTATGGAGAAAAAGCTCTTGAATCATATGGTGGAGATATGGTTACTAGGCATACTATGGTTACTAGTTGAGTTGTCATCAAGAACAAGGAAATAAATGTTGGGAAGGAGGGCAGTCAGTGTCTTCTGACATAGGAGAAAATGAAGTAAAATTTAATCTTGACCTAATATAGATAAAGCAATGGAGTAAAAATTGGTTAAAAATGTAAACGGAAAAGAATTAATTTCAGTGAAAACTATTTCATTTAAATGGAAATAAAATGGAAATATTTCAAATGAATATTAATCAAAGACAATGAAGAAATTAAACATTCTTAATGGAGTTTGTTCTAGAAGGCACAGTCCTGATGAATATAATCAATGTTGGTGGAATGGATTTGAATTGTTTGTTTTTTTTAAAAAAATTTCTCTGGGGTGGGGCCTGTTACCCTGTATTTGATAGGAAGAGGGAAGATGTTGAGTTCAAGGACAGTCTGGGAGACAGCAAGACCTGTGAAGGAAGACACAGAGAAGGAACAAGTAAGGAAAGAAGGGAGCCAAATGACAGGACTCAAATGTTCCCCCTTTGCTTCTGAGAGGGAAGGGGGCCACTTGAGTTTTACTAATGGTCCATGTTGGTTCTGGGATCAGTAAGCACAATGGCTTGTAGTGTGTACAAGTGGATTTCCCTGATTTAAAGATGAGTGATTGAGACAGCTCAGCAGGGAAGCTGCCTGCTCGAAACCAGGTGACCTGAGTTCCATCCTTGGAAACCCCAAGATGGAAGAAGACTGACTTCGGAAGGTGCCAGTTTTTGTCTCTGGAGCGCTGTGTGCCCTTGGAGCGCACCTCAAGGGCAGTGCATTGACCAGTCTCTCCATGCTCTGGAAAATGATCCCTGAGTTGAAAATGATCTCCAATTAGTCAGATTCTTTGAGTTCCAAGAAAGACATGGGGAAAATCTCTTGAAATATTTTCCCCCCACCATGGGTTGACTTTTCCTCTGGGCATTCCGGTTCTCAGAGGGTTCCCTTTGACACAAACCAAGTACATATCTTGAGGAGTTCTGCTTTCTCCGTCACCCACCAACATGACAGCAGTGACCACAAGCAGTGTATCCCCTTTTCTTGCTTTTTGGTGACTTTCTGAGGTCCTGTGCAGCTTTCACTTTCCCCAATGCACCCTAACCTTCCCTCAGTCTCCTTGCGTGATCTTCGAGTAGGTGCCCTCTGTCCAACCTGGGTTCACCTTTTCTCACAAACCAAGAAAGGACTCTAACCAGGAGGCTTCTTGCTTGTCTGGTTTTCAGCCCAGGCTGGCCTGGAACTTGCAGCACAGTTGAGGGTGACCTAGATCACCCACCATCCAAATGCTGGTATTACAGGACTGTACCAGGAACTTCTATAACCCTTCCCCTTGGTCACTAACTTGAGATCTCACTTAAAAGACTTTACTAGGGGGCTGGTGAGGGGCTCAGCTGGTGACAGGTGACCTGACTTCAATCCCCAGAAGCTCGCATGGTAGAAGGAGAAAAATCAAAAGTTGCCTTCTGACTTCCACTTGCATACTGTGGCAGAAATGCACCTGCAAGCATTTTTCTCTCTAGATAAACAAATAAACAAAATATAAAAAACCCTACTACACAAACATGTCACTGGGGCTTAAGATATAGTGACAGAGTGCTTGCCCGCCTCAGAGTTACAAAACTCTTTAGTTTTTTCTCAATGTATTTGCTCAAGCTGCAGTGTGTTTTTTAAATTTTATGTAGTTGTTTTTTATGAGAGCATATTATATAGCTGAGACTGGCTTCAAACTCACGAAGTAGTCCAGAATAACTTGGAACTCCTGATCCTCCTGCTTCTACCTCCTGAATGTTGTGTTTACAGGGCTTCTGCCACCATCCCGGATTTATGCAATGTTGGGGAGTGAAGGGCTTGGGTAAGTTTGTGGGTCCCTGGCAAGCAGTCTAGCAACTGAGCTGCAGCAGCACCAGACCCCAGTCCTCTCTTTTAATTGTCAGAATCTAGGGAAACATCTAGCTGCCATATCATCTGTCTCACTGTCGCACCTTGAAGACCCAGCTGCTTTCCTCCCAAGCTTCCGGTCACTTCCACTCTGCCGGCCCAATTCCTCCTCCTGGCCAATTTAGATTCGGAATGGCAGTTCCCCTTATTACTTCCTCTGCTCTCTGGAAGATGAAATCGTCAGCAGGCAGTAATGACAGCTAACATCTATGAGCTCTCGCTGTGCAAAAGACACCTTTCCACAGGACGCAGAGGTGCGGAGAAGCCAAGCACTTGCTCCCGTCTTTCAGTCTGGCAGGCAGACAGTCAGGCGCCGGGCCAGGCTCCAACTCCAGAACTCAAGTTAGGCTCCTGCACTGAGCAGCTATCACAGGGCTGCACTTGGCTGGGTGGACTTGAAGTTGGTCTGAGGAGGCAAGATTTTCCATTTACCACATGGGCATGTGGGTGTGCATGTGTGCGTGTGTGCATGTGTGTGTGTGTGTGTGTGTGTGTGTGTTGTGTGTGTGTGTGTGTGTGCTGGAGCAGGCAGTCTTTGCCCTAAGTCTTTGCCTGGCTACTGGAGGTCTGCTAATTGCTGTCCTAGCATCCTGTGTGTGTCATTTCACTTTCCTTCCACTCACGGCACTGCCTCCTCTTTTCTTCTCTTCCAGCTTTTCTTTCTCCTCCTCCTCCTCTTCCTCCTCCTCATTTCCTCTTCAAGTCGGGGTCTTGCTGTGATTAAAGACACGTGAGGCTTCAGCACCCTTGGCTTTCCTTCCTTTCGAGCCAGCATCCCCACAGGGCTCCTTGGCTGTTCCCCAGGGTATCCACATCCCCTCTCCTCACATTTCTCACAGACAGACTTTTCTTCAGCATCTTTGCTGAAGGCAGCATCTGCCTGCCTGAGAAGCGCTGCACAGCCACAGTCAGAGAGAGCTACACTGTGGCTGGGGCTCGCTGGTTAGTGGAGAGTTCCCAAGGAGAATGGTTATCTCCCTTCTAAAGGCCTGTGCTCTTTTTTTCCCCAAAACTGGATGTTTGGGTTAAGGCCAAACCGTTTAGCTTTTTCTTTCTTTCTTTCTTTCTTTCTTTCTTTCTTTTCTTTCTTTCTTTTGTCTCGTTTTTTCTTTTTTCATTTTTTCTTCCTTCTTTTTTCTCTCTTTCTGCAGCAGTTCCAGGATATACCCACAATGACTGCGAAACTGCTTGACCCTGCACAAATGGCTGACATGTCACAACCCCCAAAGCTAGCAGGGATCACAGGGGAGAAGGCTACTAAGGTAGATGACTCAGAGGATAATTCAGTAGCCACGTAAGCGGTGTTCTGGAGGACGGGAGGGAGAAAAGCAGGAAGACCGAGAGAGGAGTAGGGAATGAAACGATTGAGGGGAGCGGGAGGGAGACAAACAGGAGGAAGGGAGGCAGGAGGGCGAAGAAGGGGGGTCACCTACTGAGCTTGTTGACTAGGGACAAAAAAAAAGGTCATAAAAATTATGTGTTTAGGTTGCCCATCCAAGGCGCCTGTTTTGTCATGTAGTTTTTGTGGCACTCTGGGGATTTGAACTCTGATACTTAATTTCCTAGCACTAGTCACTGTTCCAAGCATAGTTTCATTTATTATGAGGAAAATTTAACACATATCCATATCTGATAACCATGACTCTCTTCTTGAGATGGTTTATTCATTTAACACGAGTGATGGTCAATAAAAATAATGGATCATTCAACTCACGGCTCAGACAGTTACACAGGAGCATTGAACGCAGTCAGCACACATTAGCTCCACTTTCATCTACTTATTTTTTGGACCCAAATAAAACATATACTCCAGATCACAAGTTTTAGATCATTTAAATTTTTAGTGCTTCATCACGAGACATTTCATAGCTTATTTTTCATGAATATGTGCTAGTGGAAGAATGTAGTGTCTACCGCCACACTTTGAATTCATTGCTGTAGAGACAAGGCGCAAGTGCCATATCCAACAGTGTCTTGTCTTCTGATGATGCAAGAGAGATAATTATAGGGTTATGAGGATAGCGATTTGAACTTTACGTTTTCTCTTGCTGAGTTTGGGAATTACTTCTAACCTCCGTTAAAATCGGAATGTGGATGTCCGTCTAAATCAATCTCTGAATCTTCTCTCACAGGCAATGATTTGGCATGGATCAAACTCTGGATTTTCTGGGAAAGTTCTCTTGCTCAAGAAAGACATGTCTGGCTGGGATAGGTTGCTTGTTCTTTGTTTGAATCACATAATATATTTAGCATCTTAAAATGTGGGAGCCACTTCTAATTAAATAGACTGGGAAACAGGCATTCTGAAGGGGGGGGATAGCTTAAAATTCAAAACACAGGAAAAAATCTGACCCTAATGCTGGAAGTAAAATTACGTTGGTCTATTCTAGGCCACTTGTCCGAATCATATTTGGGAGTCTCTGCGTTGGCACTAAGACATATTCCTTTGCCTCCTGCCACCAGTAATACGAAGGAAGAAAAAACAACCCACCAATATGAAAGGGGACAGATGTTCAGGATTTATATAATCATACCTTAACCATTTGATACCAAATGCCTAATGACAGCCTTTTTGAATATAACAGGAGTTTATTAAATAGATAGTCTCCCATACAATACCCAGCCTGGCTACCGTTTCCTCAGAGTGTACCCTTTTACCCGCTGAATAAATTAAATTATTGCCATTTAATCACCTAGCCAAGGGGACAAAATGGTTTCAGCTAGTCCATAGTGTTGTGGTACTCACTAAGTTCCATAGCCACAAGTAGAAAAGTCCAGGTAAACGAGAAAAAGCAAGTGGTTATTACGGAATGACACTGTAGAACGCACATTTTCCAACCTGTCCTGCCTCTTCAGCAATTTATTCAAAATTTCATATATATGTGGTACATAGGAAGAAAATTGTATCTCCAATTATGAGGCCAAGACCAATTGAGGACACTGAGATTCCTCATTCGGAATAATCAATCTTTTCAGAGAAGGAAGTAGCAATCTGCAGGATGATATTCCTGCATGTTTATTCTGACTCCTTTAGGTTCTCTAAAATTACAACAGTTACAGAATAGAAGTGAGCAGAAAATTGATTTGAACGTAGGTAATGTTTAACTCTTCTTATTTGAGGACTTATGTCAAATCCCTATATCTGAGATTTAATATCTGTCTTGGCTTCCTATTTCTTGCTTTAATACTACGTCCAAGAAAAACTAAGGGGAATTGGGGGTGTTATTCCAGCTCACAAATTTCAAGTTAAAGCCATCACCCGCGGACAGACAGCAGGAATCCAGGGACTATGCCACTTCATATCAAAGGTCAGGCACACAGAGTGGATGGACCAGGTTCAATTCCAGCCTTTTATTGTTTCTTTTAGAATTAATATACAAATGCATGATATTTATAATGTTTTCACATGTGGAATCAAGTCTATTCCTCCCTTCCCCATTACAACAATTTCTTCTCTGCCCTCCCAGTTCCGCCTATTTCATGGCCACGAGATTCTCTGTGGGTTTAATTTGATGGCAACGTGCTGAGCACACTTCTGGAGCAGGCATCACATATCCATGGGTAACAGCGAGGAGAGCACTCTTCCCTTCCTCTCATCAATATTAAACATGATTAGGTCTGAAGGGAGTTATGGAGTCCTCCTACGCCATCGTGTTACACAGTCTGTATCTTTACTCCGACCCACTGCCCGGGAATAGACCAGCTAGTGGGCAGGTCTTCCCACTTTCAGAGTACATACAAGTTTCTAGGACAGCCTCCTACAGGGCTGATTAACCTGAAAATCCACATAGATGTTCTCCGATTCACCTCTACACTATGTCAAGTTGATAGCCGACAGCCTCGAGCTAGCTGACACAAATATTCTAACATCTATCTTATATCCATTTATAACAGTGTGGTTCAGAAGATCATTTTTACCTATTTAAAATTGCTTCGGTATTGTAACCCTAGAATAATTAAAGACTTACTGTTTACATACCAATATTTATAAACCAGTAGAATTCTGGTGGACTACTTCTCCTTTCTTTCCTTTCTTTTTACCTACGGTTCTGCTTTTATCTTTCATTCCCGTCATTTCCTCTATAAAAATGAGAATAGGTCTACCAATCATCTTGTACTTTAACTAGTTAATTTACTGAAAGCTAATTATAGTTTCAAGATACTGGTCTATAAAGAAGTTAACCAATCCACATGGTTGGTTAAAATTTGTGATGGACGGGAATATTTTATTATACAGACAATCGAAAAATCCAGATACAGAACTTATAATTAGACTTAATCCTTAAAAGTGATTAACCATATTGTAATAAAGAGACTTATACCTCCAGTAAGCCTCCAACGACCTCTCTATGTGCGCCAAAGCATGAAGCGGGCACCGAATTCTGCCATGAAGTGCTCTACCAAATTCCAAGGAGGCCCAGTAGAATTTGACGACCAAAAAAAAAAGGCTTTGACGTATAGCCACAGGGTAGTAAGGAAAATGACTGATGATCTTACGGTTGTCTTGAATAATGGTTGGAAATAAGAGGGGTCACAGTGCAGGAATCTCGCAAGGGAAAGAGCTTGAGGATTAAACCACTATGGCAACTGTTTTATAATACAAAACAGGCTTCAGTTTTATGCAATAAATATTCCCACTGCTTAAATGGAATGCTAACATGAAACAAACTAAAAAATATTTGCAATGCTCCCAATACCCATAATCAACTCGTTGATCACAGCAGGTTTGGGAAAATCATGATCTAGAAGTCGTTGCTTCTTCGGCAAAGACTCTATATGAAAGACCACTGGAAATGCAGGTGAAATTTGTTGATGTGGAAAGCTTAGTAACTGGCTGTTGGAGAACTTTTTTTAAAATTTTTATTATTTATTATTCTGATTCATTTGTGTTGTGTATATGTGTGTGTGTGCTCCACGGTCTGGTGTTGGTGTCTGTCGTGTGTGTAGAAACCACGGACGATCGGTGAACCACCAATGGGACACCTCCACCGCCTCTGCCCCAGGGATTCAACAGGCTCCACCGACCAGGACCAGAAGCAACAGGCCGCACCCTGCTTCCGCCTGGCGTCTATACGTGGATCTGGGATCCGAAACTCAGGACCTCCTCCTGGCAAGGGGAGGCTTAACCCCCGGAAAAGCCCACCCTCTCCAACCGGGGGAAGAACTCTTTTTTCTTATAGGTACCTCAAAGGAAAAGACGCTGAGGAAGGGACCGACAAACGCTCATTTCTTGCCCTGGGCTGCCGGAGGTTGGAGCCATCGCATGTCTCTTCTGCTGGGGAGTGATGACTGTCAGGTTTACATATAAGCAGGTGAGGGTTTATGATGAGGAGATCGCACGATTATATGAAGGTTTTTTTCAGTGCATCTAATTTTCTGAAACTGATTTCTATGTTCAACATGTCAGCGAGTCCTTGGCTAGCAGTTCAGGAATTCCTGGGTTAGATTCTAATCACGGACTGCAGAAAAAACAGGCCATCTGTACACAATTCCAGAATTCAGGTCGGGGCAAGGCAGGAAGGTGTGGCACAGTTTGACATAATCTGGGTGCTTATATATACAAGAGCCAACTGAGCTCCAAACAAAGCCAAAACAAAAAAGAAAAAGAAAGCATCATTTTAGGCTTGTGTCAAATACCTGCCTTAGAGATGCATTCACAAAGTCTCTCTCTCACTACATTCTACATGCCTGTTTGATTTCTGCCCATGTCCAATTGCGTTCCTTCAACTGTCTTTCACAATATTGGTACGATAGTTTCAACAGATCAATATCTAACATTTTTCAGTAGGATCTACTATTCTTTAAGTTCCATTTTATGTTCCTGAGACTTGTCTAGCAGGAAGCTCCTCTAGCACCTCCCCTGAAACATCACTTCATCTTCTCTATTCTCAATAACACCCTACCTTCCCACTGCTCACATATTTTCTCTTAGTTTCCTTATCTCTGTTGCCTGCAGGAATATATGACCCACAGAGATCAGGGAGTTCATGTGCAGGGTTTTAGGTTACAGTTCATTATGAAGGGAGTAGTCATCCTCACTTCTCAGATCTGTCTGTTCACCACCATTTGTAGGCGACTTGCCCTTCAAAAATCAAATCAAATTCTGCCTCTGCAAGAAAGTTATTGGGCTAATGCAAGGAGGCGACATGTCTCTTCTCTATAATACAGTAATCTCTGTGTTTATCTTCTAATTCAGTATTTATCACAGGGTTCCTTGAGAACCACACTGTTTGTGCTTTTCTCTTGGAGAAAATGAAATCAAGGACCATTGTATAATTCATCTGGGCAACCTCTTCCTCAAGATAACCTTTGCTTATCTATCCTATCCAAGCAATTGAAATGGCGACATCAATTTCAGACACTTTTAAGTTTTGAATTAAGCTAAAATTCAACTTTCAGGACAGCAAGTATTTTTAAAATCTGAATATATTCCTTTATTCACACAATGTTCAGATAATTATTTCTCAAATCAGTCTCAAACAAGGATCAATATAGTCCTCTGATCTCTCATTTCCATTTACTTTACATTTGCACTATAACAGAGATAGGGAGAAGTTTATTTCCTTCAGTTTTTCCTTACAAAACTTGTGAATACATGATATTCTAAAATGTGACTTGTTGAGTCAGTGTGGCACAACACTACCTGGGAATTAGAATGGCATTCTAAGAATTTTTTTTCTCAGTGTTTGATTTTAATGCTTGCTCTATTATTAGTTTAGTCAGTCATAACTGTCCTTTAGTAGAGAGTCAAGTTTTAGTTCAGTATTTTGTTCTTAGCAAACCTAATGAATGTGGGAAGACGCAGGCTGTGGCGTGTGGGATCGTTCCCAGGCAGGTGGATAAGATTTTTTTTCCTTGCAATCAACCCAGGGAGTGAGTAGAAGCCAGGCAGCTGTGAGGGGCCCTGTGCCCACTTAGCATCACCTCATATTCCTGCAGTTTCCATATTCTGAGACCGAGCCCGTGAGTGAATCCTGAAGGCTCTCCTGTGAGTCACACACTAAAAGTTAATCAATGCCAGATAAATGAGGTTGGTCAGTTTGAATTTCTCACTTCGAGTGTCAATCATACACCAAAAAATGTTCATAGAAACATGAAGGGAAATGAAGTTAATACCTGAAGAAGAATATAGGATAATATGTGTCATTCTGAACTTGTCTATAGGATAACACAAGTCCAGTGTCGCCCACTGATGACAGGCATCGCCAGTGGGTTCACATCCACTCCATGATCCTTGGCAGCATGTCCTGAATCGCAGTATGAGGTCTCATGGTCGGACCCCGAGAACTTGATGCTCCTTGTAACTTGCTCTCCCCACCTTACGTTCCCTCCCACTGCCAGCACATGAAAGATGATCTATGTATTGCTTCATATTGAAGTTTACTAAGATGATTATTAGAAATTCTACCTTCAAGCAAAATAATGGACCAGATAAAGCATTTTCAAATTTCTTTGGACCGGGTTCTCTTATGACACAAATTCTTTAAAAACTCTAATCTTTAGACAAAATGAGTTGTGATATCAGTCATTTGCATCACAATATGAATTTATGACCATGTATTAGATCTTCCACTTTTATGTGATTAAAAAGGGAAGAATTTGGAGGGAGATTAAAAGATAAATTAGATTTAATCCCAGCTGCATTATTTCTTAGCCAAGTGTAACTGGAGGAACCAGGCTCTCTTCTGTGCCTCTGCTTCCCTTTCTCTAAATGCAGTGTAATCGTGTCCATTACTCTCCTGGCAGATGGCAGACAAGTAAGAAGGAGAAGCCACTTCAAAAGCTCTGCATTGTACGCGCCACACAGGGCACTCGGCATCTGCGATCTAGTGCCTACCTCAGGACTGGTACATTCTAAAGAATCTCTGTGCTGTTCAAAGCAGTGACACTTTTGCTACTGTGTTCCTTGGATGTCTTTGAGTCAGCGTTTCCTTTGGGGCACCCAGTGCGAAATACTGTAAATTTAAATATGTCACTTGATCTTGCTGTTGAAAACAGTCAGATGACTTCAGCAATGTTGCTGAGTTCCTGGGCAGACAGCATGTGGGAGCTCAGACATCTCTGTTGCCTTAATTGAGGGTCACAGTGACCAAAGCTTGGAACCTCTAACTTGCTTATTCTGCAAATGTGGAATATTTAGGTAGCCCCCCCAGATTCAAAAAAGAGGTTACCACCAAAGTATCAGGTAGTCTAATACTCAAAGTTTTTTTTTTTTAATAAGAGTAAGTTATTAGATTCTGGTTGTTTAACAGAATATTATATCTACAATTTAAGATTAATAACTATAGTCTACTTAAGTGAATAACGTGGATTGCGTACAGTGTGGCAGTGGCTGTTTCTGCTGCTGTGAGACAGCACTCAAACGCAACCAGCTTAAGGGGAGGGGGGAGGTTCATTTGGCTTTTGTTTTCAGAGTGGAGCGGGGGTGGAGTCCATTGTGGCGAAAGGCCTGGCTGGCTGGCGGAAGCTGGAGGCGCCTCCAGTCACACTCATCTTGCAGGCTGAGAAAAGAGCTGCAGACTGTTGGGGGAAGCAGGGTGGGGCCAACCAACCTCAAGCCCCCCTCCATGCCTTCCTCCAGCAAGGCTCTGCCTCCTAAAGGTGCTGTGACCTCCTCAAACATCAACCAAGGATGCAAACACACAGGTTTGTGGGGGGGGGGAGGAGCTCACATTCACACCACAACAGAAAGACTTTATCAACAGCAAATGAGTGTCAGGTTCTCAGGTTTTAACAATGGGAACATAAAGAGGTGGCAGTTGGAAAACTGTTTTGTGGTCTTATAATTACATGGTTACGTGTACACACCCTGCAGATATAGCCGCTGCAGAGTTGATGTTCTCCTTCCAAAGTAGAGGGAGCCAAAGGCAGTCCTCTACTATATGCCTCTGAAATGGAAGTCACAGGAAAAAACGAGGGGGGGGAGAGCACATTTTGGCAGGAACATAGAGTAAACCTATTTTATTTACACTAAGTGTGAAACGCTTCTCATGCTAAGAATCTGAATGGTGCCAACTAAAAGCAGCAGCTGTGGGTGCTTGGATTGGCATACCAAAGGTGACCCTGTTGGGCTGGAGAGATGGCTCAGGAGTTAAGACTCTGCCTTACAAGCAGAAGGTCCTGAGTTCAGATCCCAGGTCCCACCTCAAAATGCCTGTTCTTTCAGCTCTGGTGGGCGGAGCCTGGGAAACTCCAGAGCAAAGCAAAAAGGAAGTAGAGGCAATCCCGAGTGATTCCCGGGTCATCCTGGGGCCTCCACAGGGACACACAGTGCCCTCTGATGCACACACACACACACAGTAAATAAATGAAGTTTAAAAAAAGGTGACCCTTTCTTTGCCTCTTGTTCCCTTTCCTGTGAGCAGCCGTGCGTCCATGATCATGTAGGGGGAGGTGTGACTGCTGTGGAATCTGGATGCCAATCACATCAGCCTTTTAAACCGCCTCGCTGCTGACCCTGCCCAACAGCCAGCAGCTGCCTTCGGGGACATCTTTGTACCAGCCACTGGGGAGTTGCGTGCGCACAGGCACCTGTGTGCAATTCCCTTTTATTTGTCTTGGCGAGAAACACCATTACCCGTGCTGCATATCTCGCAGAGGAGCACTGTGCGCGCTGTCTTCAAATCGCTGCTCAAGGACACCGACCGATTGCTGCTCATGGGCGTCTTGTGGCTAAGCTGAAACCTTTTATACAAAACACAATTAATCAGCAGGTACAAAGAGAAGTTCACCCTTTAATCAATAGACACACACACATGCACACATATATACATATACAGGCGTGGATATATATATAATACATACCTGCATATATGGTATTATAGACTTATACTTTATTGTTTCTTTAGGTGACAGAACATTTTAGCACTTCATTAAGAAGTAAGTTGATCCCAGGGAGTTTCGATGAAAGAACAAGTTGGCCGCCTTCTCTAGAGGAACTTGTGAGGAAGAGTCCATTCATTCTGACCTTTAACCTTCGTCATCCCTATATTTGTTTTTTCAGAGTGGGAACAAATAATTGTGCCAAAAAACACTTTAAGACAAAGAAGGGAGGGAAACTGCTCAACATGACTCACTCTCTTCCCAAGGCAGACCAGAGGCACAAAATTTGTTTAACCTTTGATGTTCACTATTGACCATGGTTATCGAAAGACAAATCTATGAATGTACTCCGTGGCCTGGCCGTTCAATGGCCACAGACAGTGATGTAGCATAATGAAGAGAAAGCGCTCCAAGTGTGGGAAGAAGGGAAGGAAAGAGGATTTCAGACACCGAGGAGAGGCTGATGCTGGCTGAGTGAGGAAGTCTAGCCCAGTTGGTCAGTGGTCAGTGTGGTTTGGACAGGATCCCTGCGCTCACCTTGAAGTAGCCCATGGTAGCTAGGCGTATGGGACACAAGCAGTGCTGGGTCTAAAATAGTATCTATTAGCGAGAGAGGGAGAGAGAGAGAGAAACAGACAAAGCAAGCACCTACATGCTGTGGCACAGGCAAGGAGGTCAGAGGACAGCTCTTGGACGTTCTTCCATCACGTGGCCGCTGCTGATTGAACTCGGACCACCTGGTTGACACGTAGCTCCTCCTACACCGAGCCGTCTCACTGGCCAAGTGGACTGTGCTCCTTAACTCAGCTGGAAGCATCCGCTGTTCTCGCTATTGTGAAAGTAGATGCTCTATGGGCTCTTGTCAACCATCTCCATTGCCCTTGGCAACGGCTGCATCATCCCCTCAAGGAAATGGGGAGGGGTCTCCTGGGATCTTCTGCAAACAGCACATGGAGAAAGCGGTAGCTGCGTCTCGCTCCGCCTCTGTTGCTTCCTTCCCTGAACCTCTCCCTGCTTCCTCATTGGCCATTGGTAGCCGGCCCAGCTGGATGCCGCCACAGAACTGGGAGACGCATCCTTGGGCACCGCCAGCAGGATTCCCGCCTGGGGCCTTCCTCTTGCCCACTCTTAGACTCCGCCCCCTGCTGCTGAGTCTGCGCCCTCTCAGCCTCCTCTGGTCATAGCACACCTCCTGGTTTCCCACCCAGCCCTCCGACCATCTTTGAGGTCAGTGGCTTTGCTAGACACACTGCCTTGAGCTAGACACCCGGGCCAGGGGGGCACTGTTATCCTTGGCTGTCATACTCCCTTGTTGGCAACTTTTCCTCTTCAAACTGCTACTTGCCTTTAAAGTGTTAGCTCCTTCTCTGAAGAATCTCCAAAGAATCCCCAACTTGCACCCAAGCAAAAAAACACACATAGTGTCTCCTGTGGACTGCCGCAGAAGCTAAGCGTCCTGAACATTAGCCCTCACCACACACTTGATTGAAATGGGTCATGCAGCTCCCCAGGTCCCTGGATGGAGGAATCCCTCACGGCTTCACCTTTGACGCCTCACACGGCGTAACCCACCGGATGTTCACTAAAGGCACGCTGAACGGAGAACTAAATAAATGAGTGATAGAAAAGAAGAGTCCACACAGAGAATAATTTAGCAGTAAGAATTACTTAATGGTGAGATCTGTCATGCATTAGGATATATTACACATTTTTAAAAATGTGCATGCATATCTGTGCTTGTGTGTGTATCAGAGGGCACTGTGTGTGCCTGTGAGGATCCCAGGGAAACTTCAAGAATCATCCTGGATTGCTCTACGTCCTCTTTGCTTTGCTCTGGCATTTCCCTGGCTCTGCCTTCCAGGGCCATAAGCGTAGGCCACCACCATTTCTGCCTGGCATTTTTACATGGCATCCAAATTCAGGACCTTCTGCTTGCGAGGCAGAGGCTTAACCCCTGAGCCATCTCTCCAGCCCTGTATTGCACGTTTCTGATAGCTACAGATCTTTTAAAGTATTGAGTGCTTAGACTGGTAGTTCTATTTGTTTGGTCTCGGGGGGTGCTGCACGAAGGAAGGTGCGGACAGATGGACAGAGCTGGACAAAAAGAAGTGATTGATGATGGGCTGCTGGAGAAGCAGCGTCTGGAAGCTCGCCATAGTGATGGTGCTGGATCAGGCCAGGTCTGCTGTCCTGTCCACACTGGGGGTGAAGGCGAGTGGCCACACACATGCTTATTAGACGCTGAGGCCAGTGCCTAGGAGGGCAGTCGTGATGACGTCGTTCTTACTCTTGAAATGACCGGTGCTTCTGATGGAGTCCTCTCCTCCTGCTGGCTGTGGGCCACTTCCAGGGGCAGATGGTCCCCTTTGCCGAGATGTTGAAAATGGATGAAGTCATGCAAAAGTCAACATTGTAACACAATCCTTTGGTCGCTGTTTTCTAGAGAATTAGACATTAGATATTAGAACGCTTTATAAGCATTAGCCTGGTGGTCCTCAAGTAGACAAGCGTATGAGTGATGAGAGTCTCAGAAGGAGAGAGATTGGGGGGGGACATACTCACGGAATCAGTGACTGTTACAAACTCCCAGATCCATGCTTTGCTCAGGTCTCCAGCTGCGCCCAGCTACACTGAGACAGACCATGATGGGGCAAAGAGAGAAGAGTCGTCTTTGTGAGATTTATAAGCCAAGTAAGGCACCTCTGTGCTGTGCTCCCAGCCCCTTTGAAGGTTTTTAATTTGGAAACAAGACCTCACTGTGTTGTCTGCACTAACTGATCCCTTTGTATAGCCCCAGCAGGATTTGAACTCACAGTCCTCCTGCCTCCACCCCTGCAGTAGCAAAGTAGGTTTGTTCAGATGCTTAGCTAGGAGGTATACTGGTGACTGGTGGTTGGC